>JAYGXS010000006.1:32134533-32364617 GCA_036362985.1 Ligula intestinalis
GTGAATGCAATTCAAATTGGAATAAACATTCCATGTATCCATGTATCAAAAATGTTTTTGTCAGCTAAAAATGGGCAAAGTCCTTGAAATATGAAATATGAAATGTATTGTTCTTATTTCGCTGCCAACAAAGAAATGCTTTGCACTTTACCTCTCGTTAATCTTCAAACGACGGTTTGCATCGAAGACAACGACCTGCGTTGTGAACTATCGGCTGTTCTTGACGTGCATATAGACACAGCCATTTGAACGTCGATTTCGCAAAAGTCCGCCGTGTGCGCCACAATCAGACGTTGCAAGACAAGTGCTCTGCGTTTGAAGTCGATTAGTTGACTTGCGCTGCATCTAAAACACTCTCTCCTCCTCACAAACTTGGGCCCAAGGTCATCACCAAATCAAGAAAATCGGCGGCTTAGCAAAGCGCAGCCAGCTTTCGTGGTCGGAACCGTCTCCTACGCGTGCCACTACATGTGCCTCGAATTCCAGGGACCTAGGGCGCCTTAAAGCTCGCATTATGAAGGAGCCAGTCCACCAGTCGATCACTGCATACAAACGCACTGAGCTGACCGTGTGGTCCGAGTTATCCCAAGAGTTGGCAAACTCATAAGCAACGATTTTAATTGCACTGTGATAGATACTATACGACAGGAGAGCTACGCTTTAAAAAGACTAGTAGGGAACACTGTGATCCTTTTTCTTATCCTAATATACATGTCAAAGGTTGCCTTACCCTTAAACCTGGTGCAGAACAGTCGACTTGAGCAGATTTAATCCTAAACCTGTCTAGACAGTGAGAAGTGCTACTTCTTTCCCCCTCCCCGAATATTGATGGTTCATTCAGAACAGCATTCCCCAGTGGCTCAGTCCTTTGGGGTTAAAACTTCCGTTTCACATACTCGAAAATGTCTTCTTGAGGGTGCACGTCAGAAGTCAATAATTTCTGTTTGTCGTAGTGACCTAATTTAGTGCAGCCTCAGACGCCTTCGTGTGTAGAGCATCTTATATCCGTCTCCCATCACACGATCCTGATGAATGTGTGAACACAAAATAAACTGTCTGCCAGCAAAACTTTTCTCCCACTTTAGTCCAAAAGTTCGGTATCACCGCTGCCAAACTAAATAATAAAAATTTCGCTTGCAACCCGTCCTCTAGCCTATGATGGTGATTGATGTTGCTAAAATGCCACGTGACATTACCGACAAGTGTTCCTGTAAAAGAAGTACACGAAAAGCAATCGACAGTTGATAGGTTATTTAACTGAAAACGTAGAGGTGTAAGAGGAGAAGTAGTAAAATCGTAAGTGCAGTCGATTGTAAAAAGACTTTTTCATGTACTGGCTGGCTGCAAATTGCTGACAAATGCAAGAAAGACCAGAATGACCTTTTTGACTCATTAACCGCCACCAGCTATCCAAGCCTTACCCCACGGTAATGAACCACCATCAGCTTGAACGCAAATCTTGGTGATTAGAAGTTCAACGTTCTAATCAGTGGCCAACGGGCTTGCTGTCTTGAACAGTTAGATCGAGAATATTCACAGTCTTTGATGAACTCTCGCATGGCATACTGTCTGGGGTTGTGTATGGGTGGCTGATGACGCCTAGTAAGCCAGAAATTGCAATTGCAGTGTACATTAGGCGTCAAGCGCGATACTGAGGGGGGGGGGGGTGCACCGAGTCCTTGATCCCATTCGCTTCTTCCATACTCAGGCGCCAACCCCTGCCTAATCCAGCCAGTTGACTGATGCGGGGGCAGGCGCATTCGCCAGCGAACGTGTCTGCGTGCGCCATCGTACGATACGCAGCAGAGGAGGTAAAAGGCGCAGGAGCCCAGCATCATACTTTACATGAGACGTGCTAATTTCAAACACAGTGTGGACGGTCTCTGACGTGGTCATTCGCCGGTGAGGAAGGGGAAAGATTACGTCGTATGGCCGGCGATGTTCAGACACATAGTTTGGCTGAATGTGCGTGGACAGTGTGGACAGATAAGGTGGGTGAGGTGGGTTTCGTTTTCGGCTCCTGGCACTGGTAGGCCAGTTTATGTGTGATTAATTTACAAGTTGCAGACCAGGCCGATGGCCAAAATGCATATACTGTGGCAGTAGGGGGCTGTAGAGTCGGTTGGGGGTAATGAGGCTGTCGAAAGAAATGCTAGTCGACAACAGAAGGTTCCCAGAGTCAGCAAGATCAATTAGGTAGGACAGTTTATTGTAGAAAAAGGAGGTAACAAAGGGCTCTCCAGAAACAAGCTGCTTACAGTAAGCAAACCAGTTTATGTGTCCATGTTCTTTGCCTGTGCGCGCGGCTCCGGGGTGCCCTCCAGCCAATCAGGAGAAGGTGCACAGCTCGCTAGACAAGAGGTACGGCATCAAGATGACGTTGACGCATCACGCGACCGAGGGGTGGACAGCAACGCCTGCATAATTCGCGGACAAAGGCATTATTAGTCCCGCGGGGCGCTCAAGGAAATTGGCCGTGAGCGCGTGTGTGATCTTTGGACCGCCATAAGGTTATTCGTATTGTTCTTACGGCTGGAGATGAGTGTTATCAGGTATTCAATGGGTGTTGTGGTGAGTTTCGCTCCTCCAATGCGCAATAGTGCGCGTGCCATGCGGGCAATGGGGATGGATGCGGCTAAAGCTCTAGATGCCATTGCACCGGCAAAGGTTTGTTGGATTCTGAAGTGGTAAACCAGGCTGGGGCCTGATTTGAAGGTGCAATCGCGATAAGGAAAAGTTGGAATATATTTCCAAATATTGTTCGTGTAAATACTAGTTGTACGGATATTGGGAGAAGGAAGTATAAAGATGCACTAAGTTGTGGTTAGCGAAGGACAAGTGTGTCATGAAACTACTGCAGTTTGTTGTTCACTAGAATTTAGTCGGTATTTCACACATAGGCTTGCAACCGGCCGAAAGGATGGCTGGATTGTTTGTTTCGATATAAGAGGCACAAAGATTGAATCATCCAAATTTGTTCCCTTTTATATTCGTCCACATATTTCACGATTTAAATCAACAACTGCTTGTCAATTAGCAAAAACAACTGGCCCCGAGTTTCATTTTGCGCAAGAATCCTTAAAGCGTTTACAGAGGCTCTGCTTCCAATAGTTGTACTTATTGCTGTTCATAAAAGCTCTTTTCTCTCGAATATCTCTTTGAATTCACGTCTTTGCTTGCGGTTTTTCCAATTTTCATCCTTCGCAGAGACCAACTAAACTTGCTTTTTCTTTCAAAAAATTAGGAATAAGGGATTCAGCAAAAATATTCCAAGTCAACCAACTGACAATTAGCCCGATCTCACCGTTTATACTTTGAAAGAAACTAACATTGAAACTGCTTAATTTGTTTCAACCGCTTTTTCCGAAGAATTCATTCCAACTTTGAACATTCATTTTCCCCGAAATTTAACAAGGCAGGTTAAAACTGGCGTTCACGTACCAGAAAACACATAAAAAACGCTGAAGGCCCCACCGAGGTAGATCAACGCAGATGATGCGTGTAGGGTATTTGTAGCTTCGTAATTACCATCGACGCCAGCCAATGAAATTCAAAATAGTTTTTCTACCGAAATGTTTTGTCATATGGAAAACTGGCCTCACCTGCAGCAAATGCCGGGAAACCTAGCTGCATCAAAGTGAACCGGCAATTGGGCGTTGACAGTATGGCAACCATAACTTCGTTCCTTGTGCTCCCCATTACGTATGGGTTAACTACCAGGAGAGTTCAACCGCAGACTTCGATGATTACAGCGTATGCTCCATAGTAGGGTGATGCAGGGAGAATGATCTGCACCGGATAAGAGTAAAATTAGACTTGTCAGGCATCTACCTCACTCTCTTTTTTACTTAAAAACGAATCCCGGTGTCATGGTAGAGTCAAGATGACCGGAGATGAGAGAACTATAAGACATCTATTAGGCAAACAACGTACTTAATGCTGCTCCTCGTTTTCTGTAACCCCATCGCTAAATCCGCAGATGAAAAAGTTAACCAAATTTTCGTTAACAGATCGGGATACCATTTGTATCCCATTTGTAATTGTCATTTTTGCAAAAGTTTGCGTAGTCGGCGACAAAAGCATTTCAATGAAATATTAAAACAAGGCTGAAACGCGGTCAGCCGTCTTCCATATGTACGAGGTGAAGTTTGAAAGAATACTTAATGTACCTACGGTGCCTGTAAAATGGCGATATCTCAAAAAATGAAGAGCGATCTTGAAAAGGTTCAATCAGCTTGCATATCCAGTCCTACATTTAACCACTGAACATACTAAATGAAACGCACCTATCGATAGTTTTAAAGTGGATAAAATGGCAGCATCACTCCATCGAAGTACTTTTATCAGCTGACAAAAGAGTAGTCAGCAGTCCCTTATATGTATTCTGAGATGCACAAATGGATGAGAAAAGTGATAATTTTCTGACATTAACCACGATTTTACTCCTAATTTCAGTCACTTTCCCAACTGCGAATAAACGTGCGCAGGTTATCACTTTTTTATACAATTAAACTAGTCTCAATCCCAAGGTAGGCATGTGCGTTATTGAGCTCGCTTGAGCATATGCAGTAAGCGTAATCTAAGACACGCTTTAAAAGGCAGTAATAGCCAAACGATAATACATTTGTGATCTGTTTATTAAGATAGTTGTGATATAAAACCGTCGCACTCGCCTTCATTTCAGTTAATTGTTTTTTTCTACCATGCCTGCTTAGAACGTAGATGTCCTTGTTTTATGTGTTTGATGTTAGCGAGTACACATAACTTGACACTGAATTTCAACAGTTATCTGAAACTATCAGTCAAATAACTGTGAGGCGCTTACAAAACGAGGAATACTTACTATTTATAAACGTACTCTATATACGCCCAAAGTAAATTAACAACAAATTGCTCGACTGTATTTCTTGTATTTCTGTGTGGTCAGAACACGCAAGTAATTGAAAAATAAACAGGCTCAGCATTAGTGCAAGCATCATCCTACTTAAATACGGACAGACTGTTTTATATTAATAAGGTTTACTATATTAAACGACTGTAGAGATGAATAGTGCGTCTGGTGCACTTGGGCCGTTTTTGTGAGTAGGGCCAGGGCAAAGGATCCAGGGCATTCCGCATTCTTCTTCCTAATACCACACTGCTGTTCCCTAATATGTATCGTTTATGTTGACAAATGAACGTTTTCTAGGTCTTAAAAACCCTGCTTTCTGTGCAAAACATTTATGCAATTTAAAAGCACAATTGAAGATCACGACGAAAATATGACAGTAAAATACAAAAAATACAACGAACACGTACGTCATCAAAAAAACAAGTTGGAGAATAGAAAGTGTAGTATCAATGAAAAATAAACAAAAATTGGCGGAGGTTTCAGCGGAAAGTGATGAATGTTCTGGAAGAGTCTACAAATTAAACATATGGTATAGGTATAAAGAATGAAGACTTAAAATAAAATTTATAGCCGGCATCCAAAAAACGACAGTTAACCGATTACGTTGAACATATATCGCAATGTAAATTCCCTGCAAACCCATGAGAATGTTATTACTGCGGTCATTGTTGCGACGATTGCTAATCTTACACATTTCCCACAATCTACACGCCCAAAATTATTAACAAAACTGCTTGTGAAGGATGAATAATCGTTAAAAGACCGGCTTTTAACTGTTTAAACGGTCTAAGTGGGACTTGCCAGCGTAAAAACGACCTTATTTTTATACTTAATGAATTCTCTGAAGCTTTTAGTGTGATCTCTCCAGACACCACGTTGCACCTGCATATTAGGTAATCCAGACCTAATTATCTTGATTTCAATGCATTTTCGTTAATTGTTTCAATTAATATTCAAAATATTGTAGCCTTCCACGGACTGACTCGGTTTGTTTTGCTTGATTCTTACAAGGCTCTTTTTATGCCGATGGGAACAAATGAAGTATTGTGATTACCGATTTGTACAAACTGAACTGCTGCATTAAAAGGAGTAAGTTCTATTCCATGACACTGGATTTATTTGTCCTAGAGCACTCATCGAAGGTAGCTGATACTTCTTACCTCTAAAGCAAAATGCTGGTTCCAGGAAGACAGCGTACCCCAAAATATTGAGCGCCAATTCATTACGTCATAACTGAAACAACCTTCATTTGAAAAGTTTCAAAAGTTATCACTTTGCTGAGAATTAAGGCATTCGGGCAAACAATTGCCAGTTAGGTGTCTCTTCTGAGGATTAGATATGCTATTTACTCTGGCGACAAAAGCCTTTTATGTCTCTAAGTGAGCAGAACCCAGCCAAAGGTAGATGCAAAACTTGTACTTGGTTCACTATTTCACAGATTTTCGTAACCAGAGAATCATATTTGAACGCAAAATAAGGAGATTCAAGTGGGAGGTTGTTTCTGCCGAAATCAAAGGACCTGGACTGCGGGCATTTTCAAAGGAAATGCCGAATGGCAAATGTTTAGTCATAGCCGAACATATTTGAGCGAAGGAAAGGCATTTTATCAGAAAACGCTTGCAACTTAAGCCGCACAAGCTTCAAAATGTAACGGCTTTAAAATTAGGTAATAATCTGAAACCTAAAATTATCTCTGAGGATACCGAAGAGGTTGTTGCTGTAAACGAGCATGAGTGGAAAGACTACATTCCACATCAATGAAAAAGTTAGTAAACAAAATTTGCATTTAGGTGAAGAAAACACGCCTGTCCAAACTTAACTCGAAAGGGAATAATACATAGGGGATATATATTTTAAGCTATTGAAAGAAAAGTGTGCACATGGCCCATTTTTCGAGGAAAACCTGACCATCACCAATTATGTGGAAATGATTCAAAAGCGGTAGCATTGAGGCTGACAAACAGACCAAATAAGTTTTTTAAAAAAGCATGGGACTCCGTCAAGCTGGAAAATTAGAATTCGAACTTTTCATGAGAAAAGTGGACATGCCTTTGCAGTGGGAGACGGCCAATATCGTACCGTTATATAAGGGAGGTAGCGAGATGTCTGCAAACAGCTTTCGGCCCATAAGCTTGAACTGACTTTCCTGCAAAAGGATGGAGGTCCTTGTCAAGCAGGCCATACTAAGATTTTGCGATGAAAATGACATCATACAAAATTTCCAACATAGCTTTCGGCGAGAGCGCTCCTGCCTTTCAAATTAACTGACTTCAATTTAGGCCTGGACATGTGCTTTAGAAGAGGGCTTCGAAGTGGACGAGGTGTTCATTGATTTCTGCAAAGCCTTTGACAGCGTGCCCCATCAAGGCTTTTTACATAAACTGAGCGTTTTTGGCATCAAGGGGAAAATTTTGGACTGGATCAGGTCATTTTTAGTCGGTCGAAAACAACGCGTTTGCATCGGGGAGGATAAATCGGACTGGGTTGACGTAGTTAGTGGGGTTCCTCAAGGCTCCGTTCTAGGTCCTCTACTCTTCATTTTTTATTTAAATGACAGCCTTCAAGAACTGAACTGCGGTAAAATCATGTTCGCCGATGACATTCAGCTCTGGCAGGTCATTAAACGCCCAAGCGACTAAGATGCTCTGCAAAATAATCTTTGCAAACTGCAGACGTGGTCTGAGAGATGGCTGCTGGATTTCAATGTGCAAAAGTGTGCCGTCTTCCACCTGCGTCCAACAAACTACACTATCCTTCAGAGCAACGGGACCAACCACCTGAAAAACATCCAAATTCCCGTAGCATCTACGCAAAAAAGACCTCGGCATATGTATACAGAGTAATCTGAAGCCCTCATTACAATCTATAAAAGCTGCAAATAAAGCCACAGGAGTGCTGCACGCTATCAAAAGGGCGTTTCTAGCCTTCGATGAAGACCTCTTTGGCAGAGTTTACGGCACATTTGTTCGACCACACCTAGAGTATGGCATGCAAGCGTGGCGGCTGTGGCTAGCAAAAGACACAGCATGTCTGGAGAAAGTGCAGCGTCGGGCAACAAAGCTAGTAAGATGGCTAAAGAACCACACTTCGATAGATAGCCTGGCATGCCTAAATTTATTCCCTCTGCATTACAGGCAACAAAGAAGGGATGTTATCCTACTTAACAAGATAATAAACGGTCTTGAGAAAGTATAACGCTTTGAAGACATGTTTCAGTGGCACCTCTCGCCTCATTTTCTTGGGCACACAATGAAGCTGCGCACGAAGTTGTCCGAGCTTAAGCTCGGCTCTGAATTCATCACGCAACGTGTCATACAACAATGAAAGAACCTTCCACAGTCAGTCGTGAAGGCCAGCTCCCTTCAGATGTGCAAACCACGCTTAGATTATTTTATGCGTTTCCTCTCCTCTCTCCAAGTCTGAACTCTAAAAACCAGACATATATTGTAATACAGCAATGCTACTCTCCTCCCTCCAATTCTGACCTTTAAAAACCAGACATATATTGTAAATAACAATGCTACTCACTGTTTGTCAATACTATGTTAGTAGTGGTAAATGTTTATAGGTTCTTGTACACGTCCTAAATAAGGTTTTCAAAGGCATTGCCTTTCATCCTCACAAAATAAACTGAAACTGAACATACATCTTAACGAGGCAAGAAGCTGCCGAAATAGTCCTCACGCTCGCCTAACCTGACGCCATGCGATTTCTTTTTGTCACCTTTCGTGACATGACTAGTGTTAAGCCATCAATTTCTTAGATAAGTGGAAGGACTTTAGGAAAAAAATGATTGAGGCTTTGAAGTCTGCTGCATTAACATGATTACCGACATAAAAGGTGTGCACATTGAACAGCTTAAACAACTTCAAAAGATTTCATAATTTCTTCCTCATATAATTTTTAGGACAAAAAAGTGTTGTTTCACAAATAATCCAACTCTCGGAGAAACCAGCAGACTTCTCAAGACGCAAATTGTCGAACGTTCGACAGGAGTGCGGCGAAATTACGCCAATTCTCAAGTTGCGGCTCATTCAACGGGACCCGGCCACACATTTAAATTTGATACGGCCGACATTCTCGCAAGGGATAGAAATCAGGTAAGACGAGAATTACTTAAATCGTGGTTCACAGGCCTCCAATCCATCAACAAGTTTAACGATATGCCGAATCCATATTTGGTACTGCGATTCAATTTGGTCAAGGCAAGTCGCCACTTGGGGAACGGCCGGGCCACTGTGCTATCCAACGCCAACGCCGTAGGACCACATGGTGAAGCAATCAGCATGCCCGAGTCCGCGACGTGCGTGTTGAAAGTTCAGCAGGTCAGAGCCCGCATGCCATTCAACAAACTATTAACTATTAACGTCGTTGTATGTTTACAGTTATGCCTGTTTCCTATAAATATTACAAATTCCTGTACATAGTATACCCGTATCTGCCACTGCTCTGCGCTCGTCTTTCATGATGAATGCGCGACGAAGCTCGAAATGTCAGCCTAAAAAAACGTATTGACCCAGCGATCGAGTCATCTTCGTCTCAAAACATATCTATAAATACACAGCAGCTCATTGGAAGAGGGCTCGCAGTCATGAGGAAAACCGGGATCTCTTGTGGGTCGAATACGTGGAGGACATTTGGCGAAACCTTTTTATTTAACAGACGCGTTGGAAGCATGTTCAGTAAACGTTTATGTTTATGTACGTGTTGCTGAGGACGAAAAATACGAAAAGTAAACAGTAAATATAAAATACTTTGAAATAACGGATCCAGCTGCAACGTCAATGGTATATCCGCTTTACACCTGATTGAACTGACATTACAGCTCTAATGGATAAACTAAATCAAACACTTCCGACAATCCAATTTACACTGGAGGACGAACAACCAGGAGCGCTCCCTTTTTAGGGCGTGCTTCTGTGTAAAAGGTCAAACGGCCGTAATATTTTGCCCAAATGAATTAAAACAAACTCCTCACATCGTTGCCAAAAGGCCAAATGTAGAAAGTAATCAGAGCTGTCAATAAAATCGAACATGCGGGTCCCAGGAATAAATTGAGAAAAAGAAGATGTGTTCGGTAGGATAAGACTTTTAATCGTCCAACTCTCCGAAATCCATCGAAAATCTCTCATTCAATAGCAAAACAGGTAATACACGCACAGGGAGAAGTACTCTTCATAGAATTTAGTTACTATTCTACTTTATAAGTATGATAACTAATGGCCTCCCTGTAGAGGATAATTGCCGGCGAGCAGCTCATGTCCTGCTAAACTATCATCATACGGGGTGGAGTGGGCCATGATGATTGTCCGACCCTCTGGTTCCTGATGTTGACGTAAAACGACGTGTTGGCTTGAACGTTTCCCAAGTTGCAGTTTGCTGTGGCCAAATTGAGCCTCAGCATTGAATTAAGACTAGGCAGGTCGTTGCTTTTGTTTAGCGACTGGCGGCCTGTGAAACATGACTCAAATACTTCGCGACTCACATGATTGTCATTTCTCGCGAGAATTTCGGCCTCAGCATATTTTTATGTGCGGTCGGGTCTTGTAAAATGAGCTGCAACGTAAGAATTGCAGACATGCAAACATAATTTTGTATTTATTAAGCCTACGATCAGTAAATACATTCAAATTCCGCAAAATTTACGCAAATTGTCTCGAATTTATGAAAATGGAGAAGAGACATTTCTTGAACTTTTAAGGTGAGGGGAATCAGGAATGTGGGTGACCGTACAAAAATCACATACTGACCACAATTTAGCATCTCTTTAGACAACAATATATTGCCTTCTATAATCTAAGTCTTAAAAATCAGCTTTATTTACCTCAAACAAGATCGAAGCAAAATGCGTTATTATTTCTGCTAAACAAATGGTGATAGTGTGTTTTTCCGACGTTACCAAGGGGGAAATATTGCTTTGTATTTTGCTAGAGTATAAATTGCAGTGCCAAAGTTTTGTTTTAAACGTTAAATCGGTGACGGTAGTTTATGTAGTGCACCGAATTAATCTGTAGTCCAAGCACTTTGTCCTACGAAAACGGTGATTCCCTGGTTTTACTGGTGGGAATTAGGATGGGGAGTAGAATTACCTTTAATAACTGCTTTATTTATTAAAATTGTAAACACTGTAGAAATGTTGTTGATTTAGATCTGAAGATCTTCCTATTCTGTATTATCGTTATACGTATTGTGAAAATACCTGATTATCAAATTGCACGTCTCTTAAAATGGCTTTTAAATAGAAATGTTAGTTAGGAGGTTGTATTTTTTAAGTTACGTGTGCTCTCACTTACCATTGTGGAGTGAGATAGTGTAGTCCACTCGCGAAGTGCTGTGCACACCTTCAATTTACATGCGGTACGAATAACTCCCAGCACTCGCGGGAAACAAATTTAAATCAGTTTTTCCTTTACACTTCTAAAACAACTCCTTTCCTGCCTATCCTGTATCCCTACCCCCCCCCCGTAAAGTATATAATCACCATTTCCGCAGGACAAAATGCTGTGATTAGGGGTATATGAGGTGCACACAATCAACAACGTTTGGCTCTAAATCTAGCATTATTCTCCGCAGATATTAACGACTGATTGCGTTCCTAGTAGTCCACTCTGTACAATTGCCTCCACCAAAATCAAAAATCAAAAGGTTTAATGCATACGGCATAGAACAGAGCGCGCACTTCTGGGTACTATCATGTAAATTATTTCAGGGAGGAAGAGACTTCAATGTAATCTGCGTATTGAGATTTTGCTGCAGTCGATTAGTGTTTAAGAGGCCACTATTTTAGTCAAAAATACCCGTGAGCATACTGGATTTGGATAGCTCAGGAGAAGTCTAGGTAGGCCGCCCATGAGCTGCTTTAAATTCCAGGAGATTTGCATTAGGGCTTTTCTTATGCTTATGATCATGATATGGGAATATGCAAACTCTGGGATTTGAGTTAAATCTACCGAAAATTCTAAAGAAATTTAATGGAAAACACTCAACTGCAACTGTCTGATAATATTTTGCCAAAACCAAATTAGATATTGACCTTCCATAATGCTTCTTTAAGCCACATCTGGCACCAGATTGTTTAGCAACCATTTAGAAGGAAACTCTACTTGACAAAAATGCACAATAAACGCTTGCCGCATGGCGCCAGAAATGGCACACATCATTTCAGCTGCCACATTAAAGCCATCAGACTCCAATGGCTATTGCAAATACTACCGAAATATAGTTGCCTTTAGAAATATATGTGCAGCAGGCATTTTCGTTATATTCGCCAATGTGGACGCCAAGTTGACGAAACGGAATCGAGTTCTTTAATTTACCGCACAACGAGTATGTTAAGAAATTGCACTCCTAGAATATGGCTATGTTTCTTTTGAGTTATTATTTTACAGTGGAACTTTGAGGGCAAGTCCAAGTGAGGACATACCATTAGCAAATTGCGGTAGTTTTTTGAATAGTAACTGCGCAATCAAATCAAAGGGATCTGAAAACAAGACATTTATGAAGAAAGCTTGAAAGAAATCGAGGGCTCTGTGTCGCCGTTATTAACTCAGATAATTTTCAAAAATAATTCAAAAATAGTACAGCAACGAGCAAATTTATCAGTGAAATTAGAATAGTGAAAGTGGCTTCTTGTCTGCTCTTTCTAACTTTCTGCAAAGACTGGGCTTAATTTATTCGATATTAATTAATTCGCGAATTTCGCATCTGAAGGCTGAATACAGCTAAAATAAATGTTTGATGGTTAGGAAAGTGCTTATATGTTCGCACTAGTAATTTAATTTTCTGAATAAAATATGGTTACGTACAGTATGTAGTTTCATCCTCAATAGGTTCGTTAAACATTACACAAAGCGAGGTATAATTTTGATTCATGCTTCAGAGATACTTGAAACACTTGAAACCGCTAAGCAATTTCGAAGTACGGATTAATCACTACCACTCGAGTGCATGCGAGGACGGAAGCAGAATTGTGTCACATGCGTTTTCTTTTTCACACAGCATGTCTTTGGACGTGTTAAATATATAAAGCAATAACTTCGGAGTGCAATATGTTATATGAGAATGCGAATGAATTTTATGTCGGGTTGACTCATATATTCCAGGTTTACTGATTCCCCTTGTAAATTGCCTCTAAAAAAACATTCCCAATGACTGATGTCACTCAAGTCCATCTTGGGGTTATGGACTATCGATAGCTTGTGGCGGTTACCTAGCTTACCTTTCGGACATGACATACCAATCAGAATGCAGGACAGACAAGATTTGAGCTGTGACTGAGTAGTTAATATACTACTCGACCGGTTGAAATGCAGTTAGTAATATACAGTATTACGAGGGCTACACGCAAAAGTCATGACGAAAATTAACTTGGTAGTTGCGCACACATTTGTTACAGATATTTTGATCCTCTGCGTAGATTTTATCCTGCAAAATCTCTTAAGTTGGGATAATCAAAATTTTAGTCAAGATTATTCAGGGATTTTTGCAGTAATTTTAGTGAGAAAATGAGTCGTTTCTTATCGAAGAACTTTTCGATGCAATCAAGTATAACAAAATAAAACTTATTTTTAGCATAAACTTCTCTATAGACAAATTCAAATTTAACTTAAAAAGTGTAAAATATCCTTTTCATAACCGGCAACATGTGTCCGAAATCGCTCAGACGTAAGTGATTCCAAGTTCAGAAAGAAAGAGTTATGTCGGGAAAATTATGTTTAGCTAACCTGTGAATATTTTTCGAAAAAATGCAACAACAAAGGGTTTTGGTTGCATATTGTTTAACCGCATTGCTTAGATGGCGAATAAGCAAAGTGACCATATATGATACCGTAAAGATAATGTAAAACAGGCCTTTTTAAATGTAATTCACTAATAGATATCCTTTTTTGTGAACCATACGTTAAGCGTATGCGCTCTGTAGAAAGAGAACAGACAGAAGAATAGTAATTTTTTCTAAATGGCCATTAAAATGGCCACTGTTTCTTGAATTCTCAGGCTTATGACAAATCCTGGAAATAATAAAATATGGCTCAAAATAATGTTATAAAAAGAAAAGTATGTTCTTCATTTTTTATCAACTTTAATCATTTTTTTCCACACATCTTAAACATTTGCCCAAAGTCTCCAATTTCATTTTGGCATCGCATTCAAAACCTACTTGACACAGAAATTCGTCAGATAAAGCGATTTTTAAAATATCACCTAGCACCTAAAATTGTGTTTTAATCTTAGGAATAATAATATCAGATGCTTTGGCGGACGTTATCTTTCGTCGACAATGTGGACTGCTGTTTTGAGGCATTTATAAAGTGAACTAAATGAGCACCTTCAAATACCTTATTATCAAACCTATTTTTTTTTGATAAATACTCTTTATCTATATCAGATTTAAAACGGTTTTGCTATTAACGTCGAACAAAGTTCCAAATTATGGATCAACAATAAAGACACTGAAAACTTAGGACATTATATCAGAATTTAAATGATTATATTCAATGAATGGTTATCAATTAATAGCAATATTTCCACAAATAATTTAATACAGAAAAGTTCCATTTATAAAGACAAAGTGTTTGCGTAAAGTTTTCAAATTAATAAAATATTGATATCTCGTGTTCTAATTTTTAATTATTTTGACGTTGCCGGAACTTGGCGATTATCGGCAAACTTTTACTTTTCCAAATAAATGCTAAGCACTTCTCATACTTTTTTACAGAAATTAATAGGCGTTATTCTGTTCATTAGTATTTTTAAGTTTTCATAAATGCGTTTACGCTGGTATGCGATCAATAAACAGACTTTAAAAAACTTTGGTATTTTGCGTGCAGTAGTCGTCATATTGTACTCGATCCATATTTTGAACAAGTCGTACTTTACTCGCAACAGAATCTTAGCCGTCAAATTAGCAATTTAAAGGTAAAATCTAAGGCTTTTATGTCAGTTTACATGTTTGATTCTTTACACTTAAAATTAGCGAGATTCTCCATAACACCTCTTTTAACCATTCATATTGGATTTCTGCCCTGCTTTGTTCATTTTTTCCTAGTTAAATAGTAAGCATAATACTTTTTCTGAAATGCAGCTAGGTTTCAGAAGAGATAATAAAAGTCTTCAAATCATACACATGCATTTTCTGCATAAAAAGGAAGACTAACAACGGCTGACTTAGTTTTAAGCTATAAAAGTGTTTGGAAAAATATAACGGAAATTTTAAGCCACAAGAAAATTAATGCGGTCCATTTTTGCATCCTTTATTGCCTTTTCCTCAATTTCTGATAATAAATGCGTTGTTGAAATTTTAGAAACACACTTATAGAAAGCGTACTAAAACCTTTACAAAATTGAATGACGAATACACCCATATTTCATGCGCCAACTCTGTTTTTATTTCCAAAGAACACGTCCATAGAAACCATTAATTCATAGACCACTTTATTTATAATGACAGCATTATTCCGTTTTGTGGCATCTAATCAAACAAATACCCTTAGGAATGTGGTTGAATCTGAACAATTGGGATTACTATTACGACATTTTCTCCAATATTCCCACTCTGCCAAACAGCTGGATGGAACAGAGAAGGAACCCTTACCTTTTCTGAAAAAATAACCTGACAATTGAATGACAGTTAAATATGGAGTCCTCGCTGGTTTTATGTTAAACTCTATGGTTAGATTAACATTTAGGTTGCAAGTTAGTGTCAGTCATACGTCTAGTATTATGTTTTTGTGATTGCATAGATTTGGGTTACATGTAAGGTTAAGGTGCGGTATCAGGTACCGCCGGGGAAGTAGAGACAAGCTCACCCGTACTATGTGAAAACCTGTTTCCGAGCTTATCCACCCAGTTATTTCATCGTCTGCTGAACAAGCAGATTTAGATATGTCCATTTTTGGAGTTTGATCAGGATCAGCAAATATCAGTTACCGAGTTTGGACAATCACAGCAAAACTGCCATAAGCATGAGATGTTAAACCTTTAGTTCAGACTTAATTCAGTTTATACAGAGGCGGTTAGGGCAGCATTTTTAATGGAAAGTGACAAGAAAGCATGAAAATTCCTTTCTTAAATTGCAAATGTTGTTTCGAACCAAATTACCACTCTAGGATTTAAACAGTTTCCTTCTTTATATGCACATGGCTTACAAGTTAGCAGCACCTAAAAATTGTGGTTGTAAGACTTGAAAATGCGGGTTTTGAAGCTATTCTTTTGCGTACGCTATCAAACAGTAAAATACCATTATTAAAGACATGAATAGTAGAAGATTTTATGTGAAGTTACTCAAGAATTGCGAAATGTGAATGCTTACTTTGTGATAACTCACCCGTTGCGCTCGGGTGTAAAGCAGCCGCAACTACGGGCATTTCAGGAAATAAATGAACCACTCACAGAAACATCATTTTGATTCATGAGCTTCCGCATAGTTACCAAGTTACCGATACGTGTGTGTCAGCGTGTTTCTGCCCTTAACTCTTGCTCGCAGGGCGTGAGTCCTTGGTTGCTTGCCGACAATCAGTGAAGTGATGCCATTTTATTGGCAACTTTTGCAAGGCAAGCGTTTCACATGATGAGCTCAGTGCCGGAATGGATTACATTCGTTAGCCGAAAGTCTACTTTAGATGTTTCATTTCCTGTTTCACATATTTCGAATAACCAAATATCAAAAACAGCGGATAAAAAGTTGCTTGTGTAATCGTGCCCACTAAGGAAGGCAGTAAACGTGTAAAGCAGGCTTTCTATAGCTTACGCAAAATGCGAGCCTATGCAACTAGAGTATGCGGTTGCAAATTGAATACCAATTATTTATATTATGTAGAATATGAGCAAAGTATTTGTGTGTGCTCAATCTCTCCACGTTAACTCTACCATTTACTTAATCAGTCTGTAATTAACTTAAATATAGCATGAAACTAATTCAGGGTTAAATTGCTTGCGATGCTAACATTTTATTATTATATTTCAGGAAATTTTATAAACAGACAAACAAGTCAGCTTTTTAATTAACTTCATTCAGAAATTAAAAGAATAACATTAACATTCTTTTGTGGGAAATCCTGGTAATTTGCTTCATATGAATTATGTATATGACAGTTTTCACTTGACAAATATATTTGAAAGCAAATTTGTCAATTTGGCGTCAAAAATAGCTCTCAGGCTCACAAGTCAACATAATATCGAATGTTTTTTTTAACCAAAAACAGCGGAACCGCGTAAAAAACCTTAAGTATTTAATGGTATATCAAAGATATTTTGAACTAAGAAAGAATGTATTTCACCCAGATGCACCGAGAAATATAGTAAAGTATGTTTGTTTGATAATAAAAAGGAAAATCACCGTTCACTAATGCTTACTACATTCATAGCTCTTAATAAGGAACCGGCATCAGGAAAAGCATTTAAAAGCTCTTACACTTATTGACCTATTAAGGTGCATTTCATCTACTGTAAACTGGATCTCGAAAATCAAAATTGAGCAATTATATGTTGGAAAATAGAAAGAACTAAGCGACAGTTGACAAACCATCATACTGCAGTTCAGGCAAATACTAAGAGCGTTCATAGATAAGGCCCGTCCTGGATGTTGATTTACTGGTACTGTTTTAATTATTGTACTGTTTGCGTGGACAGATTTCATCTATTCCGCAAGCTACCTTTCCTCATTCGAAAAATTTATCCAAACTATTAAAACTTTACTATTTGAAGCAAATCAATATTCTGAGCAAAGTAATAAGAATCTAAATAAATTGTGTGCTTTCCGTTAAGAAATATTTTTGTTATATTCGTTGTGAAATATGAAAAATTTCGTTTTGTTGGTTTTTTTTGTGATTGTTTTATTTACTTGCAAACCTTTCCTTATAAATGTCAATTTATATCAGTATATTCGTTGAAAAAATCAAATTCTTTAATTTTTTGTATTCTACAATGACGTCCTTTGCTGATTCATATGAAGCAGGTTCATGAGCTTGGAGACCCTGGGCCACGAAAGACATCAACATCCTGGAAAAGGTACAACGACGCGCAACGAAAACTTGTTATGGGGCAGGGCTCGCAGCCTTATGAAACACGGCCGTCAAATCTCAACCTCATCTCATTGCGCTACAGGCAGCATAGGGGGGACCTAATACTAGCATTCCGCGTATTACGTCTTCAAGACTGCTGCCCTATATCAGGGGATTTTTTCGAATTAGTAACGACCACGAATCTGAGGGGTCATCCTCCTAAATTAAAGGTGACAGGGGCCAGGCTGGACGCTCGGAAACAGTTTTTTCAAAAAGGGTGGTCAGAGCGTGGAATGCGCTTCCTCAGGACGTTGTTATGTCGGAATCGCTAGGGGGTTTTAAGTGAAAACTTGATCGTTATAGCAGTGCACGATGGATTAGAACTGACAATTTGTGATTATCATAATACTACTTTCAATTTTTCAGTAGTACAGTTTTATTTCCATTCACGTTTGCTTTTAATAACGCCCTCCCACGCATAGCCTCATGCGAAGGTCTCCACGGTCCACCCTACTTGGCTATCTGCGTACCTTGATTACCCGCTGGCAATCTTGTCAGCCAGACCTGACGGCCTAAACATTCACCTTTGGTTCGACGAGCTGGACGGATGCCTCTGTTTTTCCATTTTCGTTGGCGGACTCTGCAATCAGCAAGGAAAAAATCAGGTCATGGCTTCCACATGGTGATGACCCTGGGAACCTTTGCAATGACCCCCGTTGGTCCCCCTTTGTTTCTTCTAAATCCCACGCATTACCCCCTAAAGAGCGACAGTTTTCCTCCTCAAAATCCCTGAGGTGTTTTTTCACTGTCTGCTCCTATTTTCATCCTATGAAATGGGACAACTGGCCTCAACAACAGTCTGAAGAACACATTTTCTGCTACCGCTGTACATATGTACAAATAAGGCACTAAAAGGAATTGTTCCTACATATCCCTCAATAAACTGATACTGATACATATCTTAAACTCAGCGACGATTGAAAAATGTTAGTGCAGCGAAATAAATTCCAGAGTAACAAACAATTTCAAATACATATGCTTATGCCAGATGACCAACTGAAAAAGTCTTCTAATTAGATCACTTAAACCTTTATGAAAGTCAAGTTAAGCGAATGAACGTTTTTGATTAATTCATAATCATGCAATACAGTAATATTAAGGAGGGTAGCGTTAACGAAAGTTTTAGGCAAACCAATCAGTAGTGACAAGGGGTAGAGAGGGGAGAGAGGTGTAAAAGGATCGAAGGGGGATAAAGGGGATCAGATTCTTGTTTTAATTTGGGACAGATAAATTGAAGTGGGGGAAGAGGGGAAGGGGAAGGAGTCAGACAATTAGTTAATGTCATCCAGTGGTCTTCGTCTCGGGTTTTGTTGGGTTGTGTGAGGACGCAAGGTTTCAACGTCTTGATCTTCCTTGATCCTTTTACACCTCTCCCCCCTCTCTTCCCCTTGTTACTACTGATTGGTTTGCCCTTATATGACTGTATTGCCTTATGATGAATTAATCGAAAAAGATCGTTCGCTTAACTTGACTTCCTTAATGCTTACATGGGTGTCATCGCTGAACTTAAACCTTTATGATTGAATAAAGAAGTTGATTAAATAGGTTATTCAAATTGTTTCCATACACAGTTTAAACGCAAAGTTTCATGAGATTTGGAATCCTGTATGGGTTGCAACTTGTATGAGCAAAGCATGAAGATTTACACACATATACCTTAAATATTCGTCACCGACAGTTGCAGGTTTATGATAAGGCACAATGGACACACCTATCCGAGAAAAATAGTTATTAGCCGCGTATGCCACGTATAACGATATAATTCACTTTATCGGTCTGTGTTTGACTCTACTATCTAAATTTTAACCGAACTCAATCGCACAGCCATATACTAACTATTTCCTGCTTCTGAATTTTCTGCCAATATCTCAGCTTGGAGCTCAATATAAGGCTTTCGTAGGGGGTTTGACATACAACACGTAATAATGCATAAGGATTGTTGACAGCAATAATACGGAACAGGAACGGTCATTGCATGCCTATTGGATATCGCTTGCCATTATACAACGATTCAGGGACTAGAGCAAAAGGAAATCACACAGTAGGCTGTCTTGGATTCAGACAATATTAATACATATCACTTGCGATCACAAGCGGTGGACTGTGCCTGGCTAGCACTCAAACTAGGAGTGATCAGTACATTTTTTAAGAATCCACTGGCTCCCATTTAGTTCTTTGGACACTTCAAAGTGTCTGATTACGGCAATGCTGGAAAATGTATTGAAACTGGTCTGTACTGGGTACCACAGTGTTGGCGTTAAACCTTGTACCTGTCCGCTAACAAGCTTCAAATTGGTTTTCAATTTACCAGCTCTCTGATAAAGCGCAAAAATCACACTTCGCTTTTCAAACAGTATATTATGCTTTCCAGTTACTCTGCTTTTCATCTGGTTGATTCATAGAAATACTTTTAGAGTATTTCACACGCCAGGAAAAGTTTGGCTTCTTGTTTATCTGTCGTGAGAACATAAATGTCAGCTTTATGATATCATTCTGCTGCATTCTTTGTTATAGGCCACTGTCATCCTGGTAATACGATTTGTATCACCAGAAAACATACAGTCAACAAAAACAATGGCAGCATGTTCGCACATTTATTAAGAAGGGTAGAGTAAATAAATACGGGAATAGAAATGTGTAGCAATTTTCGGTTTGATTAAAAATTTAACTATATTCAGAGAGAGAATATTTTTTTGCTCATTCCACGAAAAATATTTTCAGATAAATCTTCGGTCTGAGGCAATGCTGCTAAGAGAACTGAAAATGTTTTGCACAATTGACCACATTCTTGGCGTTAAAGCTTGACACTATCTGCTCATCAATCTAAAATCACTGTCCTGATAAAGTAAAAAAACGCTTTTTTGTGTCTTATAAAGAGGAAATAGACATTCTCAATTACTCTGCTTGCAGTCCCATCTGATTTTTCGAAATATTTGTAGAATATTTCACACATTTGACTTACTGATTGTCTCTCATGAGCAAACAAATATGAGCTAAAATTTTTCATTCCCTTGTATCCTTTATTATAGCCTACCAAATTTCGGATAATATGATTCATATGACTTGGAAATGTACAACCAACACAAATAAGTAACGAGTTTAACAACCTTATAAAGTAGGTGACAGGGAATAAATATGGGAAAAAACATGAAAAGAAGCTTGTGCTTTAATTAAACTGTTACTACCTTCAGGCCCATTTTGAAAATATAGGCTCCCACTTATCTGGTAAAACGGTTTAAAATTAATTATAAATAGGACTTTTTAATTAAATATAGTAAAGGATTGAGTGAACGCTAAGTAGATCGTCGGTAAGGCATTATTTTTTTTCTATCTTCGTGCGCGCAAGGAGTTAAAATGCGTAGGAAAATATTTAAAAAATAGAACAAAATTGTTGACTGGTAAACGGCATGTGAATAAAATCAGGCAAATTTATAATATAAATTGGAGTTAAAAGGTAAGCGTAGATGTATTTCTGTTTTTTTGACCCGTTAAGTGCATAAGCTGCTTAATAAACATTTAAGTAAGGATAACGCTATGTTAATGTCAGTTTACTATAAGAAAAGAGCCCGACTTTAGTCGAAATCGGAGCTTATTGGATGTTAAAAAGATATCCTACGCAAAAAGTGTTGAAAATACAAAATCCAGGGAGCAGTTCAAAAGAGGAGGTATCGATCACTAAAACAAGAGTTTTATTTTCCTGACGCTTCAGATTTAACTAGTAATCCCTAATCATGTGATGCTTGCACAGTCATAGTATCATAGAATAACACGTCTGTTAGGTATGGCAGAAGCGGCCGCCATCAGGCTACGCCGGCAGATCCTGTGTGCCCAACATAACTTCTTCGCGGCGCCACAGTTACCGTGGTCAAAAGCTGCTAATCCAACAGCAAGCAGCTTAATATCTCAGCCGACTGCGAGTTCCTCCTATTGCTGAGCAGATTTTGATCCCATTTTCCTCCCCCTTATTCCCCTTGTCCTGACAACAGTTATATTTTTCAACCGACCCGCATAGTTCATTTGCTTAATTACCGTATAAACGTAAAGGCCTGATGAGAATAACCGAAAACAAACGTATGTTCGCCATTTCATCTTCTGAAATTTTCAATGGGGATTTTCGCAAATTTATTCTTTGTATGTTGATATGTCTAGTAGCCAGTCACTTCTGTTGAGAATAATATGACGCTTTCAACAGGAAAAAATACTGTATTTTAGGACAAAAGCATTTAATTTTCCCGAAAACGGGACTACGAACTAATACAGCGTCATGTATCTAAAAGTAACCAGTAACCAGTCAGTAATTACAATAAATTGATGTATAAGGCGCTCTGGGTTATAATGCTCATTGTCGCTTTTTGAGAAAATTAGAGGCTTTACGTTCGCCTTGTAGTCCGAAAAAGTACGGTATGTATAAATTCACCTAATCAATAGTGATCCGAACGGAGGATGAGTGAGAGGAAGAGCTTGCAAATGTTTTACAGTCGAGATCGTGTGATCAAACTTTGAACTGAGAATCACAAAAATTGTCAAATGGTAGTGCCTGCGTGCGACCTAGACACAGGAGGGGAGGCACTGCCGCACCTGTCAGCCATGTTGCACGTCCAGAAGTAGTGCCACGTGGTTGTCGTTGTTGTCGTCGCGATAAGTGCACTATGACAAACCAGCTACTGGTGGGCCGTCTACTGAAAGTCAAGTTATCTAGGTGCGGGAGGATGGAAGTGTGGTCAGGGGAAATGGAACCATTTTAGCTGCTGCACGCCAGGTTGTCTTAGACGCTTTCGCCTTCTCCGTGACAGTGTTTACCTGTCAGAGGCGCGCCTGGGCTTATGGAGGTAAACAGCCAGTGCCCTGGCGGAGCAGTGCAGCATGCAGACGCCAAACGATTTTTTTTCGAGATCCTTGACTTTAAGGTTAGGTTTGACGTCTGCTATTTAGTGTAATAATCTGCCATAACACATGTTTACACACGGAAGGATGGGTAGAATCATTGAAGATGCGCTGACATTTTCTTACATCTCGCAATACTTCTAGGGTTCGCATGGTTTTATTTTTGAATATTGACACCGTAATTGAAATGGTTCCGCTCTCATCCTCAATTTACTTTTAAAAATGTACAGTAGAAAAATGCATTTTCAATTAATATTTGATCTATAAGAAGTCCATGGCCTCAATAGGAGTGAGACATAAAGGTATGGTTAATCTTGTGCTAATACGTCTGTGCATGCATTACCCGTTTCTGCTACTGTTTCTTACTCATGTCTCTGATGATGTATCTGCGACGGATTTCGAAAAGAAAGGTGAATAAAGGTTTTGGCCCAGCGATTGAGTCTTCTTCTTCTCCTTCTCAATTGCCTCCTGGGATTCGCATGTTCCCTTGTATTGGCAGTTAATAATGCTTAACCGTAACCTATAAGCTATTAATCAACTTCATCTTGGGAGTGCACACTATGCACAGGTCATATCATAATACACTATTTACTAGTCTTTATAACTGTGGTTACTAGAATTAGCCCTTAATCACTTTACGCAAGTACTTATAGCAGCAATATCCGAATCCTCGTAGTCCAGCTCCTAGTTGAAACGGACAAAGTCTAGAAGGATAAAGTTGAGAGGGCGGAATACATGATAACGCCTGATGTTCTTAGGGCCTCAAACAGGTAGGTACTCAAAGGAGCACAAATCCAGATTTATCACTCAACGTTAAGAGCAAAGGAAGTATGAGCTCCAGCGCTAACTTCCAACCAGCATCACTTCTGACCAACTTTAGCGCCAGAAAGTGAAGTAGTTTTACTTAGAGTCGGCTACATTGATAGGTAGTAGAAGTAATAAAAAAGAATAGTAGTAGTAATAGAAATAGTAGATATCGTATCGATCTCGGCCTCCTTGGGCCTGTCTTCACACCTTCTAAGAGTGAGTGAGGAAAGATTGTATACAAGTTTTCGCGCAAGGTCTACTGTCACCTAAGAGCAAGTAAGCGGTGTTTCAATTTGCATTGGAGAAAGGAGCCTATACCAGACCCCGTTTAATCGTCGAGACTCCGAGCGAAGGTGAAGAGTGCAGTTAGCGCTAACTACGTCAGCTTTTACCTCAAAATAGCCCCTAAGACTGTCATATGTTGTATCACCCTGTTGGTACACTTGGTGGACTTTATCAAAATCAATGGCCAAACACAAAAAGATATGAGTATATTCACGTCATATGACGCCGGTCGTTATTTTAAATTGTAACTAAGGGCCGATACGCTAAAGAAACAAAATATTGCAAACTATCCTGTAGAGCTTCTTTTGCACTTGTCAAAATTATGTTTCACAAACTAACAACTATGAATTCAAGGGAGAAAATGAGGGCCATGGAGGCAAAGTTATTCATAAAAATTATATCAGAGTGCTCTTGTTTAAATATGGTTGCATTTTTGAGAAAACCCATAAGAAAAAAATACATTTTGCAACGCAAGAAGTTGTCCCCAGGTTTTTACTTTTTCCATAAGAAGAAAACAGCTGTGCGTACATTGTTATCTTGACCAGCAATAATAAACTTCCTTTTCTTGAATTAAACCTCCAATTTATGGTACGGCATTCGATTGCGTTCTCTATTCATGTGGGTATCTCAATGCACCTTTTCACAGCATTTATGTTAGCGAACGTAAGACGTTAACAGAATCTTACTTTAAAAACTGACCGTTAATTTGTCTTTGTCAGGGGATTTTCCATATGTAATGGTTAAAAATAAAATATTGAGAGAATGCTACAACTTAACCTAGATAATCGCATGCAATCCAATAAATAGTTGATTATTTTAACGTTAAATCGGACCACGTGATTAAAAGCCCCACAACTTATATATTATATAGTAGGTTTTACTGCTTATCCTACTGAATGCTTTTGTAAATATTGCCTCTCGTAATAAAAACTTAAGGAGTGTTCATAACTACGTTCAAACGGTCTCTAGCATCCGTCAGCCATTGTATAGAGCACAATAACTTAATGGTGATAAAATCTGTATTTTTTTAATGTTCAGACTGATTTGCACCAGTCAGCATCAACAAAGGCTACTACAGTAGATTCCTTGAAAGTTCACTCGTGGTTGGCAATTTGAAGTTTTTACCTTCATAGTGTAGTAAATTTTCGCAAGTCCTAGGCACAGAAACCAATTTTTAAGTTTGCCACCTTTCCAAGGTGAACACGTTTGGATTATATACACATAATGCTTTTGGATGACGAACTTTTGTAGGTCTCAATATCATTTTTAATAGAAGGCGTATTTAGGGCACCTGCTGAACTAAAAATGAATGCTAGTGTAACGTTTTGTGGCAAATAGAACGCACATGGTTAACACTGCGTTTCACATTCAACATTAATGCCAATTTTTTTAACATTTTGCAGACAGAAAGCATCGACTACATGTTACTGCTGCTAAAGAGTAAACAAACAAAAATATTTTTGAAATTCCTTCCAAATGATGCGATTTTATCTTACTTCACGTACGTTAAGTCTAACAAATATATTTTATTGGTTTTTTATTGTGACAATGGGTGCTATGTTTGGGAAAAACCTGTATGTTATAATTGAGCGTTTATATTCAGAGACATCCTTTCGGGGTACAAGTATGGAGTTAAAGCTTAGATATGTGTACTGCGTATAACTTGCTGTCAGATGAACTCTGAAAATTTAGCCTCAAAGCGCGCGGAATATCTTATATAATAGTAGATTCCCTATCTCATGAAAATTCATCCGGAAATTTAAAATGGGTTTTGATTGGTACATATCAATTGCGGATGGTTGAAATAGAGGGGATTTTACAGACTAATCTCAATATATTTTGGTAACCTATGTATGTGGCCTTTTTGAGGAGCTTCTTTCTGACCGCTTAGTAAGAGTATTAACTATAAAAACTAAATGCTTAAGTAGTATGCATTTTTATTGATTTTGACTTCCTTTATAGATTTAAATATATAACATGAAAAACATTCGGAAATAAATTATTTATTGTACTCGGTTGGTACCATATTCCATCTTATTTAAATTTAATGCTTCAAGAAAGGGTATCTGTTGGTTTAAAACATTCTTACAATTTTCAAGTTTACATTCATAGAACATCGTATTCGTTAATGTTTATGCTGCGTTTACTTTATAAAGTATGCTTCATATCTACTGCACAATATTCTGAGAACTATGTGAGATCTTCCTTAAAATCCGGGCATAAACTTACTTTTCTTTAACCAGGATGTACACTGTGCGTTGTTTGTTAATTCCAGTGCAGCGGTCACTAGGTTTCAAAATAAATCGGCAATTTCGAAACTTTTCAAAACCGAAAAATACCAATTCTTTAAGAATAGAATTTAAAGAAAGCGTAATTTTCTACCAAACGAGTACAAGAAATAATTTCTATCGTGCATATTTTCGAAAAAATATATTTGAATCTATAAAGGCAGTCATAATCTATGAAAAATGGTATGCTTCTTAAGCAGTTCATATTTATAGTTAATACTTGTAATAATCAGTATAAAATAAGCACCTTAAAGGTGACATTGATAGGTGTCCAAAATATTTTGAGCTTAAGCTGCTTGATAGTCTATATTACAACCATCCGCAATTAATATGTTCTAATCAAAAAATCATTTAAGAATTCCCAGTGACGTTTCTTGAGATGGGGAATCTGCTGCATAAAGTAACAAGCAATGATCATTATATGCAGCTAGAAAATTGCTGCGCTAAGCGTTACTTGCACAGAACATCTAGTAAACGACTATTTACTAGTAATTACTACTAACGGTTTTAGTAGCAGTTGCTACTAGTTACTACTAGCAGTAGTTATAATTAGTTACTAGTAGACTACCAGTGCCTATATTCTATAAATTATGCAGTTTATGTGTTCAAAGGACAATTCTTACTTGAACAAAATTCATTCGTCGGAAACAAACCACTTTGTATGCACCATGGCATTAAAGAAAGATGTTTAAAGAAAGAAGACCGTACTTTGCTTTGCTTTGTTGGATCCACTTCAACAGACCATACTTAATTGAAAAATTTGAACGTAGTTAGCATGCAACATTTAGAAAATATATTGCCCTCCGTATATTTTAATGGATCAACAAATCTCGTGCGCAGTTATTATCACTCAAAGGTTTACAGATGACATATAACTAAGGGAAAAATTATGCAGTTTATATTAAAAGTGATGTTCAACCTCTTCAAAATCATTCCAAGGGATGACCAACGCTGATTGTGACAAATATATTTCTGACATAGCCATATCCAGTAGGAACTGGAACATGGGACACTTAGAATTTATAGACAGCCAAGTCAAAATCAAAAAAGTCAATGATCCAATTTGAAAAACAGCTGAAAATCATTCAAGACATGTTTGCGTGCTGTCACTGAACCACGAAATCCTTGTGAGTTGAAACGTGTGCACTGAAAATATTTTTCAGCGTCCACATTTCTATAAATATTTAGGGTGAAGAAAACCCTCACTCAATAGGAATGCCTAATTCATACGCAGATTTTAACCGAAAACTTTTTATATGCATAAAAATCAGAAATATATTGAAGAATGTATAAGGAAAACATCGTCCTTGCAAACATTTTATGAAACAACACGTTCGCTTTTAATTCAATACGAAATTAAAGGGCAGATTTTCGCTTTAAGAAAAGCGTCAATAAAGAAATATTTTTAAAACCTAAAAACTTTAATTCAAATCACATCGTATGTGTTCTTTCCTTGCTGCCCATGACATGGTCAACAGCAGGTTCCGTGGCAATTGCGAAACCATCGGAGCAATGTACGCTTCTTTTTTGAACGTAAGATATGCCTTACATAGACGGTATATGGCTCTAAATAAACAGTTTAAAACATAAACACAACGGCATTTGAAGAAGAAGATGGAAAACGTTTTGGATTCAAAGCGCGCATTTCCTATGATTGTACTGTTTGAAGCACATGTTTATTTTAACTGGATGAGAACAAGACTAAATATGCTTACATTTTTGCACGAAGTGTGCTGCATTTGCGGGGGCTGCAAAAGTTTGTAGGAAAAAATTAGATGCATAACGTATTTGTTTCGTGTAAATTTATATTGTAATATGAATTGAAGACGTGACTCACTTAACAGCAAACATCATAATTGGGCTGCAATATTGTGCGATAATGCACAAATACAATTAGTACTACAATCCAGCCTAAGGAACCTTTTGTTTTGTAACACCTTTAGCAGTGTTTTTAAACTCAATAATTTTTCTTTGACTTTGTTTTAACTATTAAAGTGATGAAGACAAGTACAACCAAAATTTAATAAACAGTAGTGCCTTATGAGCCATTCATAAAGAATGAATTGGATTGCTTATTCTCATGATCAACAATCTATCCAGCATGCCCAAGTGCATAAATGGCCAACTAACCTGACATTAGGCGCACAGAAGGCGTTTATACAGAGTACAAAACAAACTCAGAATTTTTGTTCATATCTGCGACCCTAACAGGCTACAAAGATGAAGCAAGGGTGGACTAATTATCGGACACCTGCCCTACCCCAATCCACTATCTCTGTCTCCTATTGAACCAGAGAAAAGCCTATTGAAGTCTTAACACCCTTATTCCTCTCCCCCTAACTTACCATTTATTATATGGTGAACGTCATTTTACACTACCAACACTTACATCATTGTTAAGTGTCGATGATGAATAATTGATAACGTACGGACACCATACTTAACTGCTTACCTTCTCCTCACCTCACCTGCGTTGTGAGCTGTTAAGGCATCGACCTGGACGGGTGAGTCTTGAAGCAGATTGATCTACGATTATCTGCTACCTTATACTCCAAATCTAAATTCGACAAGACAGTGCATAAATAAGTCAAAGATTAGGGCGTACGACACTGATCAGAGAATCCGCGGGTTTGAAACTCGATGAGGGCAGCAATATAAGCGGCAATAAGAAGTTTGATATCACTAGCTGACGACGGCTTATGAGCCAGAAATTACCACCTTTGTGTCGCTGTCTTTGTCGGTTATACCAAAAAACTATGTACGTTTTTAAAGGCATATAAGACAGATGTTAGTTATTTGGACAATTTGCTAAATTGCCCAAACCTCAATCGTTAAATTAAATAAAGATGTTTTTCAACCTGAATTCTTTTCAATTTCATAAAAAAGTGAGATTAAATTAACTTAATTTGAAATACCTTTTTCTATCACGAAAATATCATGCTTCTCAAATGACGAGGAACCATAGAAATCTGTGCTGGTGCCTTCCGACCGGCGAAGGCTTTTAAAATATTAAATAAATTATTTTTCACACTGTTACTCATCAGTTTCAAAATCTTTGATTTATTGAGCAATGGGACGTTTATACTGTGTTTTAAAGCAATTATTTGACCTTCTGACGAACAAGACAAATGTTTATGAATAGGCAAAAAATAACACGAGGAAAAAAGTGTTCCATTTGCACAGATGAACTGCAAATAACAAAAGCACGAATTATCAAGTTAAAGTTATTTAAGGCCAACCGTTGTGCCCAATGGATTTCAAAATGCCTAAGACGGGATATCACTTTAGTACAGCCTGCGCTCTCACCAAATGAGTATCGTGGCCCACCAAGAACCGTAAGTTTAATTTGGTTTGTGTCATGTCTGTCCTTTAGCTGCGTAAGAAATGCAAGACATCTCATATGCAAATCCGGCTGTCCAAGCAGGCTGTGCGTGTGAATTGAACGTCGGAATTTGCAGTCGTTGTGTTGTTGAGTGTTCGTTTTAAGATAAAGTTGTTTATTTGTCTGAAAAATTGAATTCACTCTTAAAACTGCCACCACGGATCTCTCAATTTCTTGACGTTGATGCGGTCGAGAGTAAACCGGGGAATAAATTATCAGTCAACTCCCATTTCTTGCTTCTCAAGTATCGTCTCAATTGCCTACCGGAACTTGCATTTCCGTCTACATCAAAAGACAGCATTTTTTTTCAATGACCATATATTGTTGCGGGTAACACACCGGATTTTCCACTAACCGGAAGAAAATGCATCAGATTGAAAATTTTAGGAGGCGCAAATCTCCGCACAATTTAAGCTGATAATTGTTTCGCAGTTAGTTTAAAAATTAGTTATTATCGACATGACATCATTTCGCAATTACGACGATCTTTCTCGTTAGTCGAAAAATCAAAGCATTTGAAAAACAAAAAGTGTACTAGCGCAATAAAATTACTTCGGAAATATAATAGTGCTTAAGATTTCGCATTGGAAATGTCAATAATGTCAACAAAAATATCGTGAACGGGCTGCTAGCCTCACGGCATATGCCTGACTAGCTGCAACGACGGACAACATAAATTGAGGAGCTTTCAGTTAACTATAATATTAGCAATACGTTTAAAATACAATAAAATCGTTTACATGGCACAGAAAATCTCTTTTTTCATAAAACCGAATGCTATTTTGCTTATGCATTTCGTTAAAAAATTAGCATCTTAAGCAGACTTCTGTAACTTAACCACCATTTTTTCTTCCATCTTTTCACATGTTACCTTTTTATGCCTATGCATCCGTTAGCCCATTTTACCCATTCGACACATCTTTTTCCCTTCGCGGTTGATTCAAACTTAAAGATGACGTAGTCAGCGTACAAACTTGGCGCTAAGTTGTTGGAAATTGAATTTTGCATACATTTGGAAAGTCATTCAAGGTCATTTCTTCACGATGTCAAAAATTGCAGCGTTTGGCCATTTTACCGCGTTTGTGATTCCGCGGTGCTGTGTGCTTGTGTGCCTTATTTTATTCATGCTGAATGGAGGACATTTCTGCTTAAAAACTTGAAATAATATTTTGAAGAAAAGAACATCTCTAATTTATTTTGTATAGGTTGTATAATGACAGGTATTCATCCTAACTAGACGTAAAGTTACACTTTAGGTATAAAAAATTAACCGCGATCCAGAGACTGGCAGATATATATAACACTGTCCAGCTGTCCAGCATGACAATGAAATTGGTAGGAAACGTTGGATAAAATGTAATTTTCGGCGTTCCGTGTTGGTGAAGACTGATGGTTAAACCAAGGGGAATGATTTAGCCAAAATATGAGGCACGGAGTTCGTACATGAGATATTATCAGACGGGCAGAAATCGGGAAATGTTTGGAGCAACGCATAACCCAAAAATGACCTTCTGACAATCGTTTTTGAGTATGCCCATCAGATGCTCCATGTCAGTGTTAAGGCATGAAACATGGGCCGCTCGTTAAATATTTTATGCACCACAGATTCACCATATTTTACCTTTTCTTACGCATCTGGGTCTGGGGCTATAAGAGATTCAAGAAAACTGGATGTTAGACTGGCCGCAGGGAGCTGGCTTGCTGCAAGCCTGCGCCTGAGTTGGACCCTACATTTCTACCTCATGTGCGGAATTCGTGAAGGTAAGCTCTGACCGCATGAAGTTCTACAACCACGAACACTGTCACAGTCACCTGTGCTCAAAACCTCCACAAGAACCAATACTCATAGCACTGATGCTCAACCTTTGTTACCCCGCCGCCGTAAAACGCTGACACTGAATATCTGTATCGCAGTACTTACGTCTTTTACAGCGGCGACCACAACTGACACCCACTATGCTTTCCTACGCGTGAACTGCTATAAACACTGCCCAGTCCAGTAGCCATGGAGACTCGAGTAGAGCCTGCCAACGTCGTGATCGTGCATTTTCCCAGTCACAGAAGATGACGATCCAGGTTCTAGAGCACACAGCAGTAACCACTGTCTCCATTGTCCACACGGTACTCCTACACAAACTCACCATTTGGGACCACTCAGCTATTTGCGCATCCAGGGCAGTAGACACAAGCGCGATGCCAACACACCTAGCACATCTTCACACCCAATCAACAATCATATCCCCAGGCCTCCAATCGGCGTGACTACAACTAACAACAAGTGCACCAGCGTCGTCGCTTCAGTTACTACCGAAACAGCCTATCCCCACTGCCGCTGCCGCACATTTGCATAAGCCACTTTCACCAGTACCTGGGACTCCGACAAGCTGTCGCCACACCGGACATGGCTGTCAAAACCATTCACGCACACTCACACACTGCATTGGGCTATCAGGTGACATACGCCACCGGCATAAAAAGCTCGAGGAAAAAGGCCGCCACTTAAGCAAAATTGATACACCTCTTTTCACCAGCCCATTTATGGTCACACCAAATGCCATGTACCACGTGTTGGAAACCAGTACCTCGCACGTGACCGGGAACTATTTTCTTAAGCCTCTTCGACATGTGGCTTCTCCACTGCATGCATGTTCAAACCTTCACATTTTTACGAAAAACTGTTGCTTTGTAGGCCACTGCGTTACACTTTATACTCAACCACACCAAGCACTACGTGCGTGGTGTACAGTAGACACCATTAATTATGCAGGATATCGACATGTGCGAAAGACGAGTACTCTTTGGCTAATCGGACTTGACTCCAGTTCTGAAACTGATTATTTTGTAGTCTATTCTGAAGTCCTTTCAGTCAGCATATGATGCCAGCTTTTTACGAGCTTAGTTCCGAATCCTACTACAACGTATCTATTATAAAAATTGACTACTAAAGTAGTTTGCCTTTTTATCATTGATTTTGACTGCCTTTATAAATTCAAGTTTATTTTATAGAAAATATGGACAAAAAGTTATTTGTTGTGCGCGTTTAATAGCAAATTACGCCTTCCTTTAATTATATATTTGTATGAAGGGTAGCTTTCGGTTTTCAAAAGTTGCCCAATTTCTGAATTAGTTTATAACCTTATGACTGCTATACACAAATTCAACGTTTTGAAACAGCGCACTGTGTAGATCTTTTTGAATTAAAAGTACTTTTTCACCTACAGGCTTAAGCAGAGGTGACATAGTTGTCATACAATATTTAAAAAGATGTGAAACATATTTTATGCTGTTAAAGTATTGTTAATAAACTGACAGATACGATCTTTTATGAATAAGTGCCTCAAAGTTGTAGAAAAGCTCATAATTAGCAACTTTTTAAACCCGAAATTTACCCTTTATTAAAGTATAAAATTTAAAGAAGGCGTAATTTGCTGCACAAAAATAATTTTTGTCTATATTTTCTATCAAATATATTTGCATTTATAAACGCAGTCAAAATCAATGATAAAAAAGGCATACTACTTAAGTGGTCAGTTTTTATAATAGATACGTTTTAGTAGGAGTCGGAACGAAGCTCGTACAAAAACCAGCATCCTATGCTGATTAAAATGACTTCAGAATAGACTCTACAATAATCAGCATCAAAACTGGAGTCAAGTCTGATTAGCTAAAGAGTATTAGTCTTTCGCATATGTGAAAATATTTCATGATCAACGGCGTTTACTGCATTGAGTGGCTGACCATTTAAGCGAGAGACAGACGACGGCCTATCCATCGTACGCCCCTGGTTTTGGCAATATGGTCATGTGTGCGTCAAGAAAATCAGGTCGTGGTGTGGCGCGTAAAGATGGGTTTACCCCTCGCCGTCAGACACTGCGCCCACCCCGTAGCAGGTAATGGCCCACTCGGACGCGGGGCTTCGGCTGTGGGGAGGTGGGTGAAAGAGACAGCCATCCAGCTTACATTGCATTTGCACAAGCACGCCATGGTTTAAGTGAGCGGTTTGCCTACTCAGAAACATACTCTGCGCTGGCCAGGCCAAAATATAGGCCCAGCAGATCTAGCATGCTTTCTGTTGTAATACCACATACCTACGAGTGCTTCACTGAACCAATACTATCCAGAATTAAACGTTAGGGTGCATCAACGATGTGACAACATGCTATGTGCCCGGCCAAGCCAATCACGTCATGTTTATTCACGCAGCCACTTAGCATGAGCTGCGGTTTGAACACATGTGTCTCTTTTTCTCAGATGTGTGACTGATCCAATATTCGATATTTTCCTTCATGAAATGGTCAATCAATGACCGCCAGGCCACGGTCTAGAGGTTACTGAAATGTCCGTCGGGAGTTACCTCGCGATGGACTGGCCTATTCTCGAGCATTAAGAAGAGCAAATAACAAAGTGGAGTTTGGATTAGAGTGAAACCCAGTGTTCAAGGGGATTCAATAAAGTGAGCATTTTGCAAGCAGTCTTTCCTTCTTTTCCTTCTACGCGTACAGACTCAACACTACTTCCTTAACTTGGAACGAAAACAAACACGAACCTGGTTAATCAATTGCGCTAGGTACTACAGTAAGATCTTATTGAATGAACTGTTCAGCGAATAATAAGTATGCTTGCATGCGTAAGTGATTGAAAATTTAAAGTATTAATGATCAAATGTAATAGCCGAAGTCAACTCATATTTGGAAAGAATCCAGTGAAAGAACCAAGTATAGTCAAATGCGGAACAAAAGATAGTTAAACAGAATTCCCGAACTTTGGTTAATGAAATGTTGACAAACAGCAAAAATATACACTTCAATGAATTTCGCTGCCAAAAATGGTATTTATACTTATCAGTAATCAAGGCGTTAAACGTGAAGTGGAATTTTAATCCAAAGTAGTAGCGGTAATCAAGAGATACTGTTGTGTTGACTGTGACTTGAAATTTCGTTTTCGAGGCTCCTCTGCCTTTTATGGCTTACGATCACCCAATGACTGCATTTTTGCTATGGTATTTGATCGCTATATTGAAGGACAGAATGCTTATTCTTTCTGAATTATCAGGAGAAAATACATTAAGTTGTTTGGTGAAAAATCTCGCTCAGTTCTAAACTGGTGACATTTTTTCTCATAAATTATCACCTTTGCCGTATTATAATGATATTGCGCCCCGCATTTTTTCATACGTCCTCAAAATTGAAAGCTTTTTCTTCAAAATTCGTAAACAATTTTATTCTATACACTGTCCACCTCTCCATCATAAACGTCAGCACCTTGAGGCGGTGTTTCACAAATAGTTATTATTTCCACTTATATATTTTTTCCAGCTCTTTCTCTTGATTATTCGAACAAAATAAAGTATGTGTTTTTTGCCTGTTCTCTCATCCTGATTTAAAGTCTAGTTTGTTTATATATGATTAAAACGACATTGCAAAGTGGCAAAGCAGATCAAATTCAGAAGGATGTTGGGAATCGCATTCACTCTGAAGTAATTACAGCGAACTGTGTCTTACCCATATACAGTGGCTGTCAACCAATGCCTTGTCATATAAAGACAGAACTTCATTCCGTATCGCACCCTCTAGCATGATACCTTACGTTTATGGTTGAACTATAGAAAGACTGAATCCCCTGCTGTTAAAACAAGCCTTGTGCTTTTTTATTACAAATATTGTTTATCTACCATTATCTAGTGTTTAGCATTCTTTGCTGATATTTTTAAAAAAATACTTCAAAAATAAGGTCTAATTCTCACTCTCTTCATCTGCTTGTCAGATTTCAGCCTAAAAGCAACTTTGGAGTGTGGATACATCGCATTCGGCATTGAAAACTGAATAATACAGAGCCCCTGAATTGGGAGTATCAGTGAAACAACCAACTTCCCAGGTATAACTTTAAAAGTGTTTAGACTACAGAAACTGCAGAGAAAGATATATTGCTATAGTGCGCAAATATGCAAGTATCGTCTTGGAATTCAAGAACTTGCAATTATTCGGGTTGAGCACTTCAAAGTAAAATTTGTTATTTTTTCCTCCAAACGGCCGGAGAAGGTATTCGTCGCCGCCCTTGTCGTCCCCAAAGTTTCTCGAATATGCATGGTGGCGTGACTGCTAATAAACTGCCACAAATAAAGGAAAACTTCAAAAAATGCCTTTCTATTAAAAAACGCCAAAATATTCTTATAAACCTTAATAAACAATGGAAAAATGATTTCGGTAATCAGTTTCTGTTGTGATATGGGGCACCTGAAACTGTCTAAGGTCGTGAAATCGAGCTTTGTGGGCGGTTCCATTAAAACTGCCTACCAATAAAATTAGAACCTGATACCGTATCACCTTAACTGTCTGCTTAAAAATTATTCTGTGTTGCAAGTGGAAGTCATAATACTTGCAACTATCAATAAACCCAACGTGATCATTCCGACTTCACCCAACGCTCGGGTAAATTCGGAAATATTCATTGACAGCTCTCATTTGCACTCAACTCTGCAGGATGGTAAATTGTCAGATTCTTTTGAAGTTCCCGGTTGGTCTATAGTGTTAGGTGAGTCCAACATGCGAATCATAACTCGGACACTCAAAAAAGGGATAGGACAGGCCAGCAATGCATGCAGAGTACGCAAATAGAGCAATTCTCAAAGGCCACTACGCCGAGACGAGAGGACCACTATAGACCGGGGTCTGCCATCGGTGAAGTCATGCATAGCCAGGGGCAAAGCGCGCGCGCCAAGCGCCACCTGAGGACATGATGGCTGAGGAATGACGGCTGTCTGCAGAGGCCACTCGTTGAGGGCCAATAGGGAACAATGACTCCTTGACATTAAAAATCGAGGCTGCAATCAGAAGAGCATTCCGCTGCTGGGAGACATGGGACTCTGTTACCGAGACACGCTGTCGACGACCCGAGGTTCTGTTGCTAGTAAAACGAAACCCGCCATTGTCCGAGACGAGTTATCGAAGACACAGGACACGCTGCTAACGGGCACACAGAAGACATCACTGATACACAAGCACAACTTGTGACCGTAAAATACTACCTGCTGTCCTGTTCTGCCTTTTCTTCCTAGCACGTACTGGGAAAAAAACCGGTGTTCGCACAGGAACACACAAGGTTATAACAGTTAGCAATTAAAACCAAACTACCTGAGGCCCCTCTAGAGACAATTTGAATTTTACATGTGAACATAGGAAGGAAAAAATAGTGGCTCAATCTAAAAGTAATATTGCGTCTTATTGTCTGTTTTTAACGTTTTCTTAAAAAAGAACGTGCTGCGCATTTGAGACAAAATTTTAGTTATTCATAACAGTCGGCATTGCTTGTTACAGCCTTGTGCAAACAATTTATTCAAAAATTATGGTAATAGCGAAGGAAGAATTCATGGTTGCAGTCAATGTAATGAAGCTGTCCCTCTTGTAACACAAGTGGCCCAACACAAGACAACAGAAAGGACCAATAGCATCACGCAACAAATTAACGGTTGTTCCTATCTGTCTAGAATGTTATGTTAGGTGCCCCAAACAGGAGTGCTTGCATTTACGGTACTTAACTTTTCTTGTGGTAGTTTCATCTCTCTCACTTACATACTTAAGGCATGATTTCAGGGGAGGGAATACGTACATGAGTAAGCTATTGATACCAAAATAATTCTTAGATTGCTTTAGGACGACAAAATCTACTTAAGTGGGCTTAAGAGTGTCACAATATCATAAGTGTAGCCACCGACAATGACGTTTATGCCACCCACATGCTAGCTCATACAGAACGACTTCTATTATTAGAGGCACCCATCAGGCGTCATTCTACCACCGCAGCGTCATGTCAACGATGGCGCCGCATAAACACTACTGACTGGCCTCGCCCATTCCCAGGCCATTACACAGCAGATTATTACAACTGCTCCTTAACTCTTGGTAAAAGAATGAATATGGGCGTCTAGTTGTTATACGACTGTCCAAAAAATGAAATAATAAGGATTTATGCAGAGAAGTATATTCAAATTCGTAAGAACGTGGTAAGCAAATGGAAAACACTTCAACTTGAGCTTTCTTACATTTAAGTGGACTTTTGTCCTAGCTTTCTTACCACTGCCTTATGCTCACTGATCTGCCAACAAATACGTAATGGAAGGTAGCATCTCGCATATTAATGGAATACGTTGACCATCTTTTTTCTCTCTTTTTTTCACAATTTGTTGTCAACGCCCATGTTGCAAGACCGCCTGCCACTGATTAACTGCCCTAAGGTAAAAATTGAACAGTTACGTCCCCATCAAGCCAACCGCGAAGGATGCAGGTTTCAGTTCAGAATTTTGTGTGAAAATCCTTTAAAAAGGCGTCCATCTGGTCGTTGCCGGTATTTTCTGAAGTTTTTAAAGAGCAGACTGGTGAGATGATGATTTTGTTAAACGGAATAGGTGAACGATGAACCGAAGAATCACCGCAAACACGCCCATATCCTGTGGTACCTGGATTTCTCTAATTTAGAACGTACTTTACGTTAGAGGGAACAATCCTCGAGCTTACTGCGTCAGACTATAGTGCATAAACAGCAGAATTTAATGAAGCACAGCGTGCGCTAGTGCTGTTCAACTGCGACCTTTCACTGCCTAACATGAACGACTTATAAGAGGATAAATATATGTCATTCGTAGAAATAACAATTCGCTGTAAAAGACAAGGTCCTAGAAAATGGCTGCAAGGACTTATCGGCAAGAATGTGTTGTGCAGCCCCCTTGATAGGTATTTTCTGCGCCTAACTGTTTAATGTATTTTGTGGTCAAGTATTAAAATCTTGTGAAGTGAGTGTAAATGAATAGTAAATTTTAGTGGAAGTTATCAAAAAAGTTTTCATCAAAGAGTCTTATATTTTACGCAATGAACTTAATATCACCAACTTCATCAACATAAAATCCTCTTGCTCGGGATACTGATGCCAATTGAGGGAAATTAAACGTTTTATTGGAAGATTCAACGATGAAAGTGAAATTTGACGTTATATTGGTGCAATTTAGCGAACAAAGGATAGTCGGTTTACCGGTAATGTAAAAGAAAGTTATTGTTATGAGTCGAGTGTAAAAAGGCGTCCGAAGACAGCCCTGTCGGGTTATCAATAACGTAAGGAATCTACTACAATATGGGAAGCAAAATCAGGAACAATATTAAAAAATAATAGTTAGACAGACAAATGGGTAAATCAGGGAGCCGGATATTAGTAGGACAAAGTTAGGTTCACTGTGTGTTCCAAAAGTTTTCATTGATCGGGGTTAATCGGCCGTATATAGGCTGCCTCCAGTTAACGCAACACACGAGCTGTTCGTGTCCCAAAAAATACTCAAAATGATGTTTTGGGGTGACAATAAGGGTGAAACTTTAAAAAAAAGCTTGGTGTTGTGGTCCATTTTTAACTTTTTAAGAAATCAGATGGTAATTTGTCAACCTTTAAGAAGAAGCAGTTTAGCATTTTACACAGCTGTTAATTTACGATAGAAGTTGAAACGTGCAGCATTGTTCCGAAATTTTGTTGATTCTATGATTATCGCAGTAGCAAAGGAGGATTTTTATGTTTGTACCCAATAGAATGTGATATATGAGAATGAGAAAATACTCCTTTTCGTAACACAAATGGCCTTATATGAAAGCATACCGAAAATGGACATTATTTTGCGTCCTAGCTATCTCATCTTCTCCCCTATCCTTTCTGTTCTGATGTGAAACACTTTTGTTAGCAAGCATTTAATGTCAAAGAAATTTCTAAGATTGCTTTAGGGTGGCAAGGAGACATTTAAGTGGGCTTGAGGAGGGCCAAAACATCGCCAGAGTACCTGTTGACAAGAATAGTTATGCCACCCCCATGCCATCTCATTCAGATGGACTAATATGAGAAGAAACACACACATCGAGCGTTATTCCCCCACCCGGGCCTCAAGTCGACGCTTAAGTCGGACGGAGAAGAATGAGTGGCCTCGCCCATCGTCATGCTATTAGACAGTCCCTGTTGATGTGCATACACATTTGCAAAATTACGTTGGAATATATTGGCATAAAAAGCTCTTATATTACTCTCCACAAACTAAGCAGGATCTGTTTGGGGAGGTAGGAGCATAGTCATAAAAACGAAGAAAGACACTGAAAAAAAATTAACATTAAGTTTTTTTACAATTAAAAGGACTTGCACTCTAGCTATTTTACACCCACCCCTACCCACCACGTTCTGAGAGTGAAAAAGTAATTGGAGGCAGCATCTCGAATTTTAAGGGAATATGGTTGTCTTCCTTTCTCTTTCTCTCTCGTTTTTATCATCGCTGGATGCCAAGGCACAGTTTGCACGACCACCCGCCTCTGACAAGCTGCTCTCAGGTAAACGTTGGACTGGTTTGTACCCGTTTGGCCGACCGCGAAGGATGCAGACTTGGTTTCAAACTTTTTTGCAGGCAAAAATGTGTTTATCCATTCATTTCCGGTATTTTGTGAGGTTTTTGTACAGAAGACCGGTAAGCTGGCGATTTCGCCATACTGAGGTGAATTATTAGAATGGAGAATCGCCGCGGACAGGCCTTTATTCTGCAGTTTTGTTGCAGGACGTACTACACTTCCGACAGAATACTCCTCGAAAATGCTGATTCATACTAGAGTGAACTGGATTTTTAGGCCATTAAAAAAATATTACGGACGCGTGTCCAGAGCGTATGACTATCGTATAACTAACTTAACCACTGCTATGTACACAAGACAAAAACCAAAATGGCTCCCAGCAAAAACATAGCTGAACTCAGTGTCTACCATCTCACACCACTGGACTTTGAAGAACGTCTCATGGATACAACTTTAACTAACCGTCAGCTACCAGTGGTCTTGGTGGGACAAAATTTGAATCATTTTCCGCAAATGGTACGTCTATTGCGCAATGTAACAAACCTTGGAGGAGCTTAGACGTTTTTCCTGACGCAACTTGTCGAGAAAGCAACGATAGAAACAAGAAAAAATAAATCAAAGCCCAAACCACAACCATGTAAAGGAACGCAGTCATGTGGAATATCATGCGAACTCTTGCGGAAAAGAGCTATGTTGCCCAGAACTGATTCAAAACGCAACCCCAAATTTTAAAATCCTAAAGGAGCAATAGTTTCTCAATGATCTCAAAGCCCAATAGTATATTATTCTTTCCGGTTTCGCCTGAGGAAAAAATGAAATAAAATTACAAACAAAAGCGTAGATTTAGGAATTTTCATTTTCATTTTTTTTGCGGCCAAGTAGGAAGCAGGTATGTTTACAGACGGGAAAAGATCACGTTATTTCCTTATGATTTAAGGTCATGTTATGCTGCCGTGCTTGTTGAAAATTAAAATGTTAGCACTATTGGTACATTTTTTCAAAAACTCATGCAACCAATTATAATTTTCTTGCTTAAAAAATCCTTATGCCCTTTTCCCTGCATTAGTTTGGGAGTTTGAGATATCTTTGTGAATGAATCTATATCCGGGGCGGTAGACACAATACAATTTGCTTTAAGCTCGCTGACAGAATCTAATATTTATCGTAAACTGCTGTGTTATGCGATAAAAGATGCGTACCATTTAAGTTGATTTAAGTCGCATGATAACTCCTTCGTTTTGATAATTGTGATTGCCCAAGAATGCCACATTGCGGATGCTTTGCACCGGCACTCACTAGAAAATCGTCTTTTAATAGTCAATGGTTATCAAAATAAAGACACTTGTTTACATGTCGAATTAAACGTGTTGCACATTTTGACTCACGCGTAGTCCTGTGGGAATTAAAACCCTTCATAATAACATTTACTGGACAGCATACGCCTAAGCTATTTAAAACAGTGCGTTTTACGCTTTCTCTGAAAAAGATCTTTGCTATGGCACTGTGCTTTAAAGAGTTCGGTTTTTGCACAATCTATTTTATCGTGCGCAAGAAGGATATTTAAAACTGCCTTTGGAATTTATGCGGGAATTAATCGCGAACCTAAAAATATCCTTTTTAGCAGAGCTATTTATAATAGTTCCAAACACTGGTATGAATATTTAAGTTGAATAACATCAACTCAAAATAAATAACCTCAGAATAAAATCCAACTGCTATAATCAGTTTGTCTTGCATACATATTGGACAATTCACCACATGTTGTGAAAATGCATTTGCCGTCGTTTTTTAAAGGAAGTTATTATAATAATAGATTGTTAATGACAATTTTGTAACAAGCCAGCATAAATGTACGTGACGTCGTATTCAGATGTGGTATGAGTGCTATGTTTCGCACATTTTGAGCATGCTACTTATTCCGAATACTGTTCAAATTCTATGGCATATAAAGGTTGTCCGGACACATATACGGAGCCGCAAATAGTTTGTATTTGCTTGCTTGATCTGACAAACCTCCTGGGCCTACCTGTATGACCCGAACTTACATGTGTATACAAAAATAATTTGCAACGCTGGATAAATAATTGAAATGCGCGAGGTTGGTAACGAATGTCTTCATCTACATTCCTGTCGTATTGGGAAACTTGGATTAAATTCCATGCAGAATAGGGTTAATGCAGGGTTTTCTTTAAGTTCAGGGATATGATGAAGGTTACAGTTTGATAAAGTGTTATAATTTAGTAGTTTGTTTTATCTTTCTGTAATTTTGCATAGCACCACGTCTATTTAATACAGGTGAAATTCCTTGTTTACTGCGCGAAAACCTCAAACTTACATTCAGGAACGGCCTTTGATTTCTAATTCCATCTCTATTGTTTCATGAGCGCGGAAGCATATGGGTGCGAACCCAGTCAAATCGTGCTTAAGAAAATGGTTCTAACAGGTGTGATGATCCATTAAGCACACTCAGTACACGTTCAATTGCAATATCGCTGCGGAAGTAAAACTAAAAGTATTGAGTGTGAAGTATTGCTTACCAGATGAAAGTCAATTGAACACATTTATGGGGCCAGTGGCCAGTGCCCCACTTGCTGCACACCGCATGACGCCAGCAAGCACGGCAATTTTGAGTTCCAGCTTCCAACGCCCTGTCGTGCCCTGTCACCCGCTATTCGTTTTATTCACAGCAATGGTAAGAAAACCAACAACGGCGCGCCAGCCGTCACCATCGTGCCAAACACCAGTAATACGGGTTTCTTTACAAAACTGTTCACACTGTGGTTGCCAACCATGCATAGCCCATTGGATGGTTTGGTAATTTGCAAGCTGATCACACACAGAGCAGCGAACCAGTGGGCAGGACCCTAAAAGCCATGCAACGGGTCCACATCAACTGACTGAATTCTCTCCACCGAAACTGCTAGCAACTGGACTAACTCAATATCTGGAATTTAAAGCCCAAAATACACGTATTAATTTACTGTCTCTAAAAGGACACCAGTAAAAACTTCAAGCACGGCAGTAATGGTCATATATTTAAATGCTTCTCTGCTATCGTATGCAGCAGGTGACGCCTTAGGCCCAGGATCAAGACCCGACCGTCACATGTTTTATGCTTCAAAAACATAAACGAATAATAGTTTATAATAAGTTACTGGTTGGCTGCCAGGACTGATACGTTTGATCTGATATTTGGGGTGCATTGCGCCAAACAGTGTTGAAAACCAGCCAAAAGGTTTCTTTGTCGTTTAAATGTTTTGAGAAATAATAAAATTTACAACAGCATTAAGCGAAATAGGGATGTGGTCATTTTTAACCAAGGTAATATACGTTTACCAATTTTTCTTTATATTTCATTCATTTTATCCTAGTCCCTGATAACTTAAAGTTTTCATTAGAGCCAACAAAATCCTGCATGCACTCTGTATGTAAATAGTTTTGCCAAAGTCCCTTTGGAGTTAAAATGATTACACTTATCTTGAATTTGCCACAGGTTCCTGTAAAGGAATCATATAAGCAGAGAACTTAAAATCAGAATTCGGCGTTTTGTCGAAACATATGCTTTTGTGGCGCTTACAAAACGGAGAAAGACCAATACAGGTGCACGCCCACAGATCACGAAATAAAAGTCAAAACATAAAAGACCGTCTTGTCTTTTATTTGTGGTTGGGTGCTTGATTCAAAAAGGATACTCCAATTTGGTGGTCTCGATAACTGTTCATTATACCATCCCTTATATTATTGTAATTGCCTTACTACAAATAATTGAAAGCGCTTTTTCGCCTAACCTTATTTCTTAAATGCTTACGTAGGTATCATCGCTGGAGTCGATATTTGCATTGGAGGTTCCAATAAAGCATCAACTGTCAAATCCAGCTGCAAGAGTTTTTTTGCAGGCAATTTGCATACCTGTATTAACTAGTTTGCCTGCTCATTCGTTTATTTTTTCACCTATTTATTCGGTTTTATGGGATAAAACTCACAGATGCTTCCTCGTATTAGAAAGTTATTTAACAAATACAGATTTTTAGTGATTTGGCGTTTAAACTGCTGCAGAAGTTTTATTTTTTGATGCATAAGTCCTACTGCATGGACGGATAGGCAATTGCAGTCCACGGGAGTTATTTATTGACTTGGAGTAGAGCAGTCTTATACAAGGCCCTTAAACACAACACGAAAGCTAACATAAATATTCGGATTACATTCTGTTATCCCGCGCAATAGAAATCAGAAGGCTAAATACCAGCCGGTAATCTACTGAATTTATACGCTTTGGTAGTGCCTTTTCTTTAGACTGATCAAGTGCCTAGAAAAGCCGACAGAGAAAGTATGTGAAGAAGAATTATCGGCCTTAAATATGCCGGTCAGACCCTCAAATGCATACAAAGACGTCTTATCTGGTAGATCTCATAAATTGATTAACTGTTGCAAATTAAGTAAGCGCTGGACCGTCTGCTCCGGAAAGAATTCCAGAGATCTGTCATTTAAAAAAATTTGCTTATGTTTTTGTGCCTTTCGAATGATTTTTTACTCAATTTAGTATAGGTCCTTTTTTAATTATGAATTACTCGATCCATGTCTCTCTTCTTATTCAACATTATCTGAGACTTAATTGAAGGAATTTAAGAGCGTTTGATCTGTTTGGGAAAATTACCCAGCGATTAAAATTTTATAGATTTATATGTTCGCATGTTTTAAGAAAATACAGTAGACGCTAATGCAGTCTCCAGGTACATCGCACTATGAATAAATCCTGTTTTTCTATGAGGGTAAAATATCAACTTGGCAGATATAACTTAAAAGAAAAACATTATAGCATCAATAAAATATTAATTATTTCGCAGATGTTTGTAGATAGTCCAAATCAGCCAAAAGCAGGTATGAGACATGATACTGCTTTGCAGAAAAATCGACACATTGACGGGCAGTTGTTCAAGGCAGTACACATTGTTTTTACAGTACGAACGATTGAAAGGGACGATAGAACCAAACCTTTATTCACATGCATTATTCTATAGAAGAATTCAAAAATGCAAAAAAGTGCAAATTTTGTTCAAAATTGTTTCGATGCAATTAAAGCGAAATTCAGAACGAATGAACGGTTTATACTTTAACAATTATGCTACGCTACCCTGTGGATTTTTCTTGCACTAAATACATCAACAAAAAAGTGTTGGTCGTGCTTTCTTTTTCCGCATCGTCCATATGGCGAATAAGCAAAGTGTCGATTTATGGCCCCGTGCAGGGAATGTAAAAAATCACGTGAAAAATTATTTTTATAAACTATACGTTCCGCTGTTATTCATTGCATTTCAGGTTAACTTTGGAAAACTTTTAGCAAAAAAACTCACGATGATATCATCACAATTTTTTCAGAATGGAAGCCTGAGATTCATTTAATCTTGAATAAAAAGCAATTGTCGTCTAATTAATTGCCTTTTCAATTATAGCTTGTTATAGCAGTTCACTGCTAGAGACAGAACCCTTTCACATTACTTTTAAGTAACCGCGTAAAGACCATCGACATTTCTTTCTGATAAACGGTTCTGGGAGGCAGATAATGGTACCCCTTTGCTTACATGTCGACTTTCTTCACATAAGTTAGAATAAATTAGGACAGGAACATAATATTTTTTTTTTAACGCAGTAAAAGCTGACTCATGTGCTGAATAACATCGCAACTCCGTCCATCAATACACAGGTTGGTTTTTTGCATATCAGCGTGACACACAGAAGTGTAGTCAACAAAGTATTAGTATGTTGTGTTTAATTATTAATGCTCATTATTTCTCGGTGTATTACAGAGGTATTCATAGATAAAGACCCCTGTATGCATTTATATAGACCCCAGTATGCATTTATATATAACCCTGTATGCATTGTAATATTTTGTTGGGCACCAAGGCAATTGCGTTTGCATAAATTTGCCGGATGTTTATGAGTGTAAGTGTATTTCTTTCTACAGGCACCGATGACAACCACTTTCTCAAGTAAATGAATTTTTTCATGATTCTTGAAACGGTGGACTGTGACGTCGGCACCTGCAGGATTCCCATTTCCTGAAAAATTTCCCTCTCTGTCATCTCGTTTTGAGCATTGACCATCTCGTCAACAAGCTGTTTAGTTTTTACCGGTCTCTGCTCAAAATAGAGCATGCAATACCTCTGAAGAAGATAGGCAAGACACTCAATTTGTCTTATTCGACAGTCAAAGAATTGCAAAAAAATTAAGCAAGAATGAAAATTACGAGCAAGATTTAAGAACCACTTTTGAGAAGAGAAGACCCAAACAAACATCCGAAACAACTAAACAGATTGTTGCTGAGATGGTCTATGCTCAAAACGAGATGACCGAGAAGGAAATCGTTCAGAAATTTGGGATTTTGCAGGTGCCAACGTCACAGTCCACCGTTTCAAGAATCATGAAAACAATCATATACGTAAGAAAGCGGTTGTCATTGGTGCCTGCAGAAAGAAATACACCCACAATCATAAACATCTGGAGAATTTATGCGAATGCAATTGCCTTGGTGCCCGACTAAAATATAACAACGCATACAGGGGTCTATATAAATGCAAACAGGGGTCAATATAAATGCATACAGGGGTCTATATAAATGCATACATGGGTCTATATAAATGCATACAGGGGTCTATATAAATGCATTCAGGGGTCTATATAAATTCATACAGGGGTTTATATAAATGCAAACAGGGGTCTATATAAATGCATACAGGGGTCTATATTAATGCATACGGGGTCTTTATAAATGCATACAGGGGTCTATATAAATAAATACTCCTGTATATTTGCAATCTTTGGTGCCAACTACATCAGGTCTTCTTGGAACTCGCATGTTTGCTTCTGTCAGCACAGTGTTACGTATTTGACCTGCTATAACTTTATATATCTATTTTTGATGTGTGCAAGCAAAATACATCTCAACTTAGTTACTAAATAGCTATAACAATAGAAGTTACGATTGCTGGAACAGAACGTTTATAGTCCTGGCATCTGAGATTCTTACTCAAACCACACATCATAGATGGTCCCAGAAAGCGTTATTTGAAACACAATGAGCACAATATTTTATAGAACACCGTAACCAGGTAACCACATGGTCGCAACAATAAGCAGCACTCGTGTTTTTATGTAGAAGTCCTAACTCACGCAAATCTTGCCTGTCAGTTCAATAAAATATCGATACTGGCAGTGGTGTTATTTGTGCTTTGTTGATTGTGAGCAAGTGAGGTAGTTTTCATTGTCACTGCTGGACACCAGCGCTTTCCCTCGTGGTGATCGATTTTTCTCAAGCAAAAGCGCAGCACGCAATATGGAGGCGGGAATGCACTGCACTTGATTGCTTAATGCAGTTCAAAAACTTCGACTCAAGCAGCTCAAGACCCTTGCGATAATGACCTCTTGAAAAGGTCATGGTGTTATCAAAATGAAAGATACAACTGAATTCCTTTGAATGAGCTGCGACCTGGGAGGTAACTTCATTTACCCTTACTGCTGCAGGTTCGGATATGCGCTTTAAAATCAACATCCCTTTCTCGTACGAATTTGTTATTTCGCAACGGAATGTGAGCCTCGCGGCATAACAGACTGATTACACCGCATAGGGAACTCGATGAGTGCCCCACTACCAAAACTCTCTGTGCCCCACAGTGAGGTGAGTGGGATGCTATTGAAGTTTTCATGCATTTTCGAAGGCAGATATTCTCACTATCGATGCTTTGCAAAGACTAAGGATACTAAGGGACCTGATTGTCTGCTTATGACTGAACCAATAATGTAGGTCTAGTCACTGTTTAAATATCAACCCACCGATTTTCATTGTAAAACGACAAATATATAAGCATTAAAAGGAAACAATTCAGCGCATATTGCATCTTAAGTGATTGTTTCCTATAAGAATTAAGTGTTCTGTATGATGGCCATTCATTTTTTGCAATATTCTTTAAACATTGTCGTTTAAAATGCAGGTCAGAGGCTCGGTAGAGGTTAATGCTGTTTGCATTTGGACATCAAACACAGCTTTATCAATGGACAGGCATTAAAGTATCACCCACAACGATAAAAATAGGTTTCAAAACAATAAAATATCGAAAAAAAACACCTAAGTATATAAAAAATTGCCAGAATGTATTTATGCAAGAAAAAAAGCACAAAATACGCCAGAAGTAGATGAACGGTGAAGCACCTCGTAGGCACAAGATAGGATCACTGACACACCCCTTAACGCTGTGCCCAAAATGTCAGAAATCCAACCAAACTCCTGCAACGACTGTGATGCGAATAGCTGGACTAATTAGTAAGACACAATCTACATTTATGTCAATGAAAATCAATAGGTGAAAAGGAAAAACGTCTCGTAAAAGAAGTGCGGCTGCACCCCGATGGTACTTTTATCACAAAAAATGTCCACGAAATTCTAATCCAATACCTAACGGTGGCTGTGTGATCTCTTTGTGTATGCAGGTATTCAAAGCAGTTATTTATGCGCCCATGGATACCAGTGCTCCAAAATCAATCTTTGGCTTGAATTCACTAGGTTTAGCATGCGTGGTAGACTGAAGTTTTGGTGAGAGCACTCGGGTGGTAGAATACCATTACTTTTGAGGCTTCTGACAAACAGTGGGCTCGTTTGCTTCAAAAAATCAACAGATTGGGGTGCGTAAACTGCTTTAGGAAGAAATAGCAAATGGGAAGCAAAATAGGACGGCAGCCAATGAGCCACCTTTGAAATTTGGCTCCATAAGATGACAGAAATCCAAAACAATGCCTCTTTCTTTGGAGCGTCAAGTAGATTTTGTCATTGGCCGGTCAGAGTAATGACTGACTCGGTTAAAGTAGGACATGTCAAAATTGTTGTGCTAATTTATCATAACTTTTAACTTTGCTTGACTCCAAATATATTAAATCATCTGCAAGAAATAATCAAACAAAGGAAATAGAAAATTGTATGGACATAAGATGCTCCGTTACCTTGTTATGTACATTGCTTCTCAAGCACGTATTGAGAAACCGACCATATCGGATAGAGATAAAAATAAGCGATGAAACAAAGTTAAAACATTACCATTGTGGCAGAGGTAAATACTTACTTTGCAAACTTGGCGGTTTCCATGCAATTCAAGTCTGGCGAGAATAACTCTTAAGGTCTCGGTACAAGCAATTTTCCCATCCCCTAGACTGCGAGACCTCACTGGGAGACGTGCAGCTCATCCAACTTGGGTAGAGTTAGTATAGTAAGTTGTAAGATGACTGTCCTAAGTTTTCGATATGGAATACAGTAGATTACTATGACGCAGATTTGAATTGGCAAATGCCTGTGATTCAATTCTGATGCAGAGTGCGACCTCATATCTCAGTTTTCTGCACTACCGCTGATATTTTAAAAATTTGTTCAGATGAAGTATTCAACTCAATCATATAAACCACTAAATTAAATCGGTCGGATTATAGGCTATATTGGAAAACCTAGTTTGGCAGTCAGCTTATATAGTGCATTCTATTCGTAGGCTCGGTGTGGCATCTTATCCAATCTTGATTAAAATAATTTGTCACTGTAGAGTCTCGTACCTACGATGATAAGAACTTTGCTTGTACTTACACCTATCCACTTCTGTCATATGATGAAAAATCTAACGAATTCCGCCGAGGTGTGCACACTTGGACTCAGTGAAAGCCAAATAAATCGTACAATGTAGAAAGTTAAAAAAATTAACTGTATGATAAGGCATTGCCAATAGGGGAGAACAACAGAAAACCAAGATATAGTACTGTGGAGAAACACATATTAGCAGGCAGATCCTGTTGCGATTACTAAAATCATCTATTCGTTGACGGTCTCGTTTATTGCAGCAAACAAATTGGGAAAGTTAATGTTCCAGGAGAGGGAAAATGTTGTTGATGAAACCTCGCCCCAAGCAACTGGCGATTGACACATTTCCCTATCTTATATTATAAATGTTGGCGTGTTTCGTTCCTTGCAAGAAAAGGCGGACGTTGACTTTTCAGGCTCTATCCGCGAGTTTTGTTCTCCCTTAATAGAGGTCCACAAGTTTTGAGTGGCTGCTTTCTGCATGCTGGTAGTCGAACGCTTCAAGATTCAGTTGCGCAGATGCATACACATGCTTTGTGCCATCTTGCTTACCGAAGTCACTTCATTTACTGTATATTGGGCTCTACTGCCTTCGTTTGGCATTCCTTTTCGGGAAGCGCAAAAACCTCGTTAATATTGCTTTCAAAGCGCTTGCGGAACTCACTTCTTCCGTTATGCCTTGAAGCAGCTCCTAAAGGTGCGACAGCAGCCACGTAGTGTCCATTATTATAGGCATAAATTTAGGGCCCTAGGCTTCTGATCAGAATGTCGCGGGTTCGGCCCTTGGATGGTTGAGTATGATGGACTGCTGATGGCAGCAGGGAAGCCAAAAATGGCATCTTCTGTCTCTCTCTTGTCTTCACCAGCACTATAAATCCTTTTTTCAATCGTGGAGCGTCGTATGCGATCAGGCAGAATCAGATGGACTTTAGCTACTAGCGAATGCTACTCGTGGTTTTTTTATTGCTATTCGTTGTCATCGCAGACAACTATTGTGGACCTTGACTAGATAGTGGGATTCCGCAACTGTGCTGTGCTCTTTTCAAAGATGTGAAGGGAAATAAACAAAGTTCGCAGTAATGTTAGCCCGACAGTTGAATCCTTGTCTGAAACGCTATGATTGGCAAGCTTCGCCGGCATTATTCTGACTGAGTAGGTGTAACAATTTGAATTTGATTTACCTTTTACTTTAACATGATTAAACTTGTAATTAGGTTCTTAACACTTTGACTGCGACGTGCACCATATACGGTACATGTAATGATGTCCCAAACTGCGACTTGTGCCATATATGGTACACGTCTAGGCCTAGGGTAATGCAGGTTTGAAAACGCCGCCCCAGAGGCATACAGGCTATTTTGAGAGTCGCAGTCAAATTGTTAACATACAAAACGGCCTCCTTACCTATACTGCCAAATTATTACACCTGCGCATAATAAGAACCGATTAATCGCGATTAGAGTGCTAGCACATGCAAGCTCGTCCCTTTAGTAAAGCGTAATGACCTCGACCATCAAAACGAAAGGGCTATGCACAATAGATAAGGACTGCAGTAGAATGTTAAAATGGCGCTCATGAGTAAATAAAACCCACCTTCACAATTTACAAATATAAGCTATTTCAAAAGACATTTTATGGAAGCGGATTCTCTGACAGGTTACCACGTATCTATTTCCCACTAACACTTTTTGTACCAGATGACCTCTCGCAGCGATTGAAAGATCTCGATAAAATAAGTAAGCCTGCAAACGGATTTGGGGGCTGCTTGCTGACAAGACATGGCACGTTCACGTGTAGCTGGTCCTTGGATGCTCCAGGCAGAGGCTTGTGTCAAAATACTCAAACTCAACGAAAACTCAACAGAGTTAGTTTCCTTTAGCAGTTTCCTGTCTATTGTTTGTAATTTCCGGTTCTCACCTTCGTTCAGACTTACTTACTTCGCACAAACAGTACCTACTGTCAAAATAGCATCCCTTTCGTCCGTCTATACGACACATCTTATTATGTCGGGTGAAATATTCCGCAAACTGAGGCAGAGTTATGAAGTCTCTGCGATTTCTGACATTGGAGGAAAGCTTGGGTTTTCTGATTGTCTGCCAACCATGCGAGCGCAACTCTGACATACCAGACAATGAGTTCTGCCAGGAAACCGGTGAACTACGCATAGCTCTTGGACGCCGCTTGCGGATACACACAACTCCTTGACTCAGCCTCAGCAAAATTGTATTAAATAGCATCACTTTGAGATCAAAATGGGTGTCTAGTGTTTGGGATCTTGGAAAGGTTGAGGCAAGAGTGCATATGAAGAGCCCTTGCGTGTAATAGAAATCAGTTTTTAAATTTAATCTTTAGAAGACAGGTACGTTTATGCGACAAGGAAATCATATGCAAATTCCATTTGCATCTGCCGCAAGTAGTTGGCATTGCACGTGAAATGCTCATTCTCCTTCAGTTCGTTCTCAGTGTGCTGCCGTTTGCGTCAAAGATAGCTCATTTAGGCTGAGTAAGAAAAGCAATCGATAAGATTGTAATCGTGGTTGCCTCTTTCTTTCATGTCTGACCTGAACATTTTATGGCATTAATAATTGTACCATTTTGAAATCGGTAAACGAGGAACGCTCCAGCCTACAGCGTGGCTACAGGTAACAACAGTATATTCACTCTGAAGCATCAAAATACCTTAAAAAGGGAATGTAGCGGTAAAAACTGCCCTGCGTTGACCGTTTTGGCTAGTTATGGAGCAGGCAAGATGAAGTTATTTGAAGCCGATAACGATGTTGCCACGAAGATTACAAAGAGCGGTTGGTGATAAGAATTTGTGTTTTTCCCAATATACTAGTATTCATTATACTTTGAGCCTATAAAACATGATAGATTACTTATACGCTAAAAAAATTTTTGACTTATACTTTAGTTCAAATCATAAAAGAAAGGCTACTTGGGATTTATTTGGGGCGATTTTGTCAGGTTTGTAATCAATAAGGGTCAGCATGAGTTAAGTTAGTCCCCCCCCCGGTTTAAGACATGCAGCTTGGAGGCCTTGGATTTATATAACGTACCTAGGGGAAATGATCGTGTGTGAACCGAGTTGTTTTATTGTGTTTTTGTTATTTCAATCCATTTTATTTTATGGAGAATTGCTTTTTTTACTATCGCCTAATTTGTGTTCTGTCTATGGGCCTAGAAGTATATATTTGGCAAAATTATACTGATTCGTTTGTAAACGGTCAGGCTTCAGCCTTAAAGACCCATTATACCCTTCTCGTAGTTTAGAATACTGGGATAAGTGGGGTCCAATGAGGTTACCTGCAAGTGGGCTTTGTGCATGCACTTGTCTTATAGAATCCGCAATTGTCGAATAAAAAAAGAAGACACGTTGTTCGTGGTTTTCGCTTATTTTTCTAAAGCCATTCTCGGGTCTAGGAGAGATAAAAACCAATTTTATCGCTTGAAAATCGTTCATAAGAACTTTTATGCCGTAGCCGCTTATGCCTTTTGCCTGTTATCTTGGGCATGGAATCAGGTCTGGTCTGCATTTATTCTCTAATCGACTTTTTGGAAGCGTCATGCGCGAAAATTCAATGTTGTCTGGTGTGCAATTCGAAGGCGTAAACGCACTCGGAGCGTTACAGTTATTGCGGAATTTTTTGGTGGCCAATGTAAATATTATTTTGCATGTCGATTGGCTCACATTTGACAGGTGTTTTACTAACAAAAACAAACATGTGACTTCCTAGAAGTAATTGAGAGAAAGTATATGCAGTGGCTGAGACAAAACTTTTATTCACCATATTTATTAATAGCCATCAGGGATCCTTTATGAGAGAAATCAGCAGAAACCTGTAATATCTACACAGGCATTTACCATATTCATAGGATACAGTCATTATGATACTGCATATTTATGACCATCGTTGTATTGTGGTTCTTCTTAGTCTTATCAATTTTGCTTAGTAAGTATTGGTTTGTCTTACAAGCACCTAATGCATCTGCTGTCTATTGGCCTAGAACGATTTATTTGGCGTTTTTTAAATTATTTGCACACATTTATTTTCTTGCTCATGGTCAAGAACTACCCTTTAAGCCCATCAATCCCTTTTCGTAGCTAAGCATTCTGGGATAAGTGGGATCCAAGGTTGTTACATGCAGATGAGTATCGCACCGCTACTCTCGAGTGATCAAAATGAAAACGGGTTGTTCTAATTTTTTCACTCACGCTGGTTAAAATATCCTCGGGCCTGGGAACAGTTAAAACAAACTTGATGTCTTACACATGGATATTGGCAACCTTTATGCCATTGAGGCGTGTGGGCTGCTCTGAGTAAACAATTGAGATTGAATTTTTTCAACAGACTGTGGCATGGGATGATTTATGGTCTGTAAGCTTCGCGGATTCTTCATCAGATACCTTCCCATAAATAAAGCAGAAATGAGTAATACCCGCGTAGAGGGTTGCTGTATTCATCGGATACATTCACTATGGTACTGCAAATTTATGACAATTAACGACTCGTCTATCGAGGATAATTGCTTGCGTGTGCTCTCATTCCTTGATGACCAGCGTGCGGGTTGTGACCTGTTGAACTTTCATCACACGTGACTGACTTGGTCGTTATGACTGCTTGGGCATTTTAATTCCCGAAGTTGGTATTAGATGACACGTGGATAAAAAGACCGAAGTGTTTAGGAAAATGTCTAACACGGAGCAAGTACTGAACTTGAACAGTAGCCACCCAATTGGCCACAAACGCAGTTGCGTAACCACGCTTTCACGGTGTGTTGAGACACACTGCAGCAAAGCAAAAAATAAAGATGCCGAGGTAAAAAACATCGAAAAAGGCTTCCCGCGCAACTTCGTCAACTGTTGCTAACGCAAAGTACATGGACAACAAAATCGTAATGATCCCAAAATTTGGCGATCACACCGTACACAAAAAAATCTTGGAGACCATCGGACGCCTTTTCGTCCTTCTTGCAGTAGGAGCGACACAGAGGCTGGGAGCAAACGCAAAGCATCAGATAGTAAAAAAAGACCTACTCGTAGGACGAGAAACATTTGAGGTCGTCTATAAGATATGGTGCAGTTGCGGACACAGCAACCTAGAAGATGTCACAAAACACAAACTGCCGAACACGCGGCAGCAGAGCGGAGAAATAACGATAATTCTTAGGTTGAAGCTCATTCGACAAGCCCCAACCAGTCATTCAAATTAGATAAGGCCAGCATTCTCGCGAGAGGTGAACATCGTGTGGGTGGCGAATTGCTTGAACCATGGTTCACGAGCCTCCAGCCTATAAACAATTGCAACGACCTATCAACTAAACATTTAGCACTGAGGCTCAATCTGGCCAGAGCACCTCGGCATGTAGGGCGCACAAAAGCCAACTCGTCATCTAACGCTAACGGCGGATAACCAGATGGCCAAGCCGGTGATCAAGGAACTGCCACACCAGCGGGCAATAGTGAAATCGTTAATTGGCATAAATGTGCAGGATTGTTGTGACTGTATTCCATAAATACTAAAACTTCCTGTGCTTGAAATACCCGGATCTGCTGCCGTTTATGCTAATTTATATGATGAAGAATCAGTGATGGGCTTCGATAGGTCATGTAAATAAAGGTCTTATCCCAGCAGTCGCATATTCTTCTCGTTGAACCTGCGCGTTAATTTAGATGCTCTATTTAGTCCTTATAACGAATGGATCGAGTCGCTACTCAACAGTTGCAACAATAAGCCAGGCCCTATAAATTATACAACCTACACATATATGCTAACAAATTATGATGTTATATATTTTGACACTGCACCTTCCGTATATTTGAGGTTCTGAAAGTTGTCATCCTCCCTTGTCTAGACCGATGACCGTCCCTGATTTTTGCTGAACCGGAGACTGTAAATAAACTGGGCAGAAGATGAGAGCAGTAAAAATTAACTCATCATCAATGAAGACTTTACAGGTGTCCTGACATGGACAATGTAATTTAAACACGAGCCATCACCTTTACAGTGTAAAATATCGTAATTTATCAGTGTTTCGAAGTAAACGTTTAAGACCCTTTTTTGTGTGAGTATGCAGTGGCACTTCGAGTTTGGACGTACATATATATCTGCGCTTAGAGCCTGCTTATCTTAGGACGCAGATGATGACCTCTCAAAAAATTTATGGTTCCATTAAATTCTGCTGTACACACAGTCTTCAAATTTGTTCCTGGGAAAAGCTGCTTCATATGTGAATGCTTCATCCAAAGGAGTTAAATTAAAGGGAGTGTTTTATTCAAGCACAGACAACTTTTACTGACTGTGCGCAGGGTTATTTATTCAGAACCGCTTCGTCATAAAAGCCAGCATTCAACACGTGCCCTGCCTGCGGTACTGCATTATCAATTACATGAGCATAAAGGTAAAGACAGATACAAAATAAGCATATTTCTAAAGATGCATGAATGTTATATTTGTTGATATTATCCTCAAATATTTTGCAAGTGGCCGATATGAGCGTATAATGCAAGCACACTTTTCGATTTTAATTATCCTGTCAACCCAAATTAAATAACCCCTTCCATCGAGATATTCTGAGTAACTAAGGTAAGTCTGCTCAAAGCAGACGCGACCACATTTCTTAGAAACGAATAAGTTTTGTCGATTTGTCGTAGATAAGGTATGTTTTACCTCTAGCCCGTATCTATTTCAATATTCTTATCCAAAGTTGCTCCATCGAGGGCACTTGGTGTTTCGCTAACAGGCCTTGAGGTACAGTTTGAATTTGTGAAAAACGATGTTATTCATAAGTTCATAATGTTTGATCTACCAGACAATTATAAATTGTGATGACATCCAGGTCAGTCTTTAGAGCTCGTCCTCAAAAAGGAAAGGAGTTGTTGGGCGTTGAGGTCAGCTCAACCAATTCTGAAACAGTACCATCGAACTTAATTCTGCAGACGTATGACCGTATTTGTTTTACTCAACTTAAGTGGGGTAACCGTTTTCATTGCGTTTAAATTTTTTTTGAATACCTGTTAACTCACATTTACATAAGGCACCGTTAATGCTGTGAGATATAAGGCGTTGTGCGCACTCAAGAATCGTATAACTGTAGGTAGTAACAACTTATGGAGCTCCTTCAAGGAAAAAGGCATTTAACACAACAGTTAATTTACTAAAATGGCCGAATGTCCAAAAAGAACCTTACTTTAATAGCTGTCAACCTAGTTTAATGACTGAGGTGATGCAGGTGGTCTAAAATTTAGTTGCCTGGGTCTTCAGATCAGATCTAACCTCGTTAAGACAGTAGGATCAACTTAAAATATCCACGCACGTTAAGAGTTTGCCCTTATCTGTCGGTCAGTTCTGCCGGCGGGAAACGTCTCGTGCGTTTTTATTGCATCTGCTAAAAATATTTTGGTGACTGAAAAAAATGTAACTGGTAAAGTGCCTGCAATCCGTCTTATTGGGCTATACATTTGAATTTGATTTGGTCTCAGAAGGACTAGTTACGTTATTTGCAGCAAAAAACTTATGCCTTATCCAACAAAGACTAAGCGGTCATGTCGAACAAAGCCGATTGAACGCAAGGTTTATTATTGGATCCAGTTTATGTTTGAATCAAATGTTTTATTAGAAGTCAGTCTATGGCAAACAATTGCTTTTAGCAAATCTTCATCAGACCAAGCATTTGCAAAGGAAATTAACACTGTACATAACAATTAAAGTATGAATAGGTAGAAAAATCGAAAACCATCTAACATGGGCGCTGATTGGCCAACGCGGAATATGTCAGTTTGCGCATGTAGGCCATGTCAGCGTGTTGGTTGAGGGATCGTCGCTTGTTGCTAGGGGCGAAATCCTATCGCCACCTGGTATCAGTGTAGGCCATGGAAGTGACAGAGCTTTTGTCAGAGTCTTCTGACAACCCAGCAATGGATTTGCTAGCCTTAAGCTACTGCTTCGGCTGTTGCACAAATCCGTTGGCGTAGGTCTTAAGAAAACTTAGATGTTGTCCTGTAGACCACCTGAACCCGGAAAGGTTCAACCTCCTTAATATTGGTAACCGCGCCGAAAAGCCTGTCACCTTAACTGCAGAAAAGAAATACGTGTTCATAAGACTGCCTTTATTAGGCGATGCAACCAGTGAGCTGGTCAAACGACGCTTGAGGACTGCAATCACAAACACTTTCCTAGCGGCGCACTTACGGGTGCTCTTCACGAACTCTCCCCTCCTACGATTGGGAGGTAAAGACAGACTACCTTTGAAGGCCACATCAATGTGCATTTACTCTTTCACTTGCTCCTGTGGAGCAGGATACATCGGCAGTACAACGATGCGTCTCGAAAAGAGGATGCGTGAGCACATACCGACCTGGCTAAGGAAGGGTGAAACTAGATCGATCTCGAGTGCTATTCTCACACATCTAGTCGATAAGAACCATCAAGTCGATACTAACAAAGCCTTTAAGGTGGTCTACAGGTCAACATCTTAGTTTTCTTAAGGCCTACGCCAACGGATTTGTGCAACCGCCGAAGCAGTAGCTTTAAGGCTAGCAAATCCATTGCTGGGTTGTCAGTAGACTCTGACACAAGCTCTGTCACTTCCATGGCCTACACCGATACCAGATGGCAATGGGATTTCGCCCCTAGCAACAAGCGACAATCCCTCAACCAACACGCTAACATGGCCTACATGCGCAAACTGACAGAGTCCGCGTTGGCCATTCAGCGTCAAAATTTAATTGAAATGTACTGCGTTAATTTCCTTTGGAAATGTTTGGATTGATGAAGATTTGCTTAAAACAATTGTTTGCCATTGACTGACTTCTAATGTTAAACATCGGAATATTTTCGGAACTTAGACAATTCAAATGTTTTAGTTTAGGGCATACAATATCAGTGACTAAAAGCATAACTTCCTGGCGGATACATTCACAGAATCTATTTTTCTACAATCTTTGTAGAGGGGGATTTTCTGAAAAAAAAATTTCGGCTAGAATGGAAAGTTGCATTTAGGGCTGTAGAGACTAGGTGAATTTACATTTTAATGCAAATTCACCTAGAGGATAGATCGGATTAATGTCAATATTATAGAAGTCAATTAAGGTTAATGACTGTTTTCGATTAATTCATATACAGACAAAACAGTTATATAAGGGGAGGGTAGAGTTAACGAAAGTTTTCAGACAAGCTACCCAGTAGTAGCAAGGGATAAGAGGGGGGGAGGGGTGTTAAGAGATCAAAGGGATCAGATCCTGGTCTTAATTGGGGCAAGAGAAAGGGTGTAAAGGAAGAAGGAGAGGGGGCAGGAGCCGACAATTAGTTCATGTTGTCTGGTGGTACTCGTTTTCTTGGGAGGTGTGAGGATGCAAGTTGGCAACATCTTGTGACGGCGCTGGTGGCCTGTGGGTACTTGATACCGCAGGCTCGTCACTGTTTCACGGCGTGGTAAGAGGCGGGAAGGCGGATGTTGAAATGGCCTTAGACCTCAGAAGCCCTAAGGCCGCTACAAACGCATTCGGCGCACGTAAAATTGGGTTTGTGAGGCGTATGGAGACTGCTTTTTACGTCGCACGTATCGGTTGACTGAAGCACTTAAAATTTTCCGCCGGCGCTTTATAGGCAACTCTAAAGGCTTGGTTAACGTCTAGCCGATGACCGTTGTCACAAAGTGAGTTAGAATCACGCTTGATATCGACGTTTCTTCACTCTTATATAACTAAGCAGGATGATGCTCTCGCATACGTTTGCATAACCGCCTAGTCGTTCGAACAATATAACCTGCCCCACAGGAGCATGTGAAACAGTAGAAACATATTGAAAAGGTCTGAAATGGGAGTCTATTCTCGCCTTCAACGTGACGAATTGGAGAGCTTGAAAATAATAATTTTAGTCAAGTTGCTGAATAAGTACACACGATTTCAGCGTTCAAGTTAAAATGAACAAGGTCGCTTGCTGGATCCCATTGAAAATATAATGCGAGAAATAAGGTTTTCTTCTCAGCCGTTTGTTCTTCCGAGGATGCATGAATCGAAAAAGTTCGTTCGCCTAAATTGACTTCCTGAGTGCTTACATGGGTATCCTCGCTGAAATTTAACAAGTTATCTTAAGATTAAGGTATGAAGACAGGAACATTTGCGCTTCATAGAGTATTGCGCAGGGCTACCTCGGTTGCATTACGTTTCGGCTCCCCATCTATCATCCTGGATCTTACATTAATTACAAAAAAATTTCATATTTCCGACGCGATTTCGGTTACCAACTCCTTGGAAGGTCTTGAAAAGCGTGCCTCTATGTAGATATTAAAAGGAGGTATATGCGACTGATCTGGCAAGAACAGTACATTTTCAATGAACAGGTTAAATCCCTTCCAGAACCGAGCTCGTAATCTGAAACACTCGTCTTGCGAAAAACGGCCACTGAAGCTGCATCAATTCACTGATTTGTTGCAGGTAACCGGGTATGCACACCCAGGGAGCATGATTCAAAGGTGGATACAGACATGCATCCGAATTGACAACTCATCAACTGAGTTGAAATTAGTCAATCGAAACAAATTGTCTGTGAGTGGCTCGCTCCTTACCTTAAAAACTCGTAGATGGAACTGCTCCTCACCCGAGGTTGTATTGCAATGCATTAAAGAGACCCAACACACTTTTCATTATTTGGTGCTGTTCTTATTCTGATTTACACTACTTCACAATGCATTGCTTTTCTATTTCAGTTTGCAGAGTTATTGTCAAGAATTAAATTGCATTTCAACTTTCAGGAAAATAAAACTAAAATACCTAGAAGTGACTGAAAGGCAAGGTAGATTGGGATTTTCTGATCAGATCCTTTAATTTAAAAGGATGTGTGTCCGCTTACTTCTGCCGTTCTGCTATGTAGTATCTACATTTCCAGTAAAATCAACTAATAAACTGGCAGGCTACGCTTACAAGTAGTGTCAAGTTATTATCCCCCGAAGCAATCTCCGGCAAGCACGTGTGTCAAAAACACGAAATCTCACAGGTAGGGGCAGTCAAGCGATACATGACATCCTTGAATGCTTTGCAAGCAAAGGGTTTCTGAAACCAGTTATGACAGTTGTGTTTTCAGAGTTTTATTACCATGTCAGTGTTATGTTCAAATAATTTGGTAAAATTTATCTATTTACATATTTTGGGAAAAAAACTTTCGGCCTAGGTTTCCATGGATACAAATTTATAAAGGGTCAACACAGCTCAACTTGAGTAGAACTAACGATCTTTACAGCATCCAGTGTTCCAAAGGAGCCAAGGAGAAATGTTCATACCCCATGTCTGAACTGTTCTTTGAATGCTCTGCATACAAATTCGTGAAGACAGTTGCGTAAGCGGGATCATACATTTGCCTTAATAAAAGTCATGCTTGAAGCTTTCAGTAAAGACAAGCTTTACACATGAAGAAAGAGCATACATTTGCACGGAAACAAGGCACTTAATTCTTTTTATTACACAGGCATTCTAAACATCATTTGTAAAGTATGCAAACTAAATTCAGCGCTGCAATGTATAATGACCCATTGAGGCATTCTAAGTAACAAGGGCAGCGTCTGGTAGCAGCACGAGAGACCGCTATCACGTTAACGAATCCATTTTTCTACACACCGAGAAAGATCATACAAGCACCGCGAGTTCCATAGCCATAGCTAAATTTACCTGACGCCTTTCTCCAAGCTCTTATTCCGCTGATCTAGCTGTACCCAACACAAACACTCCGACCCTTTTACTGCGCCTGTCCCCTCCATTCACACTATATTTCTATAAAAAGATAAACGTTTATTAATTTCTCTTAGATTTCACATTTTCTATTCGTAGTTTATACCTGCTTTAATATTCTGGGCCAACAGGTATTTACTTAGGGCACACGAAGCTTCGCTAACAGGGTGTGTAGATCAGATCAAATAATTCTGATACAGTACGATTGAACTTTATTATGCAGACTCTTTATCATTGTAGCTATATTTGTTGACCTAAGTACTACACTTGATTGGCCTTTACCATACTTTCCACTCCAACTTATATAAAGGATTCAATAAAGATCATTTACCTTTAGGATTAAGTTCCGTTTTGAATGCTTTGCACATCAAATGGTGTAGAATGCTCGGTAGGCCTCATCGACATTGAAATTTACGCAATGAATATTTAACGCTGTGAGAAGTGAGGCAAATACACGCCCAGCTATCAAATTCGTTCGGGCAGGAACAAACTATCGATTCCCCTAAAGGACGCAAGCATTTTACACAACATATTGTCAAAAATATAAATACTAGAACTATCAATGAGAACTTTACTTGGCCAGCCGTCAAGGTGGCTCAATCCTTGTGCAGGTGCAGTGGAGTTGGTTTTGAAGGTGCACGCGCGTTCAGAGGGTGGCTAAATCTGTCTGCGATCAAAATCTTGTAGGTTTTGTTTCATCTGTCAAGAGTGCATTTGACGGCTGCAAACTGAAAATTAGGAGTGTCTTAAGCCTGCCCTTTTAGTGAGACATTCAAATTTGATTTCGTGCTAAAGAGTCTACTTACCTTAATAGCAGCAAATAGGTTAAGAAGGTTTCCACAAAAGGGGAATCAGCATACCCAGAAAAATTGATGACAACTCACACCTGACTGTTGCACACAATGTACGTTTCTTGCCAAGTCTTATTTGAAGATATCAAACAATCAGTGAAAAAAAAATCTGGATATCCTGTCTATACGAAGTTTTATCAGTTTGGTTTTATTTCTAAATGAAAGCTTTGGTTATTGTATAGTGGTATATCGCATTAAAAAAATTTCAATTTTCTTCGTATTTTAGGAACCTGTTTTTCTGTTTAAAATTTGAGAATGCTAACAAGAAACTTTTTACAAAATCGCAAAAAGGAATTCAATACAATAGCGATTTTAGGCAACCTTCAATAATTTAAAACTTTTACCGGGACGTTCATTTTGTTGGTTTCTCAAAAAAATACTTTTCGAAGACAATCTTTATGTGAATCCGATTTTGAGTCACGAACCATGTGCTCGATTTTCATATAAAAGCTTTGTCATCATTCATTTTGTAGCAAAAAATGAGTAACAACACTTGAAACTAGGTAGTTTTTTATTTATATACTTGCACAATACACACAGATAGCAAACGTGTCAATTGCCGGTCGTGAAAAATGTCTTTCTTCTTGTCCAAGCCGTATGCCATAATGTGTTCATTGATTTGAGATTGCATTGTAATTTGCAGCCTCTAATTTCCTTTAAGCCTGTTTTCTAATTAATCAAAGTGTAAAATCATTGGGCATTTCCCACGCCAGTTTAGCTTTTAGCTTTAAAGGGTTTCGTTCCCCTCCTTTCTGTTTTGTTTTCGTAACTAATTTTTGCCTGTTAATTTACATAAGTTTATTATTTTATTATCTGTCGCTTACGCTACTACACATATTTTCTATTCTGTATCCTTCAGTGTTTGTTATATTCCATAGATGTGCTGTTTCATGTTACTGAAACCAAAATTCTGAAAAGTGTTTGCATATGCAGTGTTGTAATGCGGGTTATGGTTAAGCTTTATTAGATTTAGGACGGCATGGCGACGTGTGCACATTCTGCAAACAGATAATTCTGTATTAAATGACTAATTTCGTGGTATGTTTATTCACGTGCATTGACACTACATTATAAATGCAAAGATCCCTTTCAGAAACGTAAACGGAAGCATATCCTTTATTTAATCGGTATTTAAACAGTTAACCATTCTTCAATATCCATAATTGGAGTGGGCGTCGATTTCGGTTTTATAAGCCCTGCATACTTATTCCACGTCAGAACATTCGGGAATATTATGATTTTTTCCAGAATGTGAAAATTATTTTGTTTGTTATTGAAACTTCAACGTTTCCTAGTACAACCGCAGATAAATTTGAGGCATGCCTTATTCAAGATGCTGTTAACGAGATTTATAATCGTTCAATTAGACCAGATGAATTCTGATTATATCTCCCAGGAGAAATTTAGAGACTTCCACCTCGGCCTCAAGCTATGTCTGAAAAGGACAGTGTGTCGACTCAGGTCGCTTGCAAATGAGCAAGTTTGCTTGTGATATAACGCGTATGAAAGCACTAAGGTGTATCGGATTCTAAACGATTAAATTGAAAACAAACATCACGAAAACAGAAAAAGATTTTTTTTGAAGAAAGTAAAACAAATTTGTTGACAAACTTTCATTACATTTTATCAAACTCAAATGAATATTAGAAAGGACCATAATTTAAATAAAATATAAACTTTCTGGAAATCACATCGCAGTATTTGCTACGTAAGGACTTAAAATGGCATCGGTCACATAGGTTGCGGCAACGAGTTGTTAGAATAGGAAATGTTTTTTTTAAATTTTCTTACTATTAACTAGTACGTTATTAGTTAAAATGTCTTTCGAAACAAAAGGAGAATAAACTGTAAAAAAATATATTTTAAAAGTGAGTGCCATTCACTGGGTTAACGGATTATTGCATATATGGATGTGGTGTAACCAATTATAACCAATTAGCATCATTTATGATACAAGCAAATAAATATGTATGTGACAGTTTCTTATGCTTTTATTTAAGTATAATGCAACTGTTTATTTGAAGGTGAGTACATTAAAATGTAAGCAAATTCCAGTAAACTACAAATGATAGTTTTTTTCTGCTAGTATGGAATTTTGCTTGTACTCGCAGGAAACAAACGGAAGTGGTCAGGCATAAATATTGTTGCATTTCCATCTAAGGCTGCAAATACACGTTTGCAAAAGGACATTCTCATTTGTAGTTTGATACTTGGAGGGCTAAGTTAATCATAGTGCTTAAAATGGCATTCGAGTAAAGAGAGGCATCCATCCAATGACAATTCATTTATTGTCGTGTTCTGACGGGAGGGTTAACTAATCAATTTTCGCAGACCGGAGCGTCGTGTATGCTGTCTTCATTATGCAGCACCCGGCGTACATGCGCATTTCGAAAGGTGCCCACACCTTCCATTATGTTTGTGGATTTAAAATTGAACTCCTATAACACCTCCGATCGGTAACCGTTGTCACTGTTGGTTACTCAACATTTTCAAGCCTTCATCCTCTGTCACTAATTTGGGAATCTGAAGCCAGATTTTCGAAGGGTTAATTAATTTGGTGGTCCACTTACCGATTCGTGACCATACAGGTATCTTGCAGCTTTTGTTGAGCTGAGCTTGATCCTTCAGTCTATGTGTATATGTGCCTTAAAATTGCACCACTGTTGAACATTAATGCCTTAACATATCTGACGGAGAAATTGCAAGACCGTATGCACCGCTTTAAGCACTTAAGTAGTGTCACTCATACTTTACTGTTGTCTTCCAACTTAAGTTAAAAATATCTGGTCATTATTTAACATATCCTCCGAATACTGGGTTCAGCTGCCAATATTTTCTATGGCAATTAGCTTACTTTAAGTTACAGTGACACTTAAAAACGGTCCACTTATTTGCTGATCATATACTTAGTGTGGTTGCTCAACCTCTCCGCTCTGGACTTTTGGCTGTTAACTCTTCCTGTGCCATGCAAGGAAGTTTCCGTCTTATATCTTGCCGTACATCGGCAGGTCAGCACTCTGTACTCTCGTTACAAGCACGCTACATAACGTGTGAAATAACGAATATTGAAATGTTGGCAGCCAACCTCTCTTCAAAATTTTAAGGACGCAAAAATCATCTCTACAAAATGAAAGGGAAAAGGAAACTCTATGAGCACCACAGGGGTACATTGCTGGTTAACATTGCTGGGAAGTTCTTTTATTCGCCAATTTCTTAACTGCCTTAACAGCAACCTACAACAGAAGTTGCCTTAAGGATGCAAATGTGGCATCCGACGATACCACAAAACAACTGATATGTTTTCTGCCGCTTGGTAGTTTTAAAGAAGGGTCAGGAGATGCAAACCAAACACTACACTTCTTTTTTAGATCCAAGTAATGCCTGTGGTACAGGTCATCGCCACGGACTGTGGAAAATATTGCAGACACTTAGCTGTCAGTAACACAGAATTGATATTCAAAGTTCTCTCAGTGACCAATGAAGGGATGTAGGACTACATCATTGGTCCCGTTTTCTTCAAGACCGTATTCTTTGTCCTGGTTATGAGCGTTTTTAGATGCTCAGCGCATACAAAAGTGATGGGCACATGCACAATTACTGACAGCTGCTGAATAAGCGGATATGCATATCCAAACGTGTGAGAAAGTAAAAAACCTACTCTTCGCGGACGTCTCTGCAAACGACCCCGCCAAAATGGGGACGTAGGAAGGAGCAAAGATAGAGCGTGCCCAACGGCCTCGAACGTAACACTGCGTAAGAGGAAAAATAAATCCTTAAATGGAAGCATATTTTGAAGTATGAAGTACCCTTTATTATATAAGACATACTGTGATCTAGCAAAAGTTTTCAAATAATAAAAAAGGTTGTAGGACACGTCAGGGATAAATAAGCATTTCATTAGTGACAAATTGTAAATAAATAAGATAGAAACAATCAATAAGGAAATGTTTTTAATATGTAGCATGCTTATTATTTGTTGAGTGTCATTTAACGTATCAAACGGCAGTAATTCGGGATGACATAGTAAAAACTATGTTGTCAATTAGGGTTTAGTCCATATAATTATTTAGGATGAACTGTGACTTCTGCTTCATTAAGGTCTGTTTCGGAGGCTTGTCCTAGTTTTTCTTGATAAAAATGAAGATTTTTTCAAATAATTGAGATTTTTACAGTTGGGAGGAATACAAAATGTTTGCAGGCAGCAGGCGTAGTGTGGCTGTAGTAATACAATATGAGATTGTATTCGTAAGGTTTATTCCAAATATACGTCGATTTATTAGTGACCATGGGCATTGTCTTCTAGCATGACAATATCCATTCGACGCCTTTGAATGCCATTAAAACCAAAAGCATGTTTGACAATGTTGACGTTTATATTGTTGTTTTTCGTATATCTTATCGATTATCTCATTTGTCACTCACCGAACTTGATTGCTTTCGAAACCATGGCACGTCGATAGCTCATATATGTTAATGTGGAAACTGTGTTCATGACCACATGTGCTGATTTTGTACACCTATCTAAGAAATGTACTTATCACAATAGAAAATTCTTTTTTTGAAATGAAAATCTGTACTTAACGTATTCCTGAGCAAAGGAGAAACTTTCTGTAATGAGTATCTTAATTTAAAATTGTTTGAACATAGCTATTAGCTGATAATCTTCAAATGACTGAATTTTATTTCAAATAAGGGTCTCAGGGTTGCTTGACAAAGATTCACTGTAAATGCCATAAACGGCATGTAATGATTGTTAACCAGCGTTCAACGAGTAAAATTGTATCCTGTTTTTAGCCCATTTTGTCCAGAATCCTTCCTTGTGGGAACTGTTTTATTATTAATTATTCTGAATACGGTAGCCTGGTTTTTATCAAACATGGAGGTCAATGAATTGTGCGGCACCCCATCAGCTGCTAATTTTCTTAAGTGGAAAATATATGCTTCAATACCAACCCATTTATATCTCAAGTGCACGCTCATAGTTATCGGTACCGTAAGATAACTTTTGTCTTGTAAATGTATTACTGTGTTTTGTGGGCTACAACTTAACAGAAAAACAAAAAATAACTTTGGTTTTTTGTAATTTTCCCTTGTTTCCGAAAATAAATGCGATTTCCTGACTGTTAACTTACTTGCGTATAAATAATTTTGGAAAACATTTTCCGGTTCTGGAAAAAATATGTTTTACACATTTTTTACATGTTTAAATATTCCTCTATAACATTGTGCACATTAATGAAAACTTAAGTTCTGTCATTTATGTTAGCGCAGAAACTTTTTGAACTGAGACTTTTCCCATTTTCGCGAAAACGAATGCCCATATCTCTTAATATATCTAACATTAATGGTGTTTTTCCTAACCTTAATATTTTTCCAGTATTCAATTCACTTAGTCAATCAAAATAAATTGACAAAATATATGCTACACAAGGCCGACTTCGGCTTGCCTAAACGTATTTTGTTCTTCTGCATTGCGAATTAAGTAAGTAAAGGTTTTTATTTTAAGACAGGGACTTCTTAAATCCTTGATAAAATCACGCAAGCCTCATGCAATCACGAACGCTTCTAAATCCCTAAAGGCACGACAGGCATCCGATTTTTCAGAGAGATAGGATCACACTCTTATAACGAGAGCACTTATAGGCAGATACATCTGCTTTAAAAGCAATGGATCAAATTAGACAAATCTTAGTTATGCTTTCAGACTGCTTAAAGGTTTAACAGGCATACAGTCGTTTTATGCATTTTATTTTAATTTTTCTGCAAAGTTACTTACAGTTAAAATCTTAACAATAAGCCTGTGAACAGCACTAAAAAAGACATGCAGTTGAAAATTCGGAAAACTTATACAAATACATTCTCAAGAAATAAAAAATACGTCTCTTTAACCTAATGCATGCTTAATCGGCCCCGAGAAATTATGCCTTGATAGGCAAGAAAAGACCGTATCGAAGCGGCTTTTCGATTCTTTCAAGAGTACGTAATCACAGCCTATCAGGAACGTGATGGATTTTATAATAATTGTAAGCCTCTGAACGATGCCGTTGGCTGTTTTAGGAGGCAAAAGCTAATAATTTGATTGATTGTCCTGTCTAATTAGAATCTTTTTGCAGGACTAACTACGAACAATACACGCTCCATACAAGTAATCGAAGGCTTGGATGTGTTTATACGCTATCTTCCGAAATCCGCTGTTTTGAAATACTGCGTCAATGGTAAAATACTGTTGAATATACGAACTTTAGAAACATGTTTGGGTGACTTCAAGCAATCTGAAAGTATCTTACCACTGCCAACATCGTGCTTTGGAAAACAAGAAGATTAGGATGTGATTACTTGAGGCAACGATAACGTTTTCATTCAAAGAATGAAAGTCAGCCCGAGGCGCAAATGCAAATAGCAGTGAGCACACTGGAATCACATCTTGCCTGTTATCGTAGAACTTTACCGGAACACTCTAGCCCCATTTCTGCTAAATGAAAGCCGCTGATTCATGTGCATAGCCACTTATATGCACCACGCTGCATAGCTGAGAAACCTTTTACTCGGGGAACGTTATGGCCGATTCACAGGTTACCAATGCGATTGTTTGCAACACTGCCAATAAAAGTGAATATACGAGTTCCAGGAAGGATTTCAGAAGAAGATGTAATCTCTGAAAAAATACTTTTATTTTCGTGATGATTAGGATTCTGTCGAGAATACTTCGTCATAGTTAATGGTAGGATAGTCCTAGACATGCGCAGATTAGGTAAGATTGCGCATTGCTCACACCATTCTACCATTAGCTATGACTTTTTATTCTCAAAAGAATCCAAAACGTCACGAACATAAAACACTTTTTGCAGTGAGCACATGCTCTCCTTTTATTTGCAGCCTTTTACTCATTGGTCTTACTATCCGGAGCAACTTTAGGTGCTAATCGGTTTGTTGCTATCGAAAATTTCGAATTTATTCACTACTCAGAGTAAGAAATATGTTCCTTACACGTTCGGTGACTTGACATCCTCGCGTCACAGGGTGTTCATGAGATTTCCTACGTCAATTTTTATCGAAAGAATGTTTTACGTGCTCCTAGCCCTCATCTTACAGTGATGACAAAACAAGGAGGTAATGATCTCATCTATTTCGAACATGTGCGGACACTCTTAAACAGCATGCATTACTTTTCATTGTCAGCTGTTGTATTGTGTCATCTTTCTTACGAACATAGACAAATGTTTAGTTTGGATTATCAAAGAAACAGGGATATTCTTGACTGGTTTTTTCAGCTCTCACTCGCACTTGAGACACTGAAAATGGAATTCCTAGGCATGAGATATTGCCCTGCCCAATACTCCGTGAAGCATGAAGATTTATGCATTCATACTGTGACCATAAAATTGGCCTTCCTCCAGCTTGAAAGGTAAAATTAACTGTCAACTTTACTATACATGTATCATCTAAGTGCCACAAATCACGAAATCCGCTCCTCCAACACTTGCCATACAGTAATAATCGTAAAGATTCGCCTCCCAGGTAGTAAGTCAGAAAGAGAAAGAAAGCTCACCGGGAGGGTTTATTTTGTGCCTGAAAGCGAAACAAACGCTAGCGGAACGGTTACTTAGAGAGCCAGCAAGGAGTCCGACCACGCGACAGCCATAGCGACTGAGCTCATTTTAGCAGTACACGCACACGGCATAAATTCGATAACCTTGAGCCAGAATATTCACGCTGTTAAGACTGGTAGACGAGGTAAGCACACAAACGTCAGATAAAAATAAACCTCTCCCAGGGGACTGCTGTTTTCTTCTGTCTCAAATAGAATGAAAATTCTAAACATAAAGAACAGATTGTAGGCACGACAACCTTTGCTATTCTCTCACATAAAATAAATTTATATTTTAATGTCCGCCAGGAAATCCTGCTTTCTGTCACCGCTTACTGTATGTCTTAAAAAAGCGTTTCGAGGCAGCAACAAGGTAGATGTTGTTATTGGGCTTGACCATGTTTTCTTGAAAGCAAACTGCTTTCAGGATTTTGGCTGCTACTACAGGAACAACCTTCTCAAACAATATCCAAATTTCTCATGAAATAGGGTGCATTTCAAACATTCCACCTTCTGAAATTCGGTTTTGATAAGCCTAGCAGGATGTCTGATATTTTGCTCGTTGGCAGATTTTACAGACAGATATAGCCACACTCTAAACGTGCATGCATATTTCAATTCAATTATACTGCCTCAACATTATGAGAGTCAATCAAAATACGCAGAAAGCTGCTTCTAGACCACTTGAAGCTGCAAAGGTATAAATCACCTTAACGGATATTCAAGTAGCATTTTTAAACCCATTTTCATGTATTTATTTGCCAAAATATGACGTAGAATGCCTGCTTAATTTAAAAAGATCAATGGCTTGTCGACCTTCCTATTCCAATGATGATGATCATGATGACAATGATAACATTATTTTGATGGTAATATCAAACTTTCAGCAAAAAATGGCTCGATTCACGGACAGCAAGAACTTAAATATTTAAGTGGTCCAAAAGCTCAAGAGTAAATGGTCGAAGGTGACAAAACTCAAAGTTAGAAGTCGACACGGTGACCACATCAGTAATGGAGTCAGGTCGGCCTTCAGCTTCTCAATTTCCGTTTCTTCACACGTGAGAAAGCGTGCTCAGAATGGGAGTATCGAGTTCTGGTAGGCTGATGTACGACATGTCATATATCGGATGTTTCTGCGCGTCGTACGAGAGGACTTTGCTGCCGTAAGTTCGGAGTGGAGAGGGTAAGTGTCATCACTAAGAATACGGTCCACGAAATTCTTGAACAATTTGAAATGTCGCTGAGTTATAAGGTCAGCTAAAAAGCATAGGAATAGCTGGCGGCTGAAGAGAGCATGCGAAGAATAGGTTTAATAATAATAAAGTCTTTTTTGAGTAGTGCTGGAAAGGTTACTGGATAGCAGTAAAGAATGAGAGGGAGGATACAAGCGTCTATAAAATGCCAGATGAGGGCTTTTGGTGTGCGATAAGAACGCAAGCGGCAGATATAATATAAAAGTTTGCGGATTTTAATAAAAAGGTCTTCAATATGAAGAGTAAATGAGAGGTTGAAAGCTATTTTTACACCAAGGTATTGGAAGGAGGATAACTTGTTGGGCAAAAAGTCAATGGCTTCAGGACTGGAGGAGGGTCGCAGCCTGAAGATATTCTTGACTGGCTTCCGCTCATTAAGGAAAAGGGCATTTCCGACGACCATGCTGTGACATGGTCCAGTCCATCCTTCAGTGTTTGGAGATGGGTCTGCCTTTAGAGTGAATGGCCGACAACTATGTCGTCAGCCTATTTGAAAAACAAACGTGCATTTGGAGATCTTACGTCACCAGTTTGGAGGGAAAAACGATGAGGGGATAATATAGACCTCTGCAGAACTCCACAATCGTTGGGAAGTATCATGGATTTTCGCTTACCATTCTGAACGAATTGGTTGTGGGAAGTAAAATAGTCCCAAAGCCATTAGATGGTCCAGACAGGAGAGCCGCATGCAGAGGTTTTATTAAGAAGAAGATTTCGCGGGATCATGTTGAAGGTTGAGGAGTAGTCGAGAAAGGCACATGCATATGAATGACATCTTTTGTCCAACCCCTTCTTGATGTGTGCATCTTTTTGTTAATGAGAGCTTCAAGTATGCCTACTAAAAATGATAATTTAAATCAAGCCTACCAATTGTTGTTCAACACTGGGTATGCATGGCATTCAAAATGGAAATCAGAATTAAATATGGAAGATTGTTCGTAATTCCCTTAAAAAATATGAGTGGTAAATATGGTAAGTTCCACTCATGTTGTGCACTGATATCCCTTTCATGGCAAGAAAATGCTTCACTATTTCCTTTCCGTAATATATAAACGCATTAATTATACCTAGTTACTTTTTATCAGATTCCTTGTCAATCCTCTGTCATAGTAACAGGACTGCAACAACTCAAATAGCAGATTTTGCTGGCAGAGTTTTTAGCTGGGAAGCACTCAAGGAAACTATGTATCACTTCAATCTGTTTTATCTTCCAGATATAATGTTGTTGACACAGCTGTCAGTCGGATAGAGCTTTGAAGCATAATTATTGGACATTATTTGTCAGAGTAGTCTGACAGTATGTAAGTTGCTTCACTGGAAGTTTGGATGCCACGCGCCGATGTAAATGTCACTTTTGCTTGGCACATCCGACGCAGACGCATGTGAGATAAGGTGGTTAACGTTGTATTCAAGGTGTGGAAATACCCTTTAATGAGCATAGTGGATAATTCTTTCTTTAATTGCGCATATTAAACACAGTCCCCATACACGGGGTTCTAAATATAGGTAATTATAACTGTTAAAATGTGTCAGCCCATCAGTGCTTAATAACATATTTACGCCCACGTTTCATCGTGTTATTCTTATTATTTGATATTGCATGATACTTGACGCGTCCAAATGGCACAAATAGTACCGCGCGCCTCTCAAGCAAGGAATCAAACTTCCTGCTTTCAGTCAAAAAATGAATTGAGGTTTTTATTTTCTTCATACAAAACTGCCCTTTTTATTTCGGACCCCGATTTTCAACAATCCGAATAAGTGAGTAATAAAGCAGTATAGGAGAGGAGAATGTGCACATATAAATGGTATCGAGTGCCTCTGGGTGTCTCTTCTACTTAAATACATTTCATCTGGCTTTTTTACTGCCTAACAGTTAAATGATCCCTCATGGTTAAAATTTTTGAAAATCCAGGAAGCTTCGTTTATTTCGGAGTAAATAGCAGAGTTTTCAATACCAAAATCCTATAGGACTATCGTTTTCCTCGCTGGCTTACCAATTGGACCTCTTACATTTGACCTAGTGACGACTCCCACAGTAAACCCATCGAAGATTTCTCAACATGCCCTTTTTTAAGTTAAACTGAAGTGCAAAAAATATGTAAAGTTAAGAAGAAGGATGTTCAAGCACCAGATTCATTTGTTTGTTATCCTGAGCTTTCGAAATTTTAAAGGAATCCGTCGTCCGATATGAGGAGAGACAACAAAACGGGGCTAGTTATAGCGTGTGTACAAAAGCGTTAACGTTTGAAAGTGAAGAAAATGAGTAAATGTCTGGCGTGGGCGCCGATTGGCCACTGCGGACTATGTCAGTCTGCGCAAGTAGGCGAGATTAGCAAGTTGGGTGGGAGTATTTACAGGGAAACTGTCAAGTGTCGCCAGATCGTGAGGAGTAAGAACCATTATGAAAAGAAGGGGTATGGGAGCAATTAGTGCTATACATTGAGTAACCGCCAGTGATGTCAACGTTCATCAGGGTGTCAGCATCGAAAATGGGGCAATTATAGAGAATATGGTCCCAATTAACTGTGACGGAATTCTGACTGTGATTGCACGTGACTGCGCAGGGCTCTGTACGCTGGGACCAAATTCGACACATTGATTGACTGAATTCTCGTCCGTGGACCAAGCCTCGATAAAGTCTCTGCTCGTCTTGTTTCTCACTGTTGCTTACCCCTCACGAGCTGATAATCCTTGATAGTTGTCCTGTAAATAATCCATCACAACATGCTGATCTCGCGTACTTGCGCAGACTGACATAGTCTGCACTGGCCAATCGGTGCCCACGCATCTTTTTTTGCTTTTCCTTATCTCTGAGGATGAGCTCGTTTAAAATTTCAAAAGTTCAGTAAAATAAAGAAATTGATCGGGTGTTACACCTTCCTTCTTCTTTATCAAAGCAAAAACCAGGGACACGAACTTTCTCGCTCATTCGTTAATATGAAAAGTTCTATACAGACAAAAATGCCATATAGGCTCACATAATCATTAAAAATACATGTTCACGCATTAAGCGTGGATTGCGCTTCCTGTGCGTATATTTATACTTCCACATGCTTCATTAGTAATTGAATGAACAATGAGCCCGGACCCAAATGACCCCACATTGCCTCCTAAAGGAGCAGGCGGCGGAACTCCCGACAATCCCGGCTTGGACGGGTGCCGTCCTCAAAACCATCAGGATTGCCCTCTAAGACATAACTGTAGCCACTTGCCGTTTTCGTCAAGCTCACAGTCCAGGAATACATGGCACCCCAGTCAGCCATCTAAGACTGAAGCGAATGATATTTTCAGTCTATTCTGGAAACGATATTCAATCTTGCTCTTGAAAGCGAAAATGCCTTATGTTATGGAAGAAATCGCACATGTTGTCAATTCTCAAGGATGACCGATCGACGTCATCCGACAACTTTAGGCCAATAAATTCACTTCCCGCTGCCTCGAAGATATTGGAGATCTTGATCAAAAAAATTGATGCGTTATTTGAAACTAAACAAACTACTGAATGCAGCTCAGCATGCGTTCGTCGAAAAAGATCCTGAGACACTTGCCAGCTCTCTTTCTTTGACAATATGCTACAATCTAGAGAAAGTGGTTTTGCCATTTATATAGTCTCTTTTGATTTTATTAAGGCCATTGATCATCCTGAACATAATGTCCTCCTCCTAAAACTGGCCTATTTCGGCATAGGGAGCAAACTCCAGAATTATATATCCTCCTATTTGGATGCTCGCACACAACGAATAAAAATGTCCAGCCCCACGCATGTGAGGACTGGAGTTATGCAGGGAAGTGAACTGGGTCAGCTCCTATTTTGCCTGTTTGTCAACGACGTTTCAGATTGTTTCCAGTAAGGCAGACCCTTCATGTCTGCTGATGATTTAAAAGTCGCTTATCGATATAAACCGGCAGATTGCAACATCGTGCTTTACCTACCAACAAAGGTGCGAACTTATAAAGCTGGATCACCTGTGGCTTCGTCGATTGCAGAAGGGTCTATTTTTACTGTTTGAACTTTTGAATGGTCAAACCTTTAATCCACTAAGTACGATAAGGCAGTTTGTGCACTCTCAACGCGCCAGTCATCGAGACGTATTTTTATTTCTTCCTATGGCAATTACAGTTAACTACCGGCAATTCTTTTCAGTAAACGCCATATCAATCTGGAATAAGCTGCCCAACTGTATTAAAACCCAGCAAAACTACCCTATGTTTAAGAGAACTATAACTAGTTTTCTACCTTCAGGACAACTTTCACGAAAGTGGACCTTTAACCCCGCCAGGCTTCAAGCTGAAGATAATGCTGCTGAAGCAGCAGCCCGCAGTCTGCTAACCCTCCAGCCGATAGCGCGCTATTTTTGGCGACAACCATTGAGGGAAGACTGAGAACACTGTGTTCTTGTGCCAACCCTCTCCGTCTCGAGCTCATGTCCTCAAACGATATGGAAAATTTCTCCTGCTGATTTGTCAACTCAGATTACAACTGTACATTTATTCCGTTTGTATGAGACCTTCTAAGTCCGTTTTTTTCACTTGAAGCAAACTCCTTATCTCGCCTAGTATTGACAAAACACAAAACCTGGAACAAAACCAATACTGGATGCAATATATGGAGTTTGTTTATGGCTTTTTCCGGTCTTCGAGGTGTTAAAAGGCACCCAAGGGGTGCATTGCCAACTCTTTACAATTGCCTGTAAACTGGCAAGATAAACATATTATAAATTACATAAGGAAACCAAAAATTTAGAATGGGGGCCAGGCCTGATCAGTGCCATCCCAGCCTCTGGTGATGGTAACGGAATATCAGTCAACATACTAAGTGACAGTCACAAAGGCAAATTTAAAATTTTGAATTTAATCGTTTCGTTTGCAACTAAAATGGAAGTAGAAGCTATTGCTTTCGATAATTCTACAAGGCTGCCAGCGGGGCCAAATGTTGAACCACGGATGCCTCAGGTGGAAGTCGAATGGCCAACCGATGGAGCTATACAAGCGTACAGACATAAGGATCAAATTCAGTCATCAAATACAAAAGAACGGTCACGAAGCTTTTTGAAAAGTCCTCCTGCTAAGCTAACTTAAATTCTTAAGAGTTTAAGGGATGAAACTCATAAAGATGAAGCCTGTCTATCATATTTTACACTTCTTAACAAATTTACGAAACTTCATAATGCGGTTAATGGTCATAGAGTGGAGATGGAAGAGCTGAATACATTTTCTCGATTTCTCCCTCGCGAGAAAAAACTGGCGATGCATGAACTTGAGGGAGGGGACCTAACGTACGCTGCAGGAGCATCCCTCGCCGAAGCGCCTACGCACAAAAATGATCAGGCAAGTAACATAAATGGTCAAGTTGTCCTCGACGAGGAGCACCGTGATCAAGATTCTACAGAAACATCTCTAACGGTCTGCGGGACTGCTAGTCTGCGCCCGATTTCAGCATATGAGGAACTTTCCGCATTAAAAACCCCGCTAATTATAGTCTCATTTTCCGGACCAAAAGTGCAAAATGTACCCAGCACATCAACAACTCCTAGTGGGTAGGCTACGGCTGAATAGAAATTACAGGAGGAAACCAAAAATGTAGAATGGGGGCAACACGAAGCCAGACCTGATCAGTGCCATCCCAGCCTCCAAAAGAAGCCTATCTCTGGTGATGGTAACGGAGACACAAAGTCGGACTACTGGAACACTTCTATTATAATTCCCGTTTTTAAATCTGGTCCCCGATCAGATATTCACAATTATCGCGGTGTTCATAAAACACCCTCTCTGGCTAAACACTTTGAAAAACTAATTGCCAAAAAAATTACAGATTTTTGCATAAACAATAACATTCTCAGCTCCTCACAGCATGGCTTTTTACCGGAGCGATCTTGTGAAACATGCCACATGTCTTTTCTTTATCTACTTACTTCTCTTCGTAATGATTATCTGTCTGTGGAAGGTATCTATTTTGACCTACGTAAAGCATTTCATGAAGTTCCTCACAGGAGGCTCCTAGCCAAACTAGAGGCTATAGGATTTCGTAGTCCTCCTACTGACTTCATCTGAACTTATCTTTCAAATCGACAACAAAAGGTCTTAGTGGGATCCTCATACTCTACTCCTACCGCAATTTTGAGTGATGTCCTTCAAGGTACCGTGCTAGGTCCTCTGCTCTTCTTGCTTTGCATGAATGATATGTCATTGAGTGTTAAACACTCCCAATCTCATATTTATGCGGATGATCTCAAGTGTGTTTACTCCTCCTCTAACTCTTCGGCCGCAAGTTGCCTTAAACAAATTTATTTTGATCTGCACGCTCTTTCGGCCTGGAGCTCAACATGGCAGATGGAGTTCTCACCTTCTTAGTGCCGATACATGTGCTTTGGGCGTGAAAGTCTGCCACAACCTGTTATTTTTGAAGGTTACCCAATGACTGAATGTTCCAGCATCAAGGACGTAGGTTTAAGCTACACCAATAAATAAGACCATTCATCTCACGCCGATAGAATAACAGCCAAAGCTGCACAGAGTTGCGGCTTTATTCCTTATACTTGCTATCTTCCTGAAATGAAATTAAGACTTTATCGTATGTTCGTGCTTCCCATCTTAGAATATTGTTGCCCCTTTTTCGGTCTCATGAATGAAGGTAGCCGTTCAAAAATTGAACAAATTCAAAAAAATTTCACACGAAAACTGCTGTATCCGACAGCTTCTAATACTTGCTACCCAAATAGGTGTCAATTAACAAAACTAAGGTTCCTTTGGGTCAGGAGATTGGATGCAGGCTTTTGTCTCCTTTTTCACCTTAATAATAGCACACATTTTCCCAGGACTTCTGTCATTACCCCCGTCAGCCGTTCCTACAACCTAAGAAACTCGGCACTTGTTCGTTCACAATTAGCTTAAATTTTCAATTTCATTTTTAACTCCACACATGTGAGGAGTGGAGTCATTCAGGGTAGTTTACCTGCACCGCTCTTATTTGGCCTTTTTGTCGAGGATGTTCCTGATTGCTTTCAGCATGTACGCTGATAAAGTAAAAAGTTGCCTATCAATATAAACCGGCAGATCGCAAAATCGTGCTTGACCTCATAAAAAAGGATCTTTAAGCCTCTGTCCAGTGGTGCTGCACATGGTGCCTCTCCCTGTCTTGGCATTAATGCTCCGTTTTGGTTGTTGGTGACAATTATCAGCCTGGAGTAAGCGAGGTCTCTAAAGATCTAAATGTGCCAGGAAATATTCTAATATTCTGCTATTTTAATATACTATAATATACTAAAAGTCTCAATCTGACTGAGCACTGTGCCCTAATTGTCTCGAAAGCGCGCCCAAATTTTTTCAAAAATGTTAAAAGCATGAAGGATAGAACTAACCTTTATAATATGTAAGTGAGACCTAGTTTCGAATACTGCTCGCCCCTTTTTAGCCTTCCGTGCGCTAGTAAACGGAAGAAAATAGAATCAGTCCAACACTTCTTCACTGAAAGAGTATTTTCTTTTGACAACCGCAGCCTGTCCTACCAACGACGGTGTAAACTTTCTAGCATCGATCTATTGTGGCTTCGTGGATGACGAAAGCAACTATTTTTACCGTTCAAACTTTCAAATGGCCGTTTTTGTGATTCCCTAAACACCATAAGGCAGCCAGACCAATCTCGGCGCGCCTGTAATCCATATGTGCTCTTATTTTTTCCCATGGCACGACAGTACGATGCCATTATTTTTTCAGTTAACGCCATAGCAATGTGGAATAGGCTGCCCAGTAGTATTAAAACTCAGTAAAACTATCGCTTGTTTGAGAAAGCTATCACTAGTTTTTTACATTCACGAATTTCGGGTGCTGGCTCAAGGGAATCTCTTTAATTCTGATGTAGTTCGTGGACTTTGAACCCAGCCAGGCCTCGTGCTGAGGATAATTATACTGAATCTGCGGCCTGCAATCCTCTACTTCTTCAGTCTCCAGTGAGCCACTGTTCACCGGCACACATTCCGCTGGTGCAAATTCTCCAAACCTAAACACTCAAGGCAGATTAAGAATGCTGGTTCCCTGCAGTTTTTTGTTGCCTAACTCCCAACTCGATCTATAACTGTACATATGTTCCTTTCGTATCTTACCTTTGAAATCATGTTTACACTTGAAGCACACTGCCTATTTTGTCCACCATTGAGCAATAACAAAACTTATACAAAACCGATACTTGCTGCAATGAGGGAGTATTGTTAGGTTTTTTTCTGTCTTCGAGATTTTGGAAGGCGTGCAAACGCTGCTGTACAAATTAACCCAATTTTAGAAAAAGCCAGCAAACTGGGAATCAATAATTTTTAAAAATGTATCATTGCGTACTCTGGATTTGAGTACCTAGTAGAATTAGCCAAAGTTCGTTTTAACTGTGACATTGTTTTTACATTAACTTTGATGTTTGGTGGAGAGTGTGTCAAAGTTAAATATAGCTACACGTCATGGTGTATCCTGGTTTTTTATTAATTCGGCTGGTTTTATCAGATTGTATCAGATGTTTTAGAGCAGGCATTCCTATAAATAACATTCAGGACAACTTTCACGAATTTTGGGTGCTGACTCGGTGGAATCTCTCTTTCACTCTGATGGTGTTCGTGGACTTTGAACCCCGCCAGGCTTCATGCTGAAGATAATGCTGCTGAAGCAGCAGCCCGCAGTCTGCTAACCCTTCAGCCTATAGCGCGCAACTTTTGCCAACAACCATTGAAGGAAGACTGAGAACACTGTGTTCTTGTGCCAACCCTCTCCGTCTTTAATTAATTTCCTTAAACGATATGAAACATTTCTCCTGCTGATGAGTCAACTCAGCTTGCAACTGTACATTTATTCCGTGTGTATCATACATTTGAAGGCAGATTTTTTTTCACTTGAAACAAACTCCCTAACTCGCCCAGTATTGACAAAACAAAAAACCTGAAACAAAACCAATACTGGCTGCAACATAGGGAGTTTGTTTAAGGTTTTTTCCGGTCTTTGAGGTGTTGGAAGGCGCCCAAGAGGTGCATTGCCAACTCTTTACAATTGCCTGTAAACTGGCATAATAAACATATTATTATTATTATGAACGGTTTGAATACTAAGCAAACTTAGCCACACAGAAAACATGCTGCAAGTTGAATCTAAATGTGATGTTAATGTCCAGTAACTGTTACATTACTACTTTTTCGCGAAAGCGTGGTGCCGTTCTTAATACGAAATTGTAAAATATATCCTTATTACGCAAAATATGCGCTTTCATTGAGCGGTCATGCCCATCACGATATTTTGCATATAATAGTATATGACACTTGATAAAAGACGTGATGCCTTCGTGTGCTTCGACATTCCTCATGTTTCAAAACAATATGCATTAATCTAGATGTCACTGTGATGCTTTTATATTCCAACATGATGAGGTGGCGTCAAAACGAAGAGTTTTTAGCTAGCAGTGCGCAAGAATTATATGCAGTTCACCGGATGTTTGGTAGAACTCATTATCTTCTACGGCATCGTTTTGCTCACGCGATTGTCAGACAATCTTCTGTTAGAAATCACCAACGAGTCATGCCGCTACCACTTTTGACAGAATATTGCAACTGATATAATATTGTGTGCCTTGTACAGAAGAATGAGCGAAATTCTTTTTTGACAGTGGACATTGAAATTGCGAAGCGAGGGAACCGGAAACTGGTTAAGAAAAAATACACCGATATGTTTTGTGAATTTCTGGCACTATTCTCTTTCTTTGGCCCATTAATACCAAGTAGATGTGAAAGTGCCAGAATTCTTCAGCAAATTGCTTCCAGATGCATTGATAAACTTACTAATGTTATGTAATTTTATCAATGACTAAGTTAGTTTATCGAGTACAAAGAGCATTTAGGGGAAATAGACACGTGGTAGCGATGACAGAATCCTCTTTCATTCAATGTTTTTCAAATAACATATATTTTCAGTTTGTTAAATCGTTTTTTAGTCACGCGTGTCATTTCAAAATGTATTTTCATTTATTATGTCACTAGCCCTTTCAATTTTGATGGGTACGGCTACTGCTGCTTACCACACCGACGAACCTTCATGCGCTTGTGGTCCAGCTCCATCGGTTTTATAATGCGCAGGTGTGAAAATTTGACAGTATAGGTAAGGAGGCCGTTTCGGATGTGAAGAATTAAGCTGCATATAATATATAAACTATTTAACCTAGTCAATTATTGCTCAGACGATTGGCACACAAGTAGGTTTTATCGCAAATTTGAACATTACTGACGAATCATCAGGCTGCCACGTCCGGCGGAATGCTGCAACTGACATGCTGACACTTTTTATAAAGGTGAATGAGCAGGATGCAATTTTGACAGTTGGTTTTGTTTAGAGGAGCGTGGGGGATTCAAAAAGAGTTAACCGGAAATCACAAACAATAGACAGAAAATCTTTGTGAGAAAAAAACAGAAACTCTTGAATTGTATGAATTTCTGATGCAAGCCATTTCCAGAAACTTTCGGGAGATTGTATAGAAGTGAAGGCGCCAGAGCTTAGTAACAAGTAATTTCTAAACTAAATCATACTCTGAATACTTATATCTAGTTTTTTGAATCATCAGTTCAGTTTGTAGGATAAGAAAAAAAGTTAATCTGGGTAACCACAAGTAGTTGCACAAAGTTTTCAAAAACGGTTAAATTTGCAAATTGTGAATGTGAGGTTAATTTGCTTATGCATTCTCTAATCAGGTAATATCACTGCATTTAAAATAGCTGGTTTTTTGTGTGCACTGGTTTTGCCAAGGTTGATAACGGTTGAATTACATCTGAAGCCTAGTCAATGTGCACATGACTCTTTAATTCCCAGGCGAAATTATGTAAGAGAACTGTAGCATATCCTCTGGAGTCAACTAAAATCCTTCGCGCTTGCAGCTAGGTGTGTTTATCTTTCCTCTAAGAACTTCCGGCCTGCCCATGTCCATGTTTTGCACACTGCATTATCAAAATTTCCTTCTTCCATCGACGCAAGATAATTTTGCAGCAGCAGCTAATGCAGTTCACCCCATTTAACCCTAGTCTCAGCATTTTTTCCGAAAAAAAAACGGTTGTTATGGGGTTTTATGGGTGGGGACTTAGAACAAGCAGTAGAATATGCGTTAATAATTGCAATGAAATTTTTTTTCTTTTAACTTGTATGTAAATGTTGTCGATTTATATCTGTAGATTTTCCTAATCTGTATTATCATTAAATGTTTTTCAGAAAATCCAGTTTATTTAATTGCAGGTTTTTTTGAAATATCTGATATATTGAAATGGCGGTAGGGAGATTATCTATTGCAAATGACCTCAGGTCCACGCTACCGTTCGTAAGTTAGACTAGTATATTCCGTAGCCCGAAGCGTCACGCATACCTTCCATTTTCATGAGGAACTACTTACAACCAGCAGCCGCGGGAAACAAATTAAACTACAATTTTCCTACTTTATTTTACTTAAAAAATACCTTTTCTGCCTTTTATATTTTCCCATCTCCAAAAAGCCTATAACTACCGTTTGCTTAGGAAAAAATGCTGAACCAAGGGTTATATAGGGTAACATATACTACTTTTGCCGATAATTAAAGAGAAGATGGCCGATGATTCAATTTTATATAATCTTCATTAGATTACCACAAGCGCAGCGTAACATTCGGTGGTTCATCAAACCTGAATTACATTCTGTAGTCATTACTGCATCAACCGGCCAATACTTTTTCTAACCTTGGACATACGCACAATAACTTCCGGTATTAACTTAGAGTTTAGACAAATGCATATGATTTTTTCGCCACCATTTTTTCTCCAGGCACCTTATAAACACAGTAGCGTAGCTGCATGACAGTGAGACGCTACCCATAAGAATACGAAGTCTAAAACAGCATACCTCTGCAGAGGTTTTTTCACTTTGCGATCAAAATAGGGGCTAAGTAAATATAAAACGGCCTAAAATTTGTGTAATATGCCGACATATGCGAAAGACTGATACTCGTTTGCTAATTGGCAATGAAAATTCTTGTAATACGGATTATCGTGTAGTCACTTTGAAAGTGATTTCATTCACGATAGGATGCCGGTTTTTTCACGAGCTTCTTTCTGATCGCCAAAAGAAAGTATAATAAAAAAATTTACTTATGTAGCATGCACTGTTCTCATTGACTTTGACTATCCTTACAAATTTAAATATATTTTAGGGAAAACATAACCAAAAAGTCATTTCTTATACTCTTTTGGTAGAAAATTACGTTTTCTGTAAAGTGTTTACTTAAAAACGGATATCTGTCGGTTTTAAAAAACGTTTATAATTATAACCTTTTTTGCGATCTTGAGTTTTTCCTTCATTAAAAATCATAAACGTCAAATTATTAATGCTACCAATAAGGCATGCAGCAGGTTCCATGTCTGTAGAAATATTGCTTGCGAAACATTTGACTTCTTTCTTAAATTAAAGACGAAAACAGACTTTTCCTTAGATAGGTTGTACATTGCATGCAGTTTATAAACCCTGAATTCAAGTGTGGTAGTCAGTTGGTCTAAAAAATGGTCAGCAATATGAAAACAATTTTAAAGCCGAGAGGTATCTTTTCTTCAAGTATATAATTTAAGGAATCCGTAATGTGCTACCAGACGGGTTCAAGAAATATTTTCCATTGATTATTTTCCATAAAATTTATTTTTTAATTTGTAAAGACACTCAAAATTGATGAGAAAAATGCACGCTTCTCAAAAAGCCATTTTTTTGTTAGGGGTCAGATAAAAGCTCGCTAAAAATTTGGCATCCTATCTTGACTGAAGTGATTTCAGATTATACCACACGGTATTCAGTATTACGCATTAAGTTGTGGCCGTTTAGCGAAGGAGTATCAATGTTTTGCATAATTCGGCATGCTATACGAATTCTAGGCTGGACTGTAGGTTATGTTATTAGACGTTATACATACAACAGCGCTATGCAGCGCATTTCTTACGTGTGCGCAGTCGACGACATCCTCCCGTATGACAGTGCGTAAAATAGGGTTTATGGATACAAAACCCAAAGCACATGATCTGGTTTTGTAAAGCGCAGGAGAGTCGCTATTGTCAGCCATCTACCTGCAAAGTCGAGAGAATTCATCTTGCTTTTTTTCTGGAGTAGAAATATCCCCATGTGTTTGCTGTATCGGTACAGGTCAACAGTTGGCGTCTAATTTGATCTTTGCCGAGCAAACCAGACAAATTAGCTAGATTTTTGTTTTCCCAAATGATGCTTTGTTAAGCAGCCTACAGCATGTCATGAACGTTGTGAGGGTTGTCCTCATATAGTTTCGGTTATATGCTGACCGAATCCCAAAACGTCAACTTTATGTCATATAAGATAGATCATGTCGATTGAAAGAACCTTTTCACAACGACATCTTTTGTAGACGCGATAGTCACGCAATTCGTTGTTAGGCAGCAATTGTTTCATGGTTTTAATATGAACCCACGCCAATTTAGACAGTTAATGAAATGCAAATACCTTTATACTAACAGTATTAATTGATTTTGAAAAAGCGTAAAGACAGTAGAAGGTAAGTGATAAGAAATATTGGCAAAAGTAGTTTGAGTAGTGCAACTATATTCCCAGCATATTATCCTACAAAAGCGGTGGTTATAGGGGTTTTATGGGTTTTATGAGAATATACTTGAATAAATTGCCAGATACAGTTTATTTTACTGTATTTAGAAGTTTTGTTAATTTATATCTGCAGATTTTCGTAATCTGTATTACCGTTGTACGTAATGCAGAGAAACCCGATTAGTAAAATTCCGCGATCTCAAATGTCCTGAAAAAATTGAATGCTGGATAAGGGTATTTCTTCTTTATCTTAGTCGCCTTTTATTATTTCCCCCCAGAAAATCCCTAGAAGAACTGATTCTGTAGGACAACATGCTAAGACGAAGGGTATATGAGGTACACTACTTAAATTAATGTTGCCGAAATATTTCCTCTGTTTTGCTGTACACCCTTCCTTGACTTTGTACCAACCCTCATTTTTGAAAGCAATGAGTTTGTGCGCTTCAATTAATCATCCGGGTTTTTGAATTGTGTGCCTTAGAAGAAGAAGAAGAAGAAGAAGAAGAAGAAGAGCAGAGACTTCTTGCTTTATTTAAAATGAAACATCATACATTTGCAGCGAAAAACAGCTCCAATTACGGAGAGCATAGGATAGGTTAGGTAATGTGTCATGGTAAAAGGTAAATGGTCATGTAATACAGCTCAGCTGAATCCCAACTTCAACTTTGCAATTTCCGGTTCTTCACACGTGAAGTAGCGTGCTAGGAATGGGAGTAATAAATGCTGATATGCTGATGTGCGGCAAGCCATATGACGGAAACCTCGACACATGGGACGGGAAGACTTTGCATTAATTAGTTCAGAGTGGAGAGGGTGAGTGACCACCGCAATCAGCAAATTGCTTGACTGTTTTAAAGTGGCGTTTTATTATAATTTTAGTTTAAAAACATAGGAAACACCGGCAGCTGAAGAGAGCATTCGGAGGCTACGTTTAAAATTTACTGATTCTTTTTAAGTAAGGCTGGAAAAATAGCCAGAGAGCAGTATATAATGAAGAGGAGAATACAGGCATCTACAAAACGCTAGATTACGGCTTGTGGTGTTCTATATGACTGCAAGCGTTGGATATGATATAAACCTTTATGAATGTGATAAATAGGCTGTTGATAAAAAAACATTATATATAAAGAGCAAATGTAAGTTTGGACGCTACAGTTGCATCAAGGTAGCGGAAAGAGGCTACTTCGTTGGGCAGAATGTCGATAGTTTCGGGACTGGGAGAAGATGGCAGTCTAAAATTACACTGTACTGACTTTCACAAGTTAAGTAGAAGGCCATTTGCTGATGACCATGTTGGGACATGGTCTACGCCATCTTTCAGTATTTGGAGATACGTCTGACTTTCCAGAGGATGGCCAACAAACATATCCTCAGCATACGTAAAAAATAAGCATGTTTTTTGTGATCGTAGGTCGTCAGTGTAGAGGGTTATGAGATGAGGGGATAATAAAGCCCCTTAATTAACTCCATAGTTGTTGGGAAGGATCATGGATATTCGCTTTTCGTGCTGAACCAATTTAGTGAGGTAAGTGAAATATTCCCTAAGCCAAGAGGCAACCTAACCGAGAGAGCCCCATGCAGAAGTTTTATTACGATTAATATGGCATGGGTTCGTATCAAAGACTGAGGAGTAGTCAAGAAAAGCAAATCTGTATGCACGGCAGCCCTTATCTTAATCTCTTAGAGCACAATGGACTACTAGAACAACAACGTCTAGTGTACTACGCCCAGCCTTTTAAGCAGATTGCAAGAGATGGAAAAAGCGGAAGAAAACGGCGTGATAATGTCTACGGCGACTCCTTCTGCAAGTTTTGATCGTGCAGAAGAATAGACAATTGACCGAAAAATGTTGGACCAGTAGCGGGTTTTTTTGGGGCGGGAGTGATTCTCACTGATCGCCACTCATCAAGAGTCTTAGACTCCAGGAAGGACAAGTTGCTGAGATATGTCACTCTAGGTGCTAACTGAAAATAGCATGATTTCAAGCGAAATAAGATCCCATCTGGTCCTGTGGCTGTGGAATCTCGAACCTCTTTAAGATGTTTCATTTCAGTTTCCACAGGCACTGGAACAAAGACACTTGTTAATAAGGAAATGGCGTCTATTGGAAGATGGAAAACAGTTGGAGTAGGGATAAAGTTTTTATTTAAACGACCTAAGTATAAGTCAGCATCTGTTTGTGATAGTGTATTGGTATCCAGTGAGACGTTTAAGATTCTTTCAAATTTCATTCGATGAGAGAGGAGGAAAAGACGTAGAAGAAATTTAAAGCTAACTTACAATAAGGTCATTCAGCCTCAAAATCTCACGCTTTTTTAGGACGTTCATATCCCTTAGTCTATCTCGTAGGCCTAGTTTAAGGAACAATTCATTTGGCTTCTCAAAGTTTTTATGTGGGGAGAAGGGATTCTGTCAGGTGTTACCATGACAGTGTCAAGAGAACAGCAGACTGTAAAAATATCGTTTAAAAAAGTTGTGAGATAACTACAGCATGAATCAACATTCGAGTGCTCAAGAAGGGTACAAAGCTTGTCAGATATGACGGTCTGGAGCAAAGAAATATTATTTGGAGACGTGTCTCGAACCTCAAGTTTCTTCTCGGTATTGCGAGCAGCCCTTTATAAGAGCTACAATAGATGGTTAGCAGTTTCAATAACGCCTGACAACCGAGCTCCATTTTTGACCACAACACATCTGGGATGGTTAGTCAATATGTGATCGAGAGGGGCGTCAGCGAAAGTTTTGAAGAAAACAAAGTCGTCAAAACCTAAAAATGTGGAGGGGCGAAGATTTACACGCCTGAAAACACCACTTAAAATAATAACATGCTCGCAAGTCAGCATTGCAAGTCTTAGGGAAAAAAAAACAAAAAACCTGACTGAAATACTTGGGCAGATAGAGGGGGGAATGTAGATGCTGACATAAATAATGCCTTTAAGATTACTTAAAAATAAAGGCTTGCATATATTAACGTAGCTATATTAGTTGACTTTTGTCACTTACACCTAAGTTCTAATATTTTTATACCCAGCTATCTCCTTATAAATTTACTGGCCCCTATAGGCTGTCCTTGCAAGTACGCCGGCTGTTCTGCGAGCACAACTGTACTAAAGCGCACACTACCGTACAAAGTCTACATTCAAATACGCTTGAAGCTCCAAGGATATTAAAATATTTTTTCACCCATTAAGCTCATGAAAAAAATTTCACTTTATACAGGATGTAGGAAACCAGGATTTAAAAGCATTCGGTATATTTTATGTTGTGTTTTGCCCATTTAAAAGTACCTACCACGGCAGTGAATTATTTAATCTTAGAAGGGACAGCAAAACAGGGAATCGTCATACGTTAGGGTATGTGGATAGTCGGGACTGCCAAAATGTTTTCACTATTTATCAAAAAAAACATTAAGGAAAGAGTTGCAATGTACGCCACAAAAAAACACAAAATATCCTTATAGTTAATCACAAGTAAGCGATATTCATCTGCTTATCTGATTTTACGCAAACGATTAGGATATTCAGCTCGTACACTCAATTAACTCTTGCTAACCTAAATTACTTTGTAGATGTGTCAAAAACGTCAGCACCTGTTAATGTACGATAAAACAAGATGAGTGATAGCGAATACCTATGCAGGAATGCTTAGCTACATCATATGCATTCTACAGACGGATGTTCGCCCAAAATATTTCGTGCTGTTATTTATCATCGCTGAAAACTCGATGACTTATAAAAACATCAAACACGCGGAAAGTACCAATATTTTCTGTTAGTTTCATGAGATAGGATGGTTATTAATCTTGCCTTATCTCTAGCTTACATGTGGTCATTTTGAACTGTCTGAATATGCAAAGTTAATTTTGAAATGAACAAAGTGGCGAAAAAAGAGCGGCTTTCGCTGTCATGCACTCAGGTATTTGTATAACAATATGACGTTGACTTCCAGTGTATCCAAGGCTTTCCTCTATCAAAAGTAATGTTGTTGATCCAGATCCGCATCCTTTTTAACATTGGCAGGCAGCATAATCAAGTACAGTGGAGTCCGGTTAATGTGGACACCTCCGTTAAAGGCCAACTGTCCATATTAACCGGTTGTCCACATTAAGCGAACTGACCCCAAACCAGTCGTTTCTACTATGGAGAAATTCCATTCCAGGCCAACTGTCCATATTAATCAGTTGTCCACATTAAACAAACTGACCCCAAACCAGTCGTTTCTACTATGGAGAAATTCCGTTCCTGGACAACTGTCCACATTAACCGGACTCCAATGTATGTTCTATTTTTATGCATGTGTCTGTCGGGTGAGACTGCGACACGTATGACCTCTTTAGGGGAGAAGCACCGAAAAACTGGACGCGTTTGACGTTCGTGTTGTGGTCAAACGTACTTCAGTATGAATTTTAGAAGCAAACGTAAATAATGTCGCTCGAAGTGGAGGACGACACTGAGAATGACAGTTCACTGCAACAACAAAAACTTAATTTGAGATTTGCCGCTGACAGACGAAAGTAACAGACGCACAGGGGTGCAGCAGTTAGCCTGTATTTCCAATGCAAAGGTTATCCGTCAGTATTATTGAGCCTTACATTTATTAGAGATGTTATCCATTGAGGCTTTAATTACCTGCTTGATGTCATCAGAGAGTGCGGGATCTTGTAGACGTAATTTTCGAGCTTGATACACGCACACTGATGAGCTGTCACAATTTCGATCTCTGCGCACTAAGTATCCTAAGCCAGGTTAGCTTCTGGAACAGACGCTTCCTGTGGCACACCTCTAATGAAGCCTTTTTTGGCAAGCTGGCAGGCGCAAGAGTGGAGATAAGTTGATTCATGATTAGCTTAGAGTGGTTGGTTGGAGAAGCTCAGTAGCCATCAAAATAAAAAAACCACCAGGCAGATTACTTAGCCACATTTGCTGATATTATCATGGTTGGGAACCTGACAGTGACCCTGTGTATTGCAATGCATGCATCAATGGGCTGCAAATGCTCAAGGCAGTTGAAACATAGAAATAGCAGATCAGTATGCTTTTTTACAACCGCAGTTATTTGATTTTCAGGCTTTGCTTTTACTTCGTTAGCCAAGTAACTTGATGCGGTTCCGTTCAAAATTTGGTTTTTCATTTAAAACAAAAATTGCAGAGTACTGAATTGAAAATTGTTAAGTCAGCTGTCTGACATAAACGTAAAATCTCAATCCTTTCCTTACGGCATAATGCAAAGCCGCCAAAAAAAGATTTGACGGCCAGAATAGCAGTTTTTTGTGGTAAACGTTTAGTAAATGGCAGTGTAATGCCCTGCTTTCTAGGGAAGAAGCATGGTTACTGTTCTTATCAGGGTATTTCTTCCTATTTCAACTGTAAAAGGGATTATATCAAAACTCAATGCATGTCAGTAAAGAAAATTGGCCACTTCCCTGTGCATCTTTAGGTTTTTTTCAGATTGCCATATTCGTGCCAGCTGCATGTGCAATATTCGGAATAACCTCACAATGTGTGTCTGCGCAAAAGTAAAGAATGTCTTTACGATCATTGATCATTGAATTCACCAAATTATGTCTTTCAGATGAATGCGCTAACGTGGTAGAATTTCTTTATTACATTAAGCAGCAGTTTTAACATTTTTGCGAGAGCCAATAAAGTGACTTCCTTTTCTAGCTCTGTTAGTCTTTTTGTGTTTTTTTTATATTAAATATTAAAAAAAGATTGAACAGTCCTTTGGGTTGAAGCGTTTGTAAACCCCTTAAAAATAAATAACAAATTTTTCTTCAGTTATGCGTCCTAGAAGAAATCTGTCTCAACAATCCAATTTGAAGAAGCATGTTAAAAAAGTGGCAACTTAACTTCATGAGAAAAATTGGCTGTCTAGAAGACATAATACGCCTTTTATTTAATATATAATCTAGACTGAATATGGAGAAATAAATACATCAGAACACAATCTGTTATGCACGGCTCTTTTTAAACACAAATGGCAAAACGCCTCCGGTTCTAGTGCAAAATGAAAAATCATTCTTATTCCCCTATCCACTAACATTCATCAACGCAGAAGACCTTAAACAGAATGTCCTCTGTAAAAGATATAATTACAAGCTTTGTAGCTAACAAAATAATTTTACTTTAGTTTCTGTGACAAACTACAGTGAACAGTCAGCCAACAGTTTTTCGATGGCGAATATTCGCAAAAACATCAGCCTTCGTTTTAAAAGTTTATGCAGTTTTTTGCAGATTACGTGACTACGGTTGATACTGAGTCTATCTTTTTACATTTGAACCAATACTAATGCATTTAAAATGAGGAGCAATTACTTTATTGTATAGAGCACTGTAGATTCCAATTTTTTTTATTATAGTCCTTTTCTTTTTTAAGAAAAAGATATTTACATCTGGAGTTGACACAATGAGATTGCCTACGCATTCTTGTATGTGTCAACAAAAAATGCACAGATCTATCAATAAAATTTATCAATAATTGATACTGTTGAAGTTATCAGAAGCGAACAGCCCACACACAATTCGTCATCGCTTTGTAAAAAAATGACCAGTTCCACTCAACATACAGTTCTGCGAGTCCTGCCAGCAAAGTTTCTAAATTTTTAAATGTTCGAATATTTCTCCTATACCTGCATGAAAGCATTTACGAAAACTTATAAATACTAATGAGCAGCATTAGGCATGAAAGGTACTAAGTGTTTTTTAAAGAATAACAAAATTATCTTGATAATGTCCAGCTTTTGGAGACGTCAAAAAAGCTATAATTTAGATCAATAACTTTAAATATTTTGTTAAGTATAAAATTTAAGCAATCAATTTCTTCATAAAAAAGATATTTCCTTTTGTCAAAATATTTTATACATTTGGAAATGAGTGGATACGTACTTATTGAATATCGTAGAAAAAAGTATTTCTTCATTTTCCTAGTTTTTGGTGTATTTATTGATAAGTTGGCTAGTTGTCCGTCTGCTCGATGGTTACATCAACTTCTTTTAAATAACATACAGTAGACGCCGTTGATCATGCAATATTTCGACTGATGGGAAAGACTTATATTCTTTCGATTAATGGAATTGACTGCAGTTGTGATACTGATTATGTTATAGTGTATTGTGAAGTTATTTTAGTCAGAATAAAGAGCCGGCTGTTTAAAAAATTTTGTTTAAACTTCTGGCAACACGTTTATATTGTAAAAACTGACTACTTAAGTAGTATGCCTTTTTATCATAGATGTTGACTGCCTTTATAAATTCAAATATATTTTATGGAAAACATGCACGAGATAATTATTTTTTGTACTTTTTTAATAGACAATTATGCGTTTTTTAAATTTTATTCTCAAGCAAGGGAAGCTTTGTGTTTTAAAAAGTTGCGCAAATGCTGAACAATTTTCTAAACGAGTGAATGCTTCACTCGAATTCAAGATTTTAAATCTGTGCACTGTGTGCATCTGTTTATGGAGATGTACAGTTTCGCCGTCAATTTGACTAAGAAGTCACTTTATAGTCATCAAATACTTAAACAGATGTGGAAAATATTTAATGCTGTAACTGCAGCACGAATAAATTGACCGATACGATATATTGTGGATGAAGACCTAACTATCGTAAAATAGCTCATAATTTGCTACTCATTAAAAGCCGGAAGCTACAATTTCTTTGAGTATAAAATTTAAAAAGCGCATAATTTTTCTATCAAACACTAGCAAAAAGTAATTTTTTCGTGCATGGTATCCATAAAATATATTTGAAATTATAGAGAGAGTCGATATCAATTATAAAAAGGCATACTACTTACGCAGTCACTTTTTACAATAGAAATGTTTTTCTAGGAGTAGAAACAAAGTTTGTTCCTATTCTGATTTAAATATTTTCAGAATACAGTACATGATAATCAGCGTCACAAATGGAGTCAATTCGCATGAGCGAAAGAGTATTATTCTTTCGCATGTGTCGACATATTTCAGGAATAACGGCCTCTACTGTATAACTGGACAGCACTAACTGAAAAAAACGAGCTTTTGGATATTATTTGATATGCAGATGGCCATGTTAGTCAAACGTGTGAATACATAAAAACAGCAAACCACATTTTTGAGCAAATAACATGTCTGCTAATTGCCACGCATATTGTTACTTCTAAGATTCAAAAAACGTTTCCATCTCAAATTACCTCTTTAAAAAGTGCTTTTGTTGGATATCTAGCTGAGGACCTTCTGCGTATATTAATATTTCAAAGGTAACCTCACAAGAAATTGGGGACTTTTGAAGATTTCTTTAATTTTATCTGAAGAAAAAGGACTAATTTTGACTGGAGATGAAGTAATATACCTTTCTTTTAACAACAGATTAATTTTCGTTTCAGGAGATTTATTCCAAAATCCGTAATAAGCGTGCAAATGCAAAAAATCAGGCCACATATATGACCATTTTTTAAATAGCTAATATTCTTTTGTCTGTTGCATTTCTAAATAATGCTTAACGTGAACGTATTGTTTACAAAAAATTATATTTGCACATGACATACATTCAATAAGACCTACTTCAGGCTGTCTTTGCGGAAAAATGTTGAAAATTTGCTAACGCACAAGGCCAGTTGCGCGATAAATGAAATTTTCCAACAAAAGTTTTTTTATTGAATTTTTTGCGAAAATCTTCACGTGCAAGCTTAATATAATTTTTGCTACTTCTATCGCTGTTTGTTTCTGCAAATAAAAAAAATCCTTGATGTTTGGTTTAATTCCATTTGATCAAATTAGCACGATACTTTTCAATACTAGAAGGGATTATTATTTTACCTCTTTTAGCTATGAAATTCTTCCGCAGCACAATGTTTGTTAAAAGAAATGTTCGTCTTGTCTTTCCTTATAGCATCAGAAATTTCTTTAGTGTAAAAATACATACAATATAGCTGAAATGAGACCCTATTTGCCCCAATAACTTTAATTTGAGAGAATTTTCAAATTCAAAATCCTTCTTATCATTAAATCCACTCAGTTGATGAAAATAACCTGTCAAGATATAGCTTAACAACTCTGTTAAATTTCGTCATGAAAGTCTTTTGCAGGATTTTCAAAAGTGAGCACATATTCACCAAAGCATAATACTGTACGTTTGATTTATACTTATCTCCCATTCTCTTCGGAGATTTTATTTAATCCAGGTAGCTGCAAAAATTATCCTAAAGCTCAGAAATATGACCAATGCACTTTGCGAACGCACTTGTGCAAAACATTTTTATTGAATAAGCGGAAGGTTTTCTGTATGGATAACAGGAGGCAATCTGCGCAGATTATAATTATTTATTAAAAAGCTTCCGTATGGTTATTCCCTGCTCTTGTAGCATTTGTCTAACGTTTCAAAATAAAAAAGCATATGACACCTTTTCGTTTGTATATATTTAATATAAATATATAAGTTTTATTTTGATAACTTCATGAAATTTTTGTCATCGTAGCGTTGTCCCTTGCAGGAAAGCCCGTTTTTTGTTCATGTTTGTGCCTCTGAAATAAAAAAAAAATGGACGGTTTTTTTTAGAAACGTGTTCAGTCACCATGTTACTCAACTTTTCATTCCCTTGCCAGTATTTTTAGCAGAGAGCATTGCCTACTTCTGACAATACGGTGCCTATGGCCCCTAAAATACCCCTATCTGTTGACTTCCTTTGAAATGAGCTTGTGTTTAAGATCCCCTGCATATCTGCATATCAGCGTACTTTGCTTTCCAACCTATCCGATAGGTCAGAGTATGCAACTGTCATCAGTAAGCACACTTGCTCACTGCTAAATACGACCATATACAGTGCGTGACCTAAATTAGTGAATGGGGTCTAGAAAAAAAGCCGAGGTATCACGCAACTGGAAGAAAGGAGGGCAGTAAAGTGAAACAATTGCAACTTTGTCAGATGGTTAAAGAATTAAATGATCTTGCTCAAGCTGGCATGGCGCTAAATTTTAATTTTAATCTGTTTAGGCAAAACGGCAGGTAGTTTGGTGCTTTGAAAGCATCCATCCAAAGCATAATCATGTACTGGCCATTGTATTCGGCATGGTTATTCCCTTTGACGTAAGTGGTAGGCCACCACGAACATTATGTGCATTTCTATGTCCAACCTTCCCTATAACTGCTATGTTATTTTCCTTTGCGGATGCCACACCGATGCAAATAGTACGATCCATAAAAAAAGCCTTTTTTCATATGCGTTGGTGGTCAGTTCGTGATCTCATATAGAACGCTTGCTTACACAAAGAGAAAATCACTAGGCAATCTAAAATTAATCAAAACAAAGACTCACAAAATAATTCAAAATCACAAAAAGAAACAAGAACAGAAAACAGTTATTCAAAGTTCTGTATCGACAAATAATAAAAATGATTAAAACACCGTTCGTATAGAGAAGTTTAAGGTTTACACATTAATAAAAAGCATGTCTTACTAAGTAAAAAATTTCGTTCACACTGTTCCTATAAAGATCCCTAAATGTTAATGAATTATGAAGTCTGACAACCTCCTATTCGAAGAAAAATATTTTCTACTAGATTCGCTGGCAGAGAGGTAATAAAAATTAATTTTATTATTAATAATTAAATAAAACTGGCAAATAATTTTTAGAAGAGCAGTTTGTATATTTTAAGGGGCACCAAGTCCGTCAAAATTAAGAGCGTTTTTTTCACTGTGTATGCTTTGAATTACGGAGTGTTTTTCAATTGCCAATGAACACCTAATGGATTTAAAGTAATCAGCCGCATGTCACCGGAAAAAATCACTTAATAGTGTGCGATTCCATAGCAATCTTACCCCAACAGGTAGGTTCCTTAGTTTTATGGAAATTAGCAACATATGCAACAACACAGTTCTTAAAAAACATTCCAGATATGCACCACTAGGCAGTGCCTGAAACCGTACATTCAACAAAATGTCTTGAAACCTAATTTCTACACAATATTATAAGACAATGCTCCTAGAAGTATGGCATGGAAGCAAATGCGTAATGTTCAGTCGGATACTGCCAAAAATAGTTTTTTTTTATTTTTCATTTTTCCAGAAGCTATTAATAAAATAAAAGGGCATTTTTTCTGACCAAATTGATGCAGAGTTACACTTTAAATACGGCTCTATCTATATTGCATGGCTAATTGCTTTTCAATATTTATGCAATTTTCAGATGCAAATTTCACATTTGAGTGTGAAAAAGCAGGTGTCATCGCTAGGACAATAGACTGTTTCGGCTGATGTTTCCAAATCCGTAGCAGATCTATCATCGGTGGTAATAGGGGAGACGGGGATGTATGAAGAGAAAACATATTCCATTAAATTTGTCTGCATTGATTTTGCCCGCGCATTTCGTTAAGTTCAAGATTTTCTTTGAAATTTTAGAAAATGCTTTACAGTTTGCAGTACTTAAATCGCTTTCTTATGAAAACATTTTATGTTCTATGCATTTATCGAAACACTCAGGATGAAATACTGCCGGAACGTTATTCCTGTATTACTGAATTTTTTGTCGTTTTTCTTATACAGTATTTCATTTGGGACGCCCAAACCTAAACACTACTTTACTATATAATGTATGTCCAGATACAAAGTTAACGAGCAGTATGTTTCCATAGCTAGAGAGGCCGTTCTTACATTAATAATAGATTCAACACAGCATTTTGTTGGAAAATATTAACGTAGTTTATGCTTGGAAAATTGAAGTGCCGATGGTAGCTTGCACTCGTAGCTTGTTTTTTACTGATAGTTTTAGCAATCTTTTTTCCGATCCTGAAAGGAAAGAACAGTGGCCAAATATATATGGATATATTTCACAAATGCAATGTTTCGCGCGTCTCGCTTTTATGCTATGTGTAATTTGAAACGGGACTACTGATCGAGTATATTTTTCATATTTGGAGAAATTTGTGGCGTATTTGCCCATCGCCTTGTATCTGTCTATGTTCAATCAAGCAGTTTGTCATGACCTATTTATAAAAAAATGACCAAACGTAGTTAAAGAAGACTTCGTGATATGTTCTTATATTTGCATGGTTTATATTGATTCTCGATAAATAATGCTTGTAGGTTTTGTTTCGCTCAAAATGTTAATTAACGGGCAAATGATGACCTGTTTTGAAGTTTTGGAAAGGGCATTCACCAATGTCAGAAAAATAGCGGCACGTTTAAACACGCGTTGTCTGTAGTTTTTATTACAGCATCTTGGGTAAAGATCTCGCCCAGATTTGCAAATCTGTCCTTTAGCATTTGAGAAATTTTTGGGTTCTTAAAAAATAACCAATATGTATATCGCCCGTTTCTCACGGTTCATGTCAGACCACAAATATATGTGGCAAGCTTTGCTGCGGTAGACTTTACAAACTAACAAACGTGTTTCGAAGTGTAACTCCATTCTAGAACGATTATTCTGCATTCAGTTTCGATATACTTTAGAGGACCTAGGTGGGTTACCATTATATTTCTTATTTGTATGTTTTACTTTCAGAAAAATAGTATCTCAGTTTTTTGGCGATGTCCATTGACATGAGCCAATGAGCTAAACGATTATTTTAAAAAAAGAAGACAGTGCAATAAACCCTTAGGATTTTAAAGGATAGCAAACTGTCACTAATGGTAGGTGGATCTAACAGGGGCTTTTAAGAAAAAAACGCTCTTCGGGGCAGGCCAACTGGAGAAGCATCGCAAAGAAAACAATTTTTCATCAATAAAAGTGAATTAACACTTTTAAAATATATTTTTCCTACATTTACACGTAGCCGATGTGCAAAACAAATAGATTTCATCAAGAAATACGTTGACTTGTGTCATCATATTCTATAAAACATTGTAAATGGTTTCATAATTGAGTCCAAAAAATTATTTCAAATTTGACAAAGCCCCATAAGGTATTTACTGAATGCTTTATAGACAACATTTCCAAGAAAGGGCATCCGAATCAGCCTTTAAATATATCTAGAAATTAGTTATTGTACTTGGTAAAAGTAAGCTGATTTGAGATTCAAAGGAACAAACCGACATTTGATGAATATATTAGAATTAAACGCAGCCCCGTACTGCTGAATAATTACGTGATTTGCGTCTGCTGCAAACAGCCGGACAGAAGCAAAACCTCATTTTGATTTTTACTATATTGACTTATCATATCAAACTGATGGGCTGCGCACATTACAACTGTGTATAGCGGCGGCTTAATATAGCTGAATCACCTTTCGTACGTCTAGTTCATGCCTAAAATATCAGTATGGTAAATTGCTTCTTTATGTATTCGACGATGACATATTAAATGGACAGAAGGTTAGTATGTAGGTATAATTCTGGCCAAATTTATACCCAAAAGTTGCGTTTATTTAGTAATGAGTGGCTTTCCATTTTGTGCCCATTATACCCTTTTCTCACAACGAATGTGCATATGATCGATCAGTTCTAGTGCGAGGGTAAAATAAAGCTAGGTTTCAACAATATTGCTACATAACATTGCATTTTAAAATTTAAAGTGCACTGTTAAAGTATCGTAAAAATGATGCAAACAAAACAAATCTTGCATTTTTACGTGAAAGTGACCATGTCGTTTTGGAAAATAAACTGTTTGATTTTGCTTCGCTTATTAATACCTTGTTACGAGGTACTCTTAATTCACAACATTTCACACGTAGGTGTTTCTTTTCTCAGGTAAGGAATTAGACAAGGCACTGATAGTCTGCATTCTGAACACATCCGACTAGATAAAGGCAAATCACCAAATTATGTGTGTAGAATACACTATCAGGATACGTACTGCTATCAGAGAAATGATTTATACAACTGAGCGTATAAAAAAATAAACTGGGCCAAAAATCCAAAAAGGTTACTAAGTCAACCATAGGTATATTAGTCAAATCATTTCGTATTTCGTCGTATAGTCCTGAACAGAAAAATTCGACGGTGCTTTCCTCTCTGAGCAACCTGGAATGTGCCCTCGTCCCAGGCAAGAAACAAATAACTGTTTCCTTATTTGCTATTTACGGTACGAAGCGAAAAATATTGGGAATTGGACGTGCGTACACAAGCATGAATTTGTGTGCACATCAACATTGCGATAGGCAGTCGGCATGCAGACACTAATGCGCAATTTCCCTGACTATGATAATATTACTTTAAAGTTTTTGTATCCCCCAGTTTTGTGTATGGAAGAGAAGACATCAGGATAGCAGCGAACAGTTTAATGTAAAAGTTTCTGCGTGAACATGAAACTCTGCGCGTGCCTCTCAACTTGTCCCGTGTTCGTCAGCAAGTCGTCTGGTCTGCAGCTTGTCCTGTGTCGGCAGCGTGCTCTGGTGTGTGCTACAGAATCTCATGTCGGTAGCGGAATGCGTCTGATGTTCGCATCCTCGTCTTTTAGGGTCAGCAGTCTCTTTTCCACATCTCTTCTTATTGATCCCTTCGCCAGGCGCTTATCCGGAAAGCTGTCATGTGAGACTGATGACCTCGGTGTGATAAAATACAACCCGGCGGCTGTGTCTCACGTGCGCGTAACTCCTTGTGTCTTCGCGTGCTGTCAGCAGTTGAAGGTCGCGCGTAACTCGGTCCTTTGTGCGATGGCGCTATCGCGTATTGTTGTCTCCTTGTCATTCTGACCCGACGCCGGCTTAGAGTGTGAACTCATTTTCTGTACCATCCTAGCAAAAGTCATTTGTCAAACATACGTTTCGTACTTCACTAGCAGGCCACTGTAATTAAATGGTATATCCAGATGCAAGGCATAGACAGGGTTCATTTTCGCCTTGGAATGGTCTAACAACACGCTCCGCTGACTTGGTCACGGAGACGGTGGCTGCTGTTGGGGTGTAAGCCAGAACTACTCCTTACTAATTTCGTGACGGACATGATTAGAACGGTGGTGTTATGAGGCTTAGTCTCGGGCCCCGCTTGCGGTTGCAAAGCGTACAGTATTTTGAGCAAGAATAAAAAACATGCAGGGACATGGGAGACTGGAACGGTCACAGCTCAGTGGCAAAGGTCCTTAAATGCAAACCAGCAGACTGCGGATCTGAACCCCGGGTGTTGGTTTTGCCTGGTTAATAAACCAGAAATATTCATTACCCTTTCCGCTGTCTTGGCCGATTATGATCTTCTGCCTTTCATACTTATCTTTGTGCAGTTGATAAGTGGACTCGAACGGAAATATTGTGGTCCGTAGCTCCGTCGGTCAACTACTGTTTCACTGAGAATATAACGTGATCTGCAACGACATTAAAAGTAATCATCGGACTTAATGTTTAAGGCTTTGGACGTTTAGTCAACAGGGCGTTGTTGTGGGCCTCGCATTACAAAACCTCAGTTTGAGTTTAACGGCTAATTGACACAAACATCAAACCAGACTGCTCTTCCTGGTAACATTATATATCACGTGAACCCAGTCCAAATACCGTATCTTCATTCTCTGTGTAATAAGTTGTCTTTGTTTGTGAGTTTCCGAAAGCACTTATGGTTTTTTGACGTTTAAGACAATAATTTAGACAATTTCACTTAACTTGGGATGCCCGAAGATATTTGTAAGCGATTGACACTGAAACACAGCCAAGGTGATTTGGTTTATTGTGCGCATTTAAAGACCGTCAGCTCCGACAAGATGCATTCCACGGCACTTTGTTTCGAAATCAGTGGCTTATATTTGGAAGCAATAGTAGGATTAATTCCAAATTAACACAGTGATTTCAAGAAGAGTTGGAATAATATGTAAGCAAACACATACGTTCGTTGGAATGCAGATTTCTTTGGGTTGCTTTCAACTTACATTAATAACCTAAGTTTTAGATTACCTTTAAAAAGAAAGAAAAAAGTCATTGAAACAGATTTCCCTTCAAGCCTTCTTAATTTATGTTGATGTATCCGAGTCTTCCTCCTGCTGTGATTTCTTTATAATTCTGACCTATTATTAGGCTTCCGATTATGTACAGGGTTCCTCTAAGAACTGAACGAAAACCCTATAAGTGAACCATAAGCGATGAATCTAGAAGGAACATAAGCCTTTTTAGATAATCCAGACATTAAAGCGAAGGCAACAAGGTGTGTTTCGGTAGTTGTTCCCTACTTAATTATGCTTTCGATGTTCTGAATGTCCAGCTTCACCGCCATTGTTTATTGAAACAGTTATTCTAAACCCACCGAATAGCATATCCTGCCTTCAGGAAAATTAAATTCGGCAAATTATTTTACAGTCGTTTCAGTAACTGATACATGGCCTAGTTCTAAAGCATGCCTTTAATTCCAACTTCTTCGAATATATGTGAGTATTTTTATTTGGTTGCTAGACGGTATGGTAAATTTGAGTAATTCCTTTGACCCAAAACGATCTTCTTGTGCTTATTTATTGGATTCTATATTGATTGCTTAGGACACCATACTTGGGTCGTCAGTGTAATGTATCAATATAACTAGGTTCCGTAAGTTGCTGTAGTGTTCACGCGCAAGTTGATTCAGGTGGGATAAAACTCATGGTTCCTGATGGAGACCTTGTAGATCATTCCGCTAAACGGAAGCTATTCCAGAGTCATCCCCATGCTGGCGTGCGTTCGAATCCTATAGAGGACATGGAATATTTTGCAAGTGGTTTGCAAAATATCGTTAGTAAAAATCAAGGTTTCTACGACACAACAAGACACGGCAAAGGCAATTGGCAAAGTGGTCAGCTGAACATATTCCAAAGTTATTGCTAAGGGTGAAGCATATAGTACCTAAGATTTCAACCACAAAACACCTAGCGGACATTGGCCATACAGTCGACACAAAAACTGCATTTACTGTCGTACTAAGGCCGACGACCAGGCGTTTCGTATGATTTACGGAGGCCGCTGCAATAAGGAGAAGAAAAGCGGAACGCCGTAAGCAGGTAAATCATGTGATATATCTCGCATTATCGTGGTAATTATCGATAAACTCATTCCCGTTTCCATGAGAACAGGGGACTTGCCTTTGCAGTGGAAAATGGCCAACATTGAACCGTTATAAAAGGCAGGTAGCAAGATGTCTACAAACGGCTTTCGGCCCATAAGCTTGACTTGCCTTTCCTGCAAAAGGATGGAGGTCCTTGTCAAGCAGGCCATACTAAGATTTTGCGATGAAAAGGACATCATAAAAAATTTCAAAAATGGCTTTAGGCGAGAGCGCTCCTGCCTTTCAAATTGACTGACTTCAATTGAGGCCTGGACAAGTGCTTTAGAAGAGGGCTTCGAAGTGGACGTAATGAACATCGATTTCCGCAATGCCATTGACAGCTTGCCCCATCAACGCCTTTATCATAAACTGAGCGTTCTAGGCTTCAAGAGGGAATTTTGGACTGGATCAGGTCATTTATAGTTGGCCGAAAACATCGCGTTTGCATCGGAGAGGATAAATCGGACTGGGTTGACGTAGTTAGTGGGGTTTCCTCAAGGCTCCGTTCTCCGTCCTCTACCAATCATTCTCTATGTAAATGCCAGCCTTCAAGAACACAACTGCGTTAAAATCATGTTAGCCGATGACGTTAAGCTTTGGCAGGTCATTAAGCGTCCAAGTGACCGAGGTGTTCTGCAAAATAATCGTTGCAAACTGCAAACGTGGTCCGAGAGATGACTGCTGGATTTCAATGTGCAAAAGTGTGCCGTTCTCCACCTGCGTCCAACAAACTACCCTATCCCCCAGAGCAGCAGGACATATCACCTGAAAAACATCCAAATTCCCGTAGCGTCTACGCAAAAGAAAACCTCGGCATTTGCATACAGAGAAATCTGAAGCCCTCGTTACAATCTTTCAAAGCTGCAAATTAAAGCCACAGGAGTGCTGCACGCTATGAAATGGGCGTTTTTAGCCTTCGATGAAGATCTCTTTGGCAGAGTTTACGGCACATTTGTTCGACCACACCTAGAGTATGACATACAGGCGTGGCGGCCATGGCTAACAAAGGACACAGCATGTCTGGAGAAATCGCAGGGTCGGGCAACAAAGTTAGGAAGAGTTCTAAAGAACCACACTTACATAGAGAGACTGGCATGCCTAAATTTATTCCCTCTGCATTACAGGCAACAAAGAGGGGATTTTATCCTAGTTTACAAGGTAATAAACGGTCTTGAGAAAGGATTACGCTTTGAAGGCATGTTTCAGTGGCACCTCTCGCCTCATTTCGTGGGCAGAAAATGAAGCTGCGCACGAAAATGTTGAAGGTAAACCTCCGCTCTGAATTCTTCACGCAACGTGTCATGCAACAGTGAAACAACCTTCCACAGTCAGTCGTGGACGCCAATTCACAACACGCTTGGATAATTGCATGCGTCCCCTCTCCTCTCTCCAAGTCTGAACTCTAAAAACCAGATATATATTGTAAAAAACAATGCTTCTCTCCTCCCTCAAATTTTGACCGCTAAAAACCAGACACATATTTTAAAAAACACTGCTACTCACTTGTTGCCAATACTATGTTATTAGTGGTAAATGTTTATAGGTTCTTGTACACGTCCTAAATAGGGTTTTTAAAGGCACTACCTAATATCCTCACCAAATAAATTTAAACTGAGCCGTTCTGCGTAGGTCGCGTCTCTAGGTGGTAATGGCTGCCCCACCAGCCGCCTATTAACCGTCCCTCGCGATCTGCTCTGCATTGTGACTGTCTGCATCTAGGGTTTCGATATTTGCTTGGCTTTCCCTCACCTCGCCGTCACCTGTCCTCTGGTAACTATTGGCCGCAAGCGCGGCCTGTTAACCGACCCCCGCTCTGTGCTCGGCGTTGAGGCTGTCTGCAGCCGTAGTCTCAGTGTTTGTTTGGCTGCCCCCACCTCGCCATAGCCTGACGTCTGCATAGGCTATTTCAGTAGATTATTTGGTTGAGGGCCCCGATTGTTCCGTGCCGTGACCATCCTTTGACAAAAATGCTTTTAACACAACATAGGGGAACAGAAAATGTAAGTGGTGTTTTACCGAGCAGTCGGTCGACATCCAAGCTCCTTTAACGTTGACACATTGTTTTCTTGGAAGAAATTTGAAGAAGCCGAAGTTCCCGAGTTCTACAGGCTTTAATGACGTCATGAAATTTGGTGACCTCTCAATCAGCTTAGGGCGGAAAATAAAGTACCAATATTTCAATCAGAGGCCGCTGTAATACGTAGAAAAAAACCAGAACTCTGTAAGCAGTTGGACCATGTGATCAACCTCGCATTGCCGTGGTTACGATCAATAAACTCATTCCTGCTTACGCCTCCTCGTCACCTTAAGGACTGACTGCTACCCTGTCCCCTGCCCTGACCCACCCGTCCTACAGGCTTTCATGAACATGAACTGCCATGATTTGAAAATTACCCCCCCTTTCCTCTACCACTCCAACATGCGCCCACATTTATGACCAAGTTTTTATACTCTCTTTGCCTACCAAGTTTCACCTTATAAAGCAACGACCGTCACGAGGTCACGAAGTTTATGATATCCATAAGTTCTGCTTATCTCGTGATCTTTTCCTTGCTCAAATTTCTTCCAGAAAAACAATGGTTCAATTACTGAAGACGATTTTATCTCTTACTCGAGCCGAAAGAGATCGAAGTTAAACCCTACCATACTATTGGTAAACGTGTGCTAAATTACAGGCTGTGGGGCCTCTTTTGTGCTCTAATCCTAATACTAGCATCCCACCCCCGCCAAAGGGTAAGCCTATCCGTTCAACCTTATTTTAGTCTCCCTGAAATTTTGTGGCTAGGCCATGAGAATAGGGAAGTTTCCCCTTACCCATTTGACAATAGGATCGGAAATAAGAATGCACGAATCTGAGCACTCAAAAAACTCACATTGATTTTCAATGCACTGCTTTTCAATTGAAATGGTTCAGGCTAATGCCAGTTAATCGAGTGCGATCAGTTAATGATTTATAACTGACTTTTAAAGCCGGCAAAATAAAGTCTAGTTCTGATGGCGTGATATGAGGCACATTAGATCAGCGGCGAATCTAAAATGCAACTTGAATCAGCTTCACACAATGCAATGTTAGGCATGGCTGGAGTCCTTAACCGTGAAATTGCTTGCCAAATCCTGCCACATAACATTGCTAAGCCAAAAAATGTGCTGCAGAAAATAAATTAACGCAAGCACACTTCTAACGATGCACGTTTGCAAGTGGGCAGGAAAAGGCTTTGCGGATCTTCATTTTTAATAAAAAAACGCGTTAGACATACGTTTTTCAGGAAACAAGCACAGATTTAAACTCCAGAAGTTTTAGTTTAGTTAAATTTTGGCATTTTAGTTATTAAGGGCTCCGTTCCTTCGTTTCAAAATTCCACTCAAACAGTCAATATCAAACAAAATTTGATCGTTCATACTAACCTGTTTCGCCAGATTAGATAAGTTAGATTAGGTTGGTGAACGCAAAAGAGGATGTAAATGCTCGTGAAAACTACACAACACCATATTACTGAAACCATATACCTCTACCAGCGTTGTATTTTTAATTATGCTATGACCTTTCTGAGATTAGTTTCAAACAGCCTCTAAAAATTAGTTCGTTTTAATAGAACAAGCGATCTTTGCTAGTAACGGGATAAATAATGCAAGCGTAATCGGATGGCAGTGGAGCATATTCTTCTATAAAAGAGCACCCTGGAATAATAATTGTATTATACTACGTCATCTAATACAAACGTTTATTCAAACGTTTATTTTTGTTCATAAATAAAAGAACTAGATTGACTTAGCAAGCTATACGTCCATCTTGTCAATAGTTCTTTACTTTTTTGACCGGAAGCTGCTAGAGTCCGTTGTTGCAAAAATCTGATAATGGGAAGTCAGTAAAAGCTTGGAAGCCCTGTTTTACTCAGATCCCGGAAGCGGTAGAAGTAAGTGTGGTGGATAATGTGATTTTCCATCGCCAACCCGTTGTGGTTATGCCAATATTATTTTAAGGTTTCCTGTGGTTTAGCTTTCTCGTGCTTGCTATAAGATTCGAGCACGTACCCAATAAAGTCGGGGTTTTTTTCGCACGACCTCGGATCATTTGGATTATATTGTTGCAGCCGACGTTTGTTTTTGTCGATGGGCTGATTTGGATGAAAGCATAATGAAGAACCTAACTGCGAAGTATTCATGGCCAATTTCCTTTTAAGGGGATATTGCGTTTCGAACTTGGTCTTGTCCCATCACTGCCGTGAGCATTCCAAGTTATGGCGTCAGATCAAACGCCTAATTCGATTCACCAGTGCAATATTGTTATCCAAGCTTGCAAGCATGCAAGCTTTCAAACGCACTTATTTCAGATTTTCATCTTTTCATTGGCAACCCTCGTATTCAACCTTTTCGTTTTAAGCACTTTGGCTACGTGACTTCATATTGTTTGCATGGTAACACGTAACATCAGCAATAGTTCATGTGCACTTTAAGATGAACCAGATGAGGCGGTGACTCTCAGTTCACCACTGTCTACACCTTCGACTCTGTCCGATCGCGTGGCTAACTTTTTGATCTAGCGGTTCCAGACCGAAATTCTGCTTGGTAGTTTTTTAAAGTCTGCTCTATAATCATAGTTGAAAAATACCGTATCATTATTCTGAGCCTACTGCAATGCAGTTTATTATTGTGAGAAATCATACATTATTTTGGTATGAATTTTTGACGTTTCCATTTAACCCATGATGATATTCGTCAAAGCTAATTTAAGTATTGCCCCTCATATAACAGTAGTCGCAGAATTTCCCTTACGTGAAAGATGATTATAAGGGTTTGGAGACTGAGGAAATAGAAAATACAGTGAAAGAAGGTTGTAGAAGTAAATGTAAAGCTGAAAACATGAGTTTGAATTTGTTTCCCGCGGCCGCTAGGAGAAAGTTGTTTCGCGTGGAAATTGAAAGTGTGCGGAGCGCTTTGCGCCGCGAACTTTGATAACCTAACTCCAGAACAGTAAGTTGATACTCGGGTTCATTGAAATAGATGACCTTCGAACCAACACATCCATTTTTGCAGGAATTTCGAGAAAATGGCATTTTAATAATCGGATTCTTGCTCAATATGTGTAACAATAATACAGACTAGGAGAATCTTCAGATATAAATCAACAACATTTTAAAGTATAATGAAAACAAAAAAACTTATAACAGTTACTAAAGTATATTCCACTGCCTTTTTAATTTCCCACCAACTAAAACCCTTTACCTGCCATTTATTAAGGACAAAATACTGGACATGGAATATGAGAAGTACTAGTTGAATTACTGTTGCCAAAAATTTTAATACTTTTGGAGCGCAAATGACTTCCGAAGAAATATGTTAAAATATAATCATAAAATTGGAGAAAATAGCTAGTAAAGTAGGGCACATGTTTCAATGCTAATGTCATTCTTGACGGCCAAATGCTTCCTATGGTTTTACCACTTTTTTTTCAGTTTTTCTTCCACGGAAACCTCTCTATTCGTTTTTTTTTACCTTCAGTGATTTCTGTAAAAACCGCTGGCGATTACAGTTCTTCCCATCGAGGACATTCAACTGACAGTCATTCTAACGGATTTTTGCTTTTATGAATCTTGAATGTGTTTAATACATGTCAGGTTGGTTACGGATTGTTCTTCATGCAAGGTAACAGCAAAGCGAGGAGGCTGCATTTTCACAAAAAGTGTTGATTGAGCGTTGGCCACAAGGCTCCAAAGTTAGACAGCTGGACGATTAACCTTTTGCTTTTTTCAGAGGGTTGCAGATTATATTCTCAGCATTAGTGCATTTGGGCGTGGCAACTCTTCCAACAACGTCTTCCATCGGTACTTTTTCACACCTCTCCGTGAACTTTATTTCGATAAATCGGGAACGCAGTCGTTTTTCTCTTCAAAAAAAACAATTTAAAGTTAGAAAATCCACTTGCGCCTTCGATGTATTTAAAGTTTGACTGAAACCCACTATAAAGCCAGGACCTGAGAAGTCTTTCACATAAGGTAATATCCCCCCTTCCCTCCCCCGTCCTTTGTAACCTCTGCCTCCAAAACCTCTAGTGGAACATTCACAGCCCTCACTTTTAATTTAGTCTGACGACAAACACGTGATACTTGTTCGAAAATTCCCGAGTGCAACTTGATTTTTCGAAGATCATCTTTCTTTTAATCATAGCATCTCGGAATGCAACTAACTATAATCATCCAACATATTTCTGGGCGTCAAACGCTAATCTTGACCAGACGTTGGGAAGAATTCGCGCAGCCGCTTGCAATGACTTACGAACAACTCTAATTCCTTCACCACTGTCGCGACTTCAACATCCTTCCGAAATATTTCCGATACAAGCCAACTCTACTTAATGAGACCGGAAGACTACTCGCACACAAATATGGATTCCGTGTTTTAAGAGCTATTATATCCGATGTTCACCACCGTATTTGCCGTTTCGAAGCAAACATCAACGACCTCAGAAGCCAATGTGCTTCATGTTTGCCTGAAAATCTTTTTGAAGAGGTACTGAAAAGAATAAATGTCACAACAAAGGATGCCAGAATAAAGAAGCGAGCCAACTTACGGGATAAACTCAAATCACTTCTCCCTCCCACTTATGAAAGCAACATGTCGAAGAGAGTCGTCAACCTATCGCAAAGGGTCCTCACATCTGCTGAATTAAAACTCCTGTCGAAAGGAGTAAAATACAACCATGTCGATGCGACACCGACTAACCTTCTAGCCAATCTCGAGTCCCTTCTACTGGCCTCCACCATCCCTGACGATATGTGTGCGGACATACGTAGCTGCGCAACAGGTCCCCTCCGGCAGAGGAAACACCATCAAATCGAGGAGGGAAAGGGGCTACTCTCACTGAAGGCTGATGACAGTATAATCATTGTGCCCGCTGACAAAGGTGGGACAACTGTCGTCATGGACAAGTCCGACTACGTCAGCAAGGCAAACCAAGTCTTCAATGACTTAGAGGCGTACACACCACTCGATGCGGACCCAACGAAAAAGCAGACCGCTGTTATAAATAAGAAGTTGAACGAACTCTCTTGGTTGAAACTCATCACCCCCGGGGGGCGCCAAATTTATCAACCTTAGCGACCCTCGTATCGCACATGCGTATTGTCTTCCAAAAGTGCACAATGCTGATGCGACATTGAGGATGATAGTGCAACTAATTATATCCCCCACCTACAACCCGGCCAAATGGCTTTGCAGAAAACTAAAGCATCTGAGTGATGGATCGAAATACAACGTCAAAAACTCAAAGGCATTTCTGCATAGAATTCAAGGACTTCAAGTAAGTCCTGATATAAATGTATTATGTCATTCGACGTTGTTACTCTGTTTTCTTTTATACCGCACGTTTTGACCATCGATATTATAGAGCGGCGCCTAGATTGAGTTTCCGAAAGAAAACGTGTTGGACATGCTTAAGCTCTGTCTCAAGAACGTTTGTCAATTTGATGGCAAGTATTATCAGTAGGTGAAGGGTACCCCAATGGGCTCGCCAATATCAGGGCTTCTGGTTGAGCTTGTCTTACAAAGACTAGAAGAGGAGGTTTTTCGCGCTGTAGAACCAAATATTTGGCTCCGCAATGTAGATGACACGTTCGTCATCATGAAGACTTGCGATGTCGAATGGCTGCACCAGAGTCTAAATGGGGTCTTCTCAGAAATACAATTTGCCCACGAAGAGGCAACAGGAGACACCCTCCCATTCCTTGACGTGAGGATGCAAAGACTCGCAGATGGCGAACTCGCAACCAGCGTCTACCGAATGGACTCCACTGCAGAAATCATCCTTAACTATAAGAGTTACCACCCTGCGGCCCATAAAAGAAGCTGTGTTCGCACTCTTTTCCAACGGGCCCACCGTTATTGCAGTAACGATGATTTGCTAAAGAGAGAACAAACGTACTTGTAGAAATCTTTCCGGGCCAATGGATATCCGACAAGCTTTGTCAGGAATTGCCTTAGACGTCGGGGTCAAGCACAAAACCTCCCTCCCAATGATGTTACATTGCCACGGAAATTTTATTTTCTACCCTACATGAATGGAGTATCTGAAACCATCGCTCGGCAACTAAGTCGCTTTGGCATCTCCGTTGCCCACAAGCCCGCAACCTCACTGCGCGCGAGCTTATGTCCAGTAAAGGACGCTCTCCCCGTGGGACTACTAAGTAACGTCGTTTATCGTATACCGTGTGCTGGTTGCCCTTGCGTTTATATTGGCCAAAACAGGCCGACGCCTTGAGACTCGCATCAACGAACACAAGTCAGCCGTTTGCCTACGGAACCATTGATCACTCGTATTTGCACACTCCAGTGAGTGTGATCACCGCTTCAATTGGGATGCCACCGACGTGATCGCAGTGACTTATACGCGACAAGCGAGACAATTCCTTGAAGCTTTGCGCTCGCATCCGGCTAGTATAAACAGGCATGTAGAGCTTGACTCACACTTTACCGGGTTTCCTGCATGGTCTACTAATCTGGACACAGCCTGAAACAACAACTGGCTCTCTGTGTCCGTTCAAGTGAAATGTCTCTGACTCTTAACCAGCCCCCCCCCCCTCCCCCGAACAGGCGGCCCATAGTCCAAACGCTAACACCCCCCTCCCCTCACTAGCACAACCTATCGCCGCGGGTGTCACGTCACTATAACCCTTCCACCCAATCACCCCCTTCCCTCCCCCGTCCGTTGTAACCTTTGCCTCCAAAACCTCTAGTGCGAAATTCCCAGCCCTCTCTTTTAATTTAGCCTGACGACCAGCACGTGAAACTTGTTCGAAAATTCACGACTGCAACTCGATTTTCCGAAGATCTTCTTTCCCTTCATCATTTCATCTCGGAATGTGACTTACTTAACTTATTCAGGTAATATCCTGTTATGATAAGTAAAACATGACCAGAAAACCCAGAGAAATCTCATTTTAAGATGATTTTCTCTGGCAAAAGCAAGAAAGACGAAAATGACCATTCTTGACTTGCTGGCTGTCATCAGCCACTCATATCCAGACTTACGTGGTGCACTAGCAAATACTCGAACTCGTGGTCTTTTAATCAGAGTCTAACGCCCTAACTACCGAGGCATGATCTCGTTGTCTTACCACTTTAGGTGTTGAGTTTTTGTATTTCCTTCCACGAACGTTCTCCGACAGCTAATGGTATGCATTTTTTCCTGGGCCAATGGTTAGAGCATTAGATTTGGCTCAAAATTACCGAGTTTTAGGCTCAGGTGGTGCACCGCTTCATTGTGGGTATAACTGATTCACGACGGCTAATAAATCAGAAATAGCCATTCCAGTCTCCCTTGCCTTTGTCGGCAATACATTCTGCCAATATAATTCGTTGCTTACGCTGCCGTCAGCGCTCAAAAAATGAGCTCAAATGCAAAGTCAAAGCGGCACAAGTGAGTTCCTAAGCGTTTGGTGAACGTTAGTCACGAAATGCTCATTTTTATTGACCCGTTAGTGAGCAGGTTTGAACCGGATGCAACATTCATATAGGTATTTGAAAACGCGTCTGTATTTTTACTGAGTTGTTTTGCTTTATGAAAATTTTACAGAGGTTATGGTCCAAAAACAGATTTTCTGTCTTTGATTCTTCGCATCAAAATGCTGTTTTCCGAAATGTGTGCTGCATGACTACAATCAATCAACAAATATGCTGTGGAAATTTACACGCTACCTATGGATACGTAATATATTAGAAAGTGGCGCTGGGTCCGCACCCCTGCACATTTGCAAATCAGCATTCTTGCTGCAAAAACAAGGATGGGTTTTCAGCGAAGTAAATGAAGCCTGTTTGGCCAACGTTTATTAAAGGCAATAGCAGGAGTTATTCATATCGAGCTGCAGGCAAGAGCAATTGATTCATCGGGCAACTCAGTATAGTACGACACCAAACGTCAAGTATATATTCCTTCAACGTCAGCGAGGCTTGTTCTCGGCTAAATTCTTCGCAAACGGTGCACTGCATTAGCAACTTTTATGTTTTGAGATAGCTGAACGTTAGTTGAAGAAAAGATATGCATGGCCTTGTATTTGTATTCTAGACAGATGAAGGCCTACTTTTTGCGGAATTAAAAAGCGAAGCATCTGTGAAATGGTTTAAATTATCACTTCACTATTTGTGTACCCTCTCATAAGCCGGAGCATCTAAAGTTGCCTTTGTAGTCTGCGGTAAGAACGCGTACAAGGTGTTCATAAAAGAACGCTTTGTACACTTTGAAATGACATCTTCTTTTAACTATCGAGTCCCTATAAATACGGAAATCCAAAATCCAAACATAAAAAGTGCTCAAAGTTTTGGAAGAAGCAGGAAAAAAATCGTTTTTGCACACTTTCTAAATTCTTCTATGCGCATTTATCTCCCAGAGACGGGAGTGAAAACAAATAAATATTGATGAATCAGTAGTTAAAGCATACGATATATTTTGATGGGCATCGTGTTAACTTTCAGTTTTCATTCCATAAATGTGTGCACCTGCCATGTTTATGAATAGTCTGCTTATTATATTATTGCAGAGGCAATTATATACACTAACCAACCACTGGGTATTTAAAAGGGTAACACGATCGACGTGCAATGCAACAGTGAGTACTAAAAATAAAAAATGACTACTTAAAACGAAATATGGGAATGTTTACGTTTCAGAAGGGCAAAAATAAAAGGCAGTGTTTCGCTTTTAAAGTGCAAATTTTGATTGCGCACTCGTTTGCCATATGAAAATGAAGATTTTTTTATTCGTTTTGAAATATTAAGATGATAATGTTCGAAAGCCTTGAATTCACTGTAATGAGTATTTAACACATGAAGTCACATAGCTCTCACTATACTCTGGATAATGTCTGCTATTGTTATTTGGAAGAATCCTAATTTTCAAGATTCCGTTACGATCTGTTTCAGACCATTGACTCGGGTGCCCATCTACCTTTCACTAATGAATGTTTGAACAAGATAGTATTTAGACTTATTTGGAATATATTGAGTGAACAAATATTTATTTATGTAAGCTCCATTACATTTAAATGTTCTCAATAAGGCAGCCTACTGTTCTGCGAATTAATTTTTCCTACATTTCCTACGAATGTCTTCCATCTGTTCACTTGGAATAGTCTTATTTATTGAGGTACTGACTTTAGCTGACTTGTTTGCTTTTAAAATCCTTGTTTATTCAGTAGGCATAAGGCTCGAAGAACCACCGACTAAATGTGAAAGCCTCATTTATTATTAAGCAATCATGTTGATCTAACGCCTAAAATGGAGTAAGTGTCAGCACTGCCTGTATAAAGTTTCGTACCTTTAATCGTGGAGTACTTACTGCGCTAGCTGAAACGACGCAGTTTTTGTACCTCCACAAAACTTTGTCGGCAGTGTTGAAAGCTTGCACGAACAAATAGGTCAAAAAAGTGGGGATTCTATCTCATCTAGATGTCAGCAGGCGCAATCAAAAAGGAAGCGTAATAAAAAGTATCTTTTATATAATTTGTCCCTTATACATTTCTTCTGGTCTGATTTGCTAGTATAAAGTGCGAACCTACTCATGATGATTAGTAAAGCAACTTTTAAAGTGTAAATCTCTGCGTTCCCCTAAAATCGTTCACTTCACTACCACGGTCAATATATAGGCGAATTTTACGAAACTGTGCACGTTCCCAAGCGTAGCACACCTCAGTCACTTGCATTTACCAAAATTAATTACGCCTGCTTAAAGGCAGTATTTATGAGGTTGCAATATTTCATGAATTAACAGATCCATTTTTAAAGGTGTATGCCCGATAATGTGTGAAAAGTTTGCACAATTCAAGAGAGACATCAGAGAATAGGGCTAAATAATGCTTGCGGAGGTGAATAAAATTAAGTTAAAGTATTTGCAAATGCCATAGTAATGTTGGGTTTTGCCTGTGATCTGATCTTTCTCTTACCTTATACTTATTAACGGTACGTTGTTGCAGATATTAATCAGGGCGAGTTTTTATCGTAAGCACTGCCTGTAAAAGATAGCACTTCCTCTATAGAAGCATAACACACCATATGACACAGGACAACTGGCCTCGCCAACAGTCTGAGAAACAAATTTTTGCCTACCACTGCACATATGTACAAATAGGGCACTCAAGGGAATTGTTTCCACGCATCCCTCAATATAATGATACTGATACGGCCATTGGATTTCGGGACCAAAGCGGAGGAAAGATTGTTAGGATACAGTCGCAACATTTTTATCTACTGGTGTCATGCATTTTTCTTAGAGATGATCAAGTCCGATTAAATATATTTTTCGCCCGTAGGGTATACTCACGATTTTCGTAGCGTCTTGTTACGTTCCTTTCAGCCATATACATGTAAGCTAAAATGGGGCCACGAGCGTAATTGCCACTCAGCGCAGATTTTTCTCAGACCAGAGTAATATAGGCAGTTTATTTAAAAAGGGAAATGTCCAGGGGCTTAACTTTAGATAACCTTCTATAGTTGCATTATAGCAGAGTTTCTGCCAATTTAAGCGAACATGTGTGTCCCAGGAAGCAATAAAGAAGGAAAACACTCGATCGCTGGGACAATATTTTTATTCTCCTGACGTTTCGACATCCGTCGCTGATTCATCTTAAGAGACATGGTGTCAAAACTTCTGGTGAATAAACATTTTGTCCCAGCGATCGAGCCTTCTTCTTTTCAGTGGAGTTTTTTAATGGTCGAATTCGAAATGAATTCATTCTTTTAAAGTGGACCCAGATGTTATGTCTAAAGGGCGGTAGGATGTAAGGTGACTGTGTCCCCCAATTGCCTTAAAGCTTAATTCCGCAAAGCGTTTCATTTAATGTAAGAATTTAGTCAGCTCAGGAGGAAAGCGTTTCTATGAACGGAAATCTGGAAACATTCAAGTGGGTTACTGAAACTCAGATAGTGAGGCTGTAAACAGTTGCTGCCAAGGGCTTACTTTCAACTCATCACACAAAGTCCCGGTTAAATGGTCACTGGTCAATCGTTTAAAGCCGATCAGACAGTTACATCCCTATCTATGCCTTTGACATCGAGGCGGCATATTAATGTCATTGAGCCTTTATATGCTTGCTAGTACTAGATTACATATAGAGCTCACTTTTCAAATGCGTACCTTTAAAGAGTGCACCGAGGGCACAATATATTTTTAAGAGGCTTATGCATTGCCCTAAACTACACGGCACCCTTTCATGCGATCCAGGTGTCTGTTATAAATTCCTGCACAATTATCATACCCATCAAGTAATAAACCATTTATAAATTGTCTCAGAGCGCACATATTCATTAGAAGTTGCTGAAAAATATCATTTATGTACAGATGAAGAATCGTTTCTCAGAAGCAGCCTAAATAAGCTGTGTTGCAATCTCTATCTTCGGCGTCTCCTCCTCCTCGTTCTTCTTCGGTAGGATGCCCTGGTTAAAGTCATTCTTTATCTCTAGCCCACGAAGTACCATTGTGCTGTTGGTCGCCTCCACAGGCCTCAGATCCAAGTAGCAGGGAGTCAGGAAACTGGTCAGGAGTGCCGGCGACGCATTCACTCGGTTATTGTTGCTGCCGCCGCCGCTTCCGGCCTCGCGAAGTGAACTGAGTCCTGAATATGATGAGGCACATCGACGATAGAAGAGGAAAACGGCAAACACTACGCAGCAGAAGATGCTGGAAGCGATGAGAGATGTCACAATGCACACCATGAAACCGTGTTTTAAGCTGTCTGGTGAAATAGATAGATCCACCCGTTTCGCCTCCATGCGAGAGGGAGAACTCATCAGCGGTCTGACGTCTGCAACTGAGTTACCACAAAAAATACATTTAGTAGATTAAAGTTGTTGATAGAATAAAAAGTATAATCACCAGTACGAATCAAGCACTATATTTCAACAACAATCACCCCATATCCCACAAAAGTAGCTGCGTTCGTACTCTTTTCCCAGGAGTTGAAACACGTTGCAGCACACCAGCTTTCTTGAGGGACATTTTCTCAATAAAGGGGTCTCCGAAACAGTCTCAGGACAGTTACAACCTGCTGGCGTAGGCATAGCACACCGACCACAGGCGACCATACGGTGGGGGTGATGCAACCTTAAGACAGACTGCCTCCTAGTGAAACCTCTGCAGTTGTCTACGAGGTACATTGCAACGATGCAGATTGTAATAAGGTTGGAGAAACAGCCTGCAAATTGCAGGCCCGCCTGCATGAGTAGAAACTAGTGGCTCGGAGACTGGATCCAAACTCGCAACTTGTAGCACACATCGCAGAGACTGGCCATGACCTTTATCTTCAAGGAGCAACTGTCATAGGCCGAGGAATATCAAAAACTGAAAGTCTGACGCCTCAGACATGGTACGCAGATGCCAACACCGTCAAGAGGCATGTAGACCTGCCCGTGGACTAAAAAGTATTGCGCCAATGTGTGAACAAAGGACAGAACCAGGCAAAGCCGAACACAAGAATGGCAAGCAAAGAGGAACCTTCGACGAACCGGCCGGAAGAGAAAGGCAAGGTTACCAGGACCTTCTACTGTTGGGACAAGACGCCACACTTATCGCTGTTGATCACTCCCGACTCCACTCGCAGCTTAGTAGCGCACCCCACTATAGTCCCCCATCCTTCTTGAGTGCTCTTTCCAACACCTTGACAAACTGTGGACTTCTGCGGCCACTATAATAACCCTCCAATTTCGTTGGTACTTCTCACCTCTGAAGATGGACGCCTGTAAGTGTTCGAAAGCTCAGGGTGATAAAACCATTTATCCGGTCCTCGAATCGTCTCCATCCTTGTCTATCATACATTCAGGGACGCAACTGCTTCTGTCACCTTTCACTTTTTAATGACTACAGCATCGAGATTTCCGTTTGTATATCCGATTCCATGAAACAAGTGTAACCACTCGAAGTTCTGGCACTTTTTATAACCCCCTTCTCCGCCCTCGTTAGATGTAAAATATATTTTCCAACGTACTTTTCGGAACTCGTAGAGCACCAATTGAAATGCAGGCCGGTTTGATCGCTTGTGCATGCATCTTTCTATGGAGCTCAAATCATTTGGATAATTCATCAGTTACTCTTGGATAAGGCAACTACGTCAGTATCCTCATTAGCAAAGTTCCTACCTCTGACGATAATGTTTATAAAAACTTAATCACATCCTGAAAAAAAAACGCTTTTTGCCAATAGAAACACAAAAGTTAAAAGTGCAAACTTGTACTCTACGAACTGCAGTTACTACGAATTCGGATTCGAAGGTGCATTTGTAGACGAGCTTGTTAGCTCGTTCAATCGGAGTGGCCTTATCCCCTTACCATGTGGCCGATAAAATTAGGCTATTGGTTGTTTTCAGGGAGGCAAAGGAATGACCTAAAGTAAAGGGAACCCATACTCACTGACTTTATTGCTTGTTTCTCGTTAGGAACAAGTTTTTGCGCTGAACTTTTGCAAATTGCGTTACAAGTCGTAGTTTTGGCTCCTGTCAATCGAAAGGATACTTTTATATATCTCTCAGGGTACTGAAGTAAGCTTAACTGCTCCCTCCTGTCGTTGGTCCTGATACCGAGCCACCCATTTCGAATTTTTGTGCAAACTTGATCCATGGTGTGCAGGTCAGGCGTTTAAGAAAAGTGTCCAAACGCCGTTTGGTCCTTTCTCTTAGTAACGTTGTCTGGATGTCGGATTCGGGTGGATAAGGGAAGACGGGGTGCCGTGGATGATGTTGAGGGATTTTCGCAACTATAAACAAAGTTGCACGACGGCATGCAGATATAATAATTTGGGATGGAAAAACGTTAAGCCTTTATGTATAAACACAGCTCGTTTAGGCATAAACTTTCAAGAGTAAAGTAATTTTTTTAATTGTAATCCTTTACTAAAACACACGCCTTACTTTAGGATGCACTATCTTATTTCATGGAAACATAAAAATCAACCAAATCGAAGACTATTGAAAACCATTCTTCTATCACTCAGTATGACTGCTAAACTTGGGTTCCCTTTTTTAATGAATGCTTATTGGGCATATTTTTAGAGGAAGTCGTCTTATAATATCAATATTTAAGTGTTCTGTATTTTGAAAAAAGAGCATTTATATTTGGATGTTCGCAACGATTCAACATTGGCTGAAATTTAACATCTTTAGATTTTTTCTGCTGACCTGATAGGATCCTTCTGGTGCCCTTGACGTGCTCCGATCAACGTGAATAACTGCCGCAAAGTACTTGTTATCAAACACCACTACGGACTATGTTCGAAACTATAAGATGTGTAAAAAATGAACTTTTGTTATTACAAGCAGATCTGCGAAATTTGTCCGCTATATTTCAAGGTTTGTAGATAGTTACCCAATTAACTCATTGGAGATTTGTTTACACATAACTGTCAAAAAGCTAATTTGGTAAAATTTTGGCCATTGCATTTTATTTAAATGTTGTTACTTTTTGAACAAAAATAAAAATAAAAAGTAGTGTGGAACGCTGCGTATAATTCAAATAGCCAGAACCTTTCCGTTATGAGTGTCTGCTTGCCAAACATTTGTGGCATTTGGTTGTAAAACATTATAAAACGTTACCAAAGAAACAGCTTTAATCTCTCGCATAGGATGTTTCTTTTTCAAGTGCATTCGCATGCTTTTTTAAGCCGGCTGTCTTTGATATGCGCCAATGGTCTAGCTCACGAACCAACAATATCTAATGATTTATTGTGTTTGTTGTATGTGCCCTTGGATTTATGCTAATTTTATGGTTGAAAGCTTGATAATTGTTTTCTATTTGAAGGAATATAAAGAAGGCGATCTGAATACAACTTCCCTTGAAGGTGCTTAAGTAAATAGGTTAACGTAATGGTCCATTAATTAACTAATAGATATCCTCCAAATTTTTTTCTACATTAAGTACGTAGTTAGTATTTCAATTGATGTGACTTTTTCACTGATTAGAACTTTACGTCTACCACATAACTTCGTATTTCTGATGTCTTTCATATGTGTTCTTTAGAGCTAATCAAGGTCAAGTCTTGTAAGCACAAAGCGTGTTTAAAATGGGTATAAATGTTGTAATGTCTACATGTTCATCACATAAACTAACAGGTGACTTATATATATTTTAGTTACCATTTCTTAATAAACTGTGTAAAGTATACCTTTCATTTTGGTGTTTTCAATCTTAACACATGCCTAATCAGAAAATAATGAGGAAGGTGGTTATTGTGATTTAAAGCCCGACAACGGGTTGCAGTGCTTACATTAAAGATAGGAATGCATTAAAAAATAGTTATTGATTTAAGTGTTTTCAGAAGTTATTAAGCGATTACTTTACAGCACAACGGTGATATGGAAAAAATGCCCGGGTGATACAGATCTATCGAATCCATTCGGGGTAAAAGACATTCCCGCCATTTATCTAGATTTTGTTTAAAATGGAATTTCTTATTACTGGATTATTGAAGATAATTCAATAAACATGTTTTATGACATGGAAACCGGAAGAAGAAAATTTTTACAACATTGTGAATAAGAAGAGGTTCCTAAAATTGAGCCTGTTCATGCTTTTTATTCCTTATTTTAACAGAAGATTTTCATCCCGAAGCTTATAAGCAGGATATCCCAATAAGCGCAGTAAGCTTTCTACCGTTAATCCGCGTAGCAAGACAAAGTCGTAGCAATTTGAAACGTTTCCAACTGAGGCCTACAATATCCGTTAATTGTAGCCTTAAAAGAATTTTATTGTATCAAAGTAAAAATGTGAACGCATTTAAGACAGACGTTACTTGTTTGTTTTACACTACTTCTTCAAAGCGTTTTCTTTAGTATTTGTGAATTATTTTCCATTTGATAATCATAAAATTGGACTTAAATATTTAAATAGAAAGTTATCTTTTGCATAAAAGATGAATGTCTTATTGCGGAAACAATTGCAGAACAGGCAAGTTGATTTAAAGAACGCCAGTTGTTTTTCCATTATCCAGTCTACTTGGTAAATGCGTCCCATGGGAGACAAAGTTCACTTTTGGAGATTGTACGGCTATGTTTTTGCCCAAATAAGTGGACGACACGTGCACAATAATTGCGAAAGACAAACCATCAGACTTTCAAGATGTGCAAAGGGAGCCGCATCTTCATTCAGTTAATTAGGGGAATAAAATAACACATAAATGTTCTATACTTCAAAGCATTCGAAACTAGACACGCGTTCTGTGATATTTTCCCACAGAATGGAACAGTTACGAGCGTTTTAGCTTATTCCTTGTCATCCGGATTTCCTCGTAGACACTACAGTTTTTACTTGATGTTCTTACATTCCCCTCCGGAATTAGTCACTGACGGGGAATAAATTATACTGAATTAGGTTTTTTAGGTTCAGAATAGAAGACAATCGGTATATTTGGGCTGACGAAGACAATACCGAGTAGCTGCCTTTCCTTAACGGAATTAGCACTATCGGACATGGTGGGACACTTTACAGCGCGTTAATCAGAGTGGGATTAAGATGTGTTTCAATGCTGCTGTGTTAAAACGTTATTTTGAAGAGTAAGTACGTTCTGCAGTGAGCCGGGAGGGACGATGGCATTTTTGGACCAACTGATTTGAAAATTATGTCCAGTAGATAAGAGAAAATGTTGTCTTCATTTGCAACTACGGGGAACAAACAAGAAAGGCAGCCAACATTTTGGCACTTTATGTAACATAAATAACGGAAAACTGTGACTTGTATGAGTTTCTAAAGGGGATTCCAAAGAACACAAACCACACATAATACATGTGCATTCGGACCAAATTCAAGATAACTAAGATTTGGAGTTTTGAGTTCATTTAAGGTTTGGATTCAGGGAAAATTTGAAGCCAAGGTCGTAAGAAAATTACGAAATAAAGTTTGGGGCCATCTTAACTGCGAAAGTTATGTTCAATGTTCAGCTATGGTCGATTTTAAGGTAACAGTTAAGTTTTATTTCAGGGGGGGGCTATTAACTTATCATTAAATATATCCGAAGGCCACCGAGTTATGCTAATAATTTTCACCAAAGAATGAGCCAAACTCAATGGAGCATATTGCTATTTCGATTGGCTTGATTATCACTGACTGTATGATTACTATGATGCGTAACAGAATCATGTAACTTATGGACGAGCTGACGGAAGCCGAGGAAATCCCATGCCGTAACTGTCTGCGCCATTTGATAGGCCAGAACCAAGGATAATTCACATCACAAATAATCGAGCATAAAAAGGCAGTTCACAGAGGCTGTCCACTGTCTCATTTTCTTTATTTACACTCTGAGAGAAAGTTACTTACGCAAGCACGCGGAGCCAGCGCAAAACCTAGTTATCTGACACCAACTCTATCAACAGGCACTTTGATATACCCAACTGCTACCATGCACCAGGCTTACCTCTTCAAAAGTTTCGTTTTAATTACCAACCGGACACGCGAGCCATTTACACCTTTTGTTATGTACTGAAATCAGCCTACTCGTGAACACTAATTCTGGCCTCTTAACCTCATTGGCTTTTTCTTTGTTTGACCGTTTCTAATGAGGACCTCCTGCTTGAGTTCGAAAAATGACGATAATACTTATGATGGCCCAGTGAGCGTGCAATGGTTTTATTCAGTACGATTACATTAAACAAGTGCTTTTAAGTAAATAAATGAACGTATACGTGGTAATTGCTAACTTACTGCAGGCACCAGCGCTCCGGTTGAAATGAAAGTCAAAGGGACAAGTGCAGAGACCGACGCCGGGATGACAAATGCTGTTCTTGATTTGGCGGCATTCCGTGTCTCTTTCACACAGCTCACGTGAGACCACTTTTGCAATAAAAGGTAAATTAAGGAGCACTTAGGTATAACCAAATTTTCATGGGAATAATTTTAATAGCGACCAGTTTCACGTGACTTAAATAAGGAATGAAAAATTTCTATAGAAGATGGTTGCGTGGAACGTTTCTGCCCATGTTGCCATATTAGTTACCGTGGCAGCATATGTAGAATTAAGTTCGAAAAACAACTTGCACATTAAATTTCAGGTTAAGTAAGCTATTCATTATTTTAAATAATGAACATTTAGCTGACATTCAGATTCTACGATTATTTCATGAGAGTGACAACATTAAAATACGTAAAACTCGTAAAATATGTACGCTTATCATTGGGGCGAGATTTTAAAGTACTGAAGGAGGTCGGCAGCAGTACAGCTTTTATAAATGCAATACTTTGTTTGATTTGCAAACAGCTTCCGTTACTTCGATTGTCGGGCGTCTAAAGACTATTTCTTTGAGTTATATCAAATTTCTAATTGACTTTCGCATATTAAAAATATACCTTTGCCCATGATCAATTACGGATAATCCTTTATTGTTATCGCATATACAAGGCAATTAAATGTACCAGTTCTGGGTGCCCATTTAATAATTGACTTTTTCGATCTTCGGAAGCTGCAGAAAACTATATCTATATATATACAGATATATATATCGCTGCCCAATTTACGGCAGTTGAGTTAACTTAAATTACGTTCAGTTCGCTAAAATAGTAAAATTAGCGGCATTATACGAAAACAGATAAATCGCAAAGCTCTTTTTTAAGGATTACATATAACCAGTAAAGATAGTTGCGAAAAAACCCATACCACTTAACTGTGCTTGTCCATTTTGTGGTAACCTGGCTTTACCTACGTCCTTAAGGCTAGGCACCTAAAAGTCAAACAATGTTTGAGAGGGAAGAAATGCTTTTTTTGAGGTCGGGGTTTCATTTTAACCTATATCAAGAATACAGTTTCGCTAGCAAAACAAAATGTTTGGCTGTTGTGGTCGAATACTTTTCCTTATCACTGTACGCTGATTTACATTTTATCCAGCAGACACAAAACGCTCGCTGCCTGACACCCAGTAGAGCATAAAAGTTATTTCATATTTCCTGTAAGCCAAATGATGATTTCTGCTTCAAAAACATTCAGCCATTTGTAACTGACCACAGCTTCAGAAGAAGAAGATGCCTGGAATAGAAAGTTTATGTATCTCACTTATCGGATTCTTGGTTAAACTCATCATAAGAGACAACCGCAGATGACGGATTCAAACAAGAATTCACAATCAAGAAGAAGCGTAAGAAAAAGAAAAAGCCATGTCAATTGCCGGACACATGTATTTATTAGTGGGAACTTTAAAACGCTTGAACATTCGAAATGATTGAAACCTTAGCTTCGGATTGTAACTCTGTCATCCGATGTATCAGGCTGGCACCCACATTCATTGCCTTGTGCAGGTATCGTCAGACTCACGGTACTAGTGATTAATTCTTCCCTTCCCCCGTCCCTATGATGGTTGATTGGACTCTGCCTCCAATAATTTTTTGCATGCTTGTCGTTGAGGAATTTAGCCCTCCCGATAAACTCTCGAAAGACTTCGAAAGCTTCGACTAGTAAAACCAGAATTCAAAATGTCAGGCCACAAAAACTGTTTCCTAGAACTTCCCTTGAGCACCTTTTAGTAAAAGGCCGTAAAAGTTTTATTAATAAAGCTAAATTCTAAGATGGTTGGTTAACGCAGGCTGAAAGTGTTTACTTATCTTCCCCTCGCTCGTCAAGACTTTTTAAAAGTCTGATTAAATTGAATGCTTCGCAGTGCGGGCAGCTTTTATAACCGCAACGGAAATATATCAATCAGGAGTAACCCGTTATTAATATAGCTTTATGAGGCAATTATGGTAAGGGGTAGCGTTATGATTATATTTAAGTTTGAAGAAAACATCACGCCTGGGGTGTGGTTCAGAATTAATGTAATATTTAGGGAACGGGAATAATTAACTGCATTGGAATTTTCCACAGGAACGATAGGCGTTTTAATTTCCTGCATTCAGTTGTATAGAAAATATTCCGTTGTTGAAGGTTATTAAAAATTAACCGGATATTAGTTTGTATTCATTTATAAAACGCAGTGTGCTACAGTCGTAATTGGATCAACGTCTTGCCATCGACATTTGACTTTCAGGTGGAAGTTAGCAAAGTATCTATATCAATGTAAAATAAATCCACAATCGGGATACCTAAATATATTGCGATTGCAGGCTTAAGCTTAAATATATCCACATGTAATAAATATCATGTCTTTTTTAATAAAACTAGGACAAAGGTAGCCATTTTTATACAAATAACTATACCAGAAGCACATGCTTAAATTATTTATGCACTCTTAAATAGGCAGAGAACATTTGACATTGTAAAATCCAGTGCTTACATATTTATACCCGGCAGACGGTCAGCGATCTGCTCGAGAGCCAGTACGACGAGGCAGGCGAGTCGGTGAAACGTAGATACCTTGTCAAACTTTTAAAATTCTGCCTAAAGACGTACTTCACCTGCGAGGGGACAACGTACGAACAGGTCAAGAGGACACCAATGGGCTCGCCGCTATCGGATTTCATCGCAGAGGCAGTTCTCCAAAAACGAGAGAATCTTGTGTTCCAAAACTATAGGCCAAAGTTCTGGAGTCTATATTTTGACGACACCTTCGTCATCATTGAGTGGTAAATGGTCCAGGAATTCCACAATCTCCTAAATTCGATTTTTCCCGACATCCAGTTCACGATAGAGGCCGAAGCAGACAGCAAACTACCGCTCCTAGATGTTCTTGTCCATCGAGTACCCAACGGCTACCTCAAAACGATGGTGTATAGGAAGGCCAACAACACTCATCAAATCTTGAGCTATCATAGTAAGCACCCGGGATGCCACAAACGCAGTTGTTTGAAGACTTTATACAAACGAGCAGAAACCCACTGTAGCGAGCCGCACGACCGTAAGCTAGAACAACAATACATCCAGCGCCTCTTCCTGTCGAACGGTTACGCTCAAAATTTTACCGAACGCAGCAGGCAGTCCCAAGCAAACCGGGTTCCGGCGACCGAACAGCCAAGATTATGGCGCGCGCTGCCGTACATCGATGGCGTCTCTGAAGCGGTCTCTCGCCTCTTACAGCCACTGGGGATCGGCACCGCCCACCGAACAGAATCAACGATACGACAACTGTAATTCCTGTGCGGCCGACTACGTTGGAGAGACAGGCAAACGGTTGCATATCCGAATGTCCGAGCACAGATGGGCAGTGAATAGGATGGAGCCACGCTCTTTGGTGGCAGAACATTGTGCAGGCGACGGACACATGTTCGCCTTTCAAAATGCAGAAATTCTGGGCCGAGGAAATGACCGCGTGGTCAGAGAAACAATCGAGTCGTGGCACACGGTGATAACCTCCATCAACCTTTGTGTGGCGCTCCCCACAGCCACCCAAGGCCTCCGATCGCAGCTCAACGAACGTAGTCGCAAACGTGAGCACGGGTCCAACAGTAATCAGGCTGCGGTGGACACACTCAGAGCCGCACCAGCACCCGGACCTGACGAAAAGGCTGGCCTAATAATAGCCGTTCATCTACTCAGCCTGAAAAGGCGAAACCAGACGAACGCGTTGGCGCATGAGAAGGTTTCAGCCTAGGGTGACAGCTAAAGTCGGGAAGGATACTGTACACGTTTGAACAAGAACACCAACCCTGGGCAACAGCTGAGAGCAATGCGGGGGCGGCTAGCAGCTCCACCGCATGAAGAAAAACACCGGACGGATGGACCCCAAAGTCACCTCCGTCACCCGCAGACAGTAGTACGAATTGATTGGCCCTCCTCCCCCTGCCCCTATGTCCCCTGGACTGACTGCTGGACAGAGTGCAGCTCCAAACAGACTAAGAACAAACAGCCGAAGGGCGGCTATGACCTGTCACTAACCGCCCTGGGCCCTAACTGCCACAGACCACCTTCTCCCCCTCCCCGCCTCCTGCAAAACTCACAACCCCCATGAACTCTGTTTGTTACCTACCTATAAGTACTGTGAGGCGCGGTACGACACTCACCTCCAACGACGGCGAATGTCTGTTATTGAAACGTCAGGATATTACAATTATGGTTCCCGAGACCGCTCTTACTTTTCATTTATGCCCGGGGACACGCATCTTTGCTTCGATCGGCGATATATCTATATAATTCGACTGTTGCAAAATGGGAACTTTTTATCGCAGCCTGCTTCACCCGTAGAAGAAAACACTTGAAACCTTCCTTTTTATGATGAAAAACAAAGTATTACATCTGCCTCTGGAGTATCCCCTATTATTTACAGAATACTATTACGTCAGGTAAAATTGCTGTTTCTTGTCCATTTAAGAGTCCGTTTTGCTCTTCAAAACCGAAACCAGAATTTAAAGGTTGGTTGGCTAATAAAATTCTTCTGTTGGGCACTTCAAAGAACTGTAGAGCGTAGTCCCTGACAGACGCTTGGACGCAGATTTTTCTCAAAGGGCGAACTTAGGGCTGCTCTTTACATATGCCTTTTCAAAGACCTTGTTTTTGATAAGCAAGTTTTGCTGTGAGTTGATAAAAAGAAGTTCCTACTCATTTAAATTAAACTTTTTACGCATCAACTTCGCATTGCCAGCATATCCGTACTGCAAGCAGTTGTAATCGCAAATTAAGTTGAAAATACTAACAGAAAAGAACACACAGTTACTTGCAGTATGTCTTATTTTAAGCTCTATGGATATCCTTTATGAACTGACAGCTAATCGCCCTCAAAGACTCATTTTGGTAACATGAACAATATGGCAATATTAAAGACGAGCTTGAGAATTGCTTTTTGACAGATTATAGTTTACCAAATGCAATCCATCATCTCCATTCGCTGTACGACAAAGATTTTCTGCCTCAGAAACTAAGAAATCAAATTTAATTGAAAAACTGTGATAGCTATTCACTTTTGCATTGAAAACACTGATCGTCGTATTCTTAAACAGTATTTCACTGAAGATTTAAAAAAAAACCCTAAGCTTCGGAGTATTCGATAGAAGCATGTGACTGTGAAGCTGATTGAAGGTACACAAGCTATATTACACACGCATTTTTATATCATTTTAGCCTTTCAGGGGATATTTATAATTTTAAAAGATAAAGTGATTCAACGCGTGCCTCATTGCATGATTTTGATTTAGAAAGATCTGGCTTTGAGCTGGCCTCGAGACAATTCTCCATAGTGTACTGTTTAAGATGTATCCAATCGGCCTCCGGATGTGTCCTTATGTTAGAAAATGTCTTGGTTACTGGGTGGTCGCTCTCAAAATTTAAAATACTTCTGCCCTTTAAGAGTCGGTTCTTTTTTCGAAAGCCTTGTGGATTAGTAGCAAATTGAATAAACGTGTTATGACAACGACGAAAACGGACCGTATTAAGTACCAAGACTCCCCTTTTTAACCACCTCTAAAGAAAATGAATTTGTCTCTATGATTTTTATAAAGATATAAAGCCCTCGAACTATTTTGATTTTTAAATATGCATAATGTTCTGGGATGATTTAAATGCTTTAGAAGGCCTAGTTTGGAAAGCTTAGTTGGCCTTGGCGAAAAAGACCATTTTTTGGCTAAAAGTTAAAATGGCCGACCAAGAGCTGGCAAAATTAACGTTTGAGCCAGTTTAAACGCTAAGAATACCTAAATTATCTATAATGAGGAAGAGTGACTGGCGGAGGAATTATTCTTAAAGCTGCATGATTAATATGAGTCAATTAAGAGAAGCAGTTGTAATTGACTGAATTGCAAAACTGCTCAAACACAATTGAATTGATTCAAATCTCTGGAGCAGGCAAATAAGCGCTTTACTCATTCTGGGACGTTTTAAATCCGACCAACATAATAACCTTTTCAATAATATTTGGGTAAACTTATTATAACCGCATTAACTGTGGGCAACCTTTCTAAGTGGCTTCTTTTACTACTTCATAGTACTTATTAAAAAAACGGTTTCTCCAATCTCGTGAAATAGGTTTCACGCCGACGAGATGTGGGACACCAGTGATAGCCCTCGTTTCTCTTCTGTAATTTCTTTAATTTTTGACTTTTCAAAATTCACCTTCCTCTTATCCCCATAACTGGGTATTTTATAATGCTATTAAACAGTAAAACGTGACTTTACTGCAAATTTCTTTGTCATGCAAGTGTTTGCTTCACCATTAAAGACCACCATGTGAAATTTTAAATGGTAGCCAGACTGCAAAACACCGGTTGAAGGCGCTACCCCGTAAGCAGTCCAGTCCGCACCCCTCTGTCAGTGCATATCAACAGAAGGAAAGGTTTCTAGACACGCCTTTGCGAGGACTGTCTATGTTTTTTGTGACTGTGTCTGAGAGGAACATATAAGCAAAGGCTTATTTGTCCGGGTGAGCAGGAATGGCAAAGCAAAAAAAAACTAATGTTAAAAAATTCTTCGTATTTTTCGTATTTGCACACTAATCTACCACCGAGATGTGGCGGTGTACGTAGGACAACGTTGCTATGCCACCAGACGACGGCCGGGTTTTACGTTTTGCTTCTCTTCGTTTCAGATAACTCTAAGTGATTTCTCAATCACCCACATCGCGGGTTTAATACCGACGTTGGTTATTGGTAAACTGGTCACCCGGCAGGTTGGTCAAGAACAGTGCTCGACCACCCTGGTAGTCAAGATGGTGCCAGGGAAATTCTTCTACCACCTTCCGCCCGAGATCAACGTAACGAACCATTCTGACAAGAGCGGGTGACTGCTTCAGCTTCGAGTTTCTCAAGTCTTTCCAGCAACCAATCAAAGAAAGCAGTGAACTTCAGAAATGACGCTTCGTATAAGCAGGGAATTGTGTCACGTTGGGAGCGCATGAGCAAAGTCAGATTCTGCAGATAGCGTCAGTGTGCTAAATTAAAGTCAATATCTTAGAATGAAATTGCGAAAATTAATGACTTCAATGTTATGACCAGAAAACCATTGTAGTAACTGTGATCTCGTAAATCCTCGCAAGCGTTCACAACCGCGTGAGCCGTATGCTGCGCGAGTAAAGGTCCTCAGCCACAATCCACCAACAAACGCCACGAATTGCTGTTCCCATATTCCGTACTTAGGAATTGTCTGAGCAGGAGAAGTAGTCACGTGGGAAGGGCCGGGCCAAGTAATAAATCAAATGATAGCGCATATAAATTAAGCTCAAGTATCAAGTCTGCATCCAACTAAGGACAAGAAAATTGCAGCGATTAATGGCTCGAAAGCTTACTGCCAAGTTATCACCGCACAAATTACGATCCCAAGCGGTGGTTTCAGGAGCCGATAATTATAGTATGCATGCGGTTGGCCACTGCAAACTATAATACCACGCAATTTCTGTATGTCTTACACTATTCTACGGATACCTATGATTAATTATTCTTAACGGAATCGAAAAATGTAGACAAATAATATTCTTGCTCTAACGATTGCATCGTCTATTTCTGAACTGCTTCCTAGAACTCGCAAATTCGCTTCTACCGACAATGATCCCCTACATTGAATCCGGTTCTAGTCACTTCCATAGAAATAGGACTGCTCAGTGGTTTTCTACCGCAAACAGTACAGCGCTTGTGCGTCCACTAACCTTAGCAGTAAAGGAAAACGAACCAAACTTCTTATTTCAGATATTTTCATACTTTCTTTGACGTACATCAACCTCACTTTCAGTGGCAGACAAGAATTGGACACCAAAGTAACAATTTTAGAGTGTCGCCTCCAAACTCCACAAACCGATCGGTGATTTCGTTTCAAATGGGTGACTTCGTGAAATACTCCGACTTAGTAGGCTTGCTTGAAATTTCGATTTTGTTTATTTTTCTGAAATAAGATTAATGCCTTTTTGACAGGTTACTTACAGAATTTCGGCCAGTTTAATCAGATAATAGATGGAGAAAAAGCATGTAAAAAAATCTTTACATTTTTTACATCAAAATGAGAATCATTTTAGCTGTTGCATTAAAATCATGTCTCACTAGCATAGTCTTGGTGATTTTAAACTTATTTTATATATAACAACATGCTATAATCCTATGAAACTGCCGAATATTGAATGCCGAGGAGTGGGGTTCACTAAGTTTTGGAAGAAATCAGCAGTAATCCAGTTCGCATGTGATCTAAAGAAGCTAGAGCTCCGTGCGTTTTAACCCCATTAGAAAATCAAGTATCCACACCAAGGAGTCCAGCCCCAATGAATGTTCTCCTCGCAAACGCCATGCGCCACCTTCCGGACTGACGTTACAGTGGAAAACAGATAATGACACAATGACTAACTTTGACCCTCATCAATGCAACATGTACCGGTAAGATTAGGGCATGCGACACTGAGATGTACCATGTTTACTACGGTTTTAAGCGTCCCAGACTGCCTCATATTTCTACCCACGCCTACTGCAAGGGGATATGCACGACCATAGGTTCTGAGGTATAATTCACGATTCAGAGATTTGTCTAAAATCAAAGGGACGAAAGCGGTTTATAATTTTTGCGCGGGCTTTTGAAAGTAAGCCACCGTTTGTTTTCTGCCCTCCGTTTGCGTGTACGTTTTCTCATACATACATCGGCTGGCACAGTACGCCTACTAGAAACCGATTTTTACCACTTATCATTAAGTTGCACTACATCAATGAGGTCATCAGCGCACAACGCAAGCGCTGGTTTGAAGAAAGTTGCATTTAGGCTACGTTTTGAAACATATTCAAAACTTTCCTCAACGATGTCGACAAGTGCAGTCTTTGATCATTAGGCATTACTTGTGATTCCTCGGTGCTATGTGGCTTCTGCACCTTATTTTATTCAGCAAGAATAGAGGACATTTTTGTTGAAACGGTTAAAATTATAGTTACAAAAAAACGTATCTCTTACCCTCTCTCTCCCAGCACGTATCTTAGACCTTCAGAAATATAACCCACTGATAATAAATGCATGTCGAGGCTTTATTTTTACTGACCTATGTCCCAGAACGTTTCGTATGAGCGTACGAACTAGTCCAATGCAAATAAAAGCAGCAGTCTTGTCACTGACGGAATTGCAAGCGAATTATTTTGAATACATTTTTCATGTTATTAGTAAATGACAGTATGCGCACAACAAATCGGCAGCCTTTAAGGATTGTATACCTTATGACATCTCTGTTCATTAAAAGTCACAAGAAAACTCGCCCATTGCTGTCAAGAGCTCATCGGGTGGTCCACAAATATGTCGGACTTCTACTTACCCTCATTGCAGGCCAGCTTATCGTTGCCGTCAGAAATGAGGACGTAGTTGGCGGCACACTGGCATTCCCCCTTTCTGAGGTCGCAGTAGCTGTTGCCGTAGAGGCTGCTACAGACGGAATCGCCCAGGAGTTGACAGTTAACCGCGGACATGCGCTGGAAAGCCGAACTGCTAGAGGCAACAGAAAGCACCAGGAGGATATTCAGCTCCAAGGGAGAGAGAGGCCAGAGAATCCCTGCTCGCATATGGGCGTGACTACTATCCGGGCTGCGAAGCTCCACCGTGGTCAGCAGGACATTGTTTGTGTGGCTTGGAGGTTGTGCAGACAAGAAGAGAGCAACTTCTATAAAGCTACCACGTGCGCATTTATAGGAGTTTGCAGACTCTGTGTGACTGGCCCGGCTTCCTGCTGCAGAGGGATTTTGCTGTCCAATCAGAGAATGCCGTCCGATAAGTGCATGCCCCGCCATAAATAATGATTGGTAGAGATTCCATTAGGGCGTATTGTACTGAAAAAAAGACTGATTTGTCATTTTATCGTTTTTTCATCTACTAGCTTAGGTAGCAATTATGTGTTCATTAACGAGCGAAATGTCTTTTAGCTTTCATTACAGACCTGGGTTATTGCTATTGTTGAACCATCGACAAATTACCTACCTTAAAACGGCTGGAATTGATCATTAAGGGGTCGTTTTTCTAGCAACTATTATGTTATTTTTATAGGATTTCGATTAGTTGCACTAGCAATGTTAGGAAAATTAGCATTTTCAGTCATATGAGGTGTCCGAAAATTCTTTGCACCCTAAGAGCACAGTCACAGTTTCCAAGTTACAGGAAATTATCCTTTGATTTTTAGGCCAACTTCTATACTGCTTGGTATCGAAAAATCAAGATTCTGGATGGTCTACATAGGGTGCTTTTTCCAAGCATCCAGCGGGGAACTCTCTAATACAGCAAAAATAGTACTGGTGGACAGTTGAGCGTCAGCTCTATTACCAAGAATTGATAATCGATTTTTAGTTGTATTCAAGTTGGAACTACTTCCTAGCCGCATGTCTTTCCTGCACAACTGTGGAATTTTCTCTGGGTCCCCAGAGCTGTATAAGCCGTGGACCTATTGTGCATAAAAGGTGTTCTTGAAATGTTCGCAATTAGTTTATTTCCTAATTTTGACATCATCACAAGATTATTTTCCATTATTTTAAATAGGCTTTGCCTTATGAACTCCACTTTCCTCTCCTATATCCACATTCGACTCATTGACCCTGCAGTAAATTCTGGAGTACAGACAGCCCTCCAAAGAACATTGCTCACCGAACCATTACTATAGGGCTCAACTTTAAAAATTAAACATTCTCAAACATCTTATGATTTTGAGACCAAAAACGTATTTTTTGTGTTTGGAACAAATAGAACAGTTCATACGGCGATTCATAGGCGAAGACAACTTGTCTCCAATCGTTTGCATTCCACCTCCTGACCACCATAGAAGATGGTCATCTAATCTTTGATCTGTCAGTCTATGGTTTTTCTTTCTGTGATGGGCAGCAACACTTATTGAGAAGTAACACTTAGACTGGCATGCAGATAGTGGTGCATAGTGGACGTGGACCCCTTTACGCTTTGAGCATTCATTTTTTGTGAGTTTTCTTGTGTTTTACCTTGGCCTATTAAGGGATTTTGCAATGGCAATCTTTTCAACGTTTCTCAAAATATTTGGTCTTTCAGACTACTTCTGCTTTGTGAGGTTACTTGTCCGCTCGTACTGTGCTCACGAATTGTTGACAGTTCTGATAAATAAACCTAGAGCTTCACCAACGCCAACTAGCTTCACCTTAACCTCAATTATACCTATAACTTAAGCTCTGTCCTCTGAACTTCGTGCCACTAGACCCCGTTTTTTACAGTTTTGTAGTTTTATATTGCATCTGTACTGCTAGACTGTAGATTAAAAACTGTGTACGGAATTAGTTTACCAATAAATCAGCAACTAACGAGGTTAAGAAATGCGTAAGCCTTATTGCTGTATAGTTAGGTATAAAAAACTCGACATTTTAAAAGGTCACGTAGTTTTGGGTCTCGCTATATATCGGAAGACATGTAACAAATATCGAGGACATAACCTAAGCTGCTCAAATAAACTTCCAGAAAATGGAAAAGCAAAAGATTACATTCAGTTTGATGAGAATGTCCTCTATTTGGAGCTTAACTTTTCAAATCATCACCTCAGATGGTCCATTATCTGGCATGCTGTAATATTTTTCCAACACTGATTTTCTAGCGACAATGGGCAGACATTAGTTGGTGAACATGCCAAAACGTTTATCTTGAAATAAGGCCTCATTTCTTTCATTCTATTTCAAATATTCAGAACGTGAAAAATCTGAGGTCGGTGTTCAAGATGTTTAATTAACGTCTTACCATTTGGTTGCTTTTGGGATGATTATGCGTGCATAAGCAATTTCGTGCTTTGGACAAGCGGCACACAATCTCTGCTGAACTACTGCTGCCTGTTAGGTTGTAATTAAAAAGACCGCAGCGAATATTAAAAAGTTCAAATATTGTAAATTGAAAAATTAGAATTTGTTCAAACACTGTCCGACAAATAAGAAGAAAGTTTTGTTTTAGGAATATACAAAAGATACTGAATTATTTATTCCTGTGTCTGTTTTATTGGTTGGGATGTGGCAGGTATGACAAGGATAACTCCTCCGAATTTCGCTGATTGAGAGTTCACACACAAAAAAAATTCACAAAGTTTCCGAGCCGATGAGTGATTCTTAGATTTTCACAGCATTAGCAGGTACTGCGTTCAGAAAGTTACCATTTTTTCCTTAAAATTTGCATGAAATTGTTGGAGATGGTTTAGGTATCCAACAAGCCAACCAACACAAGTGTATCCGTTAGGCTTATGGCTGCTTGCTCTACAGGCAAGTGGTCAATTATAAAGCAGCATACATTTCCCTGACAGTATATAATAAAATTTGCATACAATAACCACTTGGAGAGCAGAACATTAATGAAAAATGTCAGGAAGTCAGGAATGGTCTTTTGTGGCTTATTGACCGTCATCAGCCAGCAATATTCAACCTCAGGTGCTTTTTATACCAAAATTTTTGCGTATATTTATTGGATGTTCAGTTCCTCTCGCAATATGTTCTGCATGCTAACAGAAACATTTTCAAATTAATGGCCAAATGAGTGCTCATGAATCGGTTATAGCACACGCTCGTCCCGTTCACTCTCTTGCCCTGCCAGCAATCGCATAGGGGCTAGCAATGGACGGAGGTAAACATCACCGACAATAAATAGGCAGCCCCCTCACACAATTTGGTGCTAGAGTCGCACACAGGCCGCAGGCAACCATACGGCGTCAGTTAAGGACACCAAAAATGTCATGCCACGGCAAGAAATATCTGCCGGATATAGAGCAGTTTCGGAGAAACCGGGAGACGTCTGACTTGCGAATTGCCAAACACGCGGCAACAGTGCGAAAAAATGATGCAAATGATCGGAGTTGCGGCTCATTCGATGAGCCCCATTCTCACATTTAAATTTCAACGAGTATACCCCTGTAAACATTCAGGAAGTCAATTTAGGTGAACAAACGTCAGGCGAAGAGGCAGCAGGACTTTGCGGCCCCAAGCCGCGAGACCGCGACGCGACAGTGACAGCATGCATCCTCACGTCCACAATTTCGTCGCGAGAGCCTGACGCCCTACCGTGCTGACGCCCCCAACAAGACGCGAGACAGGGACGACGGGGTGACATGAATTGATTGTCCACCCCTTACTCCCCCTCTCCCCCTGCTTACTACGGATTGGTTGCTTAAATGTGTGTTCTTGTACCGCCTGCTGATTAATCAGTGAAAACGATCTGTCGCCTAACTTTACTTCCCTAACATTCGACATGTGACGAGGTATGTGCATTGATTGAGAAGAAGTAGCTTCGATCACCGGAATTGTGTGCATGTTCGCTTGTACAGTAGTCTCCGGCTATTAAACCCACCTCCGGCCCAGACCAAATTGGGCTTAATAAGCGGCGGGCGCATTACGCGGAGAGTCGTAGTTCTTGATAAGCAAACGCAGGATAAGTGCTATGCATAACATACCCACTGTATTACCTGTAGAGCTTGGTTATGTATAAGACAATAATGCTGTCTGTCTGTATTTTAGATAATGAAAAAAAACAAAGAAAATTAGTTGCGACACGTAAGGATTTGCGCACGCAGAGAGATGAGAAGTTCACTCTATCCTGTTGGAAAACTTGGCCTTGTAACCGGCAACTGGGCTTATAAGCCGGCGGATTTTGCTATGTAAAATTCCGTCCCAAGCTGACTTGGGCTTAATATGCGGCTGGGCTTTTTAGCCGTGGGCTTAATAACCGGCGACTACTGCATTGGCAATTGTAGTTTTATTACTCTGAGCTTTCGAACTCTAGCAGGAGTTCATCGTCAGAGCTAAAACTGCCAACGGAATCAAGCGCAATTACTAGGGGGAGAGGACAATTAACCGTCACCGAAAGCAAGCAACATTTACAGGGGATAGGGGGGGGGGGGGCAATTAACCGTCAATGAAAGCAAGCTGATGTTTTTGCGAGAGATGACAATTGTGTGAGTCGCGAGTTACATCAGTCAGGGAAGGGAAGGACATGTCTAGCAAATAGCACGAAGTCTCAGGTGTGAAAATCCATGCTGAACTCCTAGCAGTCGTGTATAAATGCCTTATGTGAGCACAGTTTAGTTGTTCACTTATCGTCCATCAAAGTAGGTTTGCTTATTTCACGGACCCATGAACGTATGGTATGCATAACGACTGGCGCCAGAGATGCACCGGACCAAAATGAGGATCAGCTTGGCAAATGGCAGCACAGAGTCCCTACGAAAAATACTTTCAACAATCTACTCCGTGGATTTCCACCGCATGTTACAGCAAACTATAAGCAAATACGATGACTTTAGCATGAGTTAGGTTTAAGTGAAAGTAGACTTACGCAGCATCTACTTCATTCTCTCGTCCCTCACTCCCCTGCGTCCAGTGTCAAGACAGAGTCAAGAAGATCGATGGAGGTGGCAACAACGATCGCGGATGCCCCTATGAATAGCTCCACGCCCCTTCCCATGTTCGGTTTCTTTTATTGGAGCGCAAACCAGGAAACGCCCGCCGTATTTGGTCCAGCGCATCTGCCGTGCGGCCCAGTTCGAGGGCACCTGCACAAGCCCACACAGTACCCATTCCTGTCGGACCTTATATATTTTTGTTGCTTCATCTCAGCCTATCAGCATTTCGATTTTCGGAGGTGTTAAAAGACAGTATGTAATTGCCAAGCCTCCATTAACTCCCCTTCTTTTTCTCATGCTGGTTTGCCAGCCTACATTCTGAATGTCAGCAGAAGCACCTGATTATGAAGAAGGAGATACGATTGCTCGACACCTACTTCTTCTCATATACTTCCCAGTATGCGCATTTGCGCTGGCCTTTTCACTTGATTACGCTGTTTTTGCTAATACTCACACTACGCCGACACAGTGACAGCTTGTGTTCACCTATTTGTTCTTGTTAGACGACGTCTGTTGATCATATCGCCTGACAAGTCGTGCACGCGCCGCGTCGGTAATGACTGGCAGCCAGGTTTTCGCTTGTACGATGGCAGATTATTTTATATCGACGCAAAGGCATAGTTGGTATGTTATTTTTTTCACTCAGTCTATCACAATTATGGCCTTCTGTTTTGCATAAATGGGCAGATGTCTGTAATTTTTCAGACTTTACTCAGGTAATTAACGGCTACCTGTGCATTCGGCAAGACTTTTGTGCCGGATCTTTGACGAAAGAGAGAGCGAGATACTCTTTATTTTGTGAATATCATTCACATATTTTTGGAATAAAAGTACACATCAAAAACTCACAAAACCGGGCAAATCGTAAACGCTAATGACTGCAGTTTTTAACATCGTGGATAAGTTTCCCTGGAAAAGTCGTAAATATAGATCAGATTGGTCTGCTTTCCAACAGACACTCTTGTCGTTACGTCGTGTACTCATGACTTAATTGTTCTTCAAATAGACAACGAACGATAGAAATTGTTTTTTTATGGGTGAAATAGGCCAACTGACGTATGCATAAGAAAATTGACGTGCTAAAGAAAGAGGAAATAGTGGGTGAATTTTAAAAAACCTCCGGAAAGCCTTGATATCTTTCCACATTTGCTGTCCTTAAACATTTTGGCGTCCAGGACAAAAAATAAATTGAACAATTATTCTAAGACAAGTGCCAACCTTTATGGAGACCAGCAAGCCCTCTGGTATTACATAGTCAATTTTAAAAGATAACGATGTTGTCAAAAATTAGATATTCTTTTTTTAAATTATATGCATGTGCTGGAATAATTGATCCATTTTTCTTCTGAAATTGCGTTCTTTGGCTATAGCAATATCACTAGACATGCGGATAAGGAATTCAGACACAGCCCCGCGAAGATTGCAATAGCCAATTCGGGTATAATGTCATTGAATTCAACTCGGATTCTTGGGGGTATTAATGTGCTGATGGGTACTCTGGAAATCACTCGTGGCAAGTTCGAAAAAATTTACACGATTATTTATGTCTATTTCACTTCCACTGCTCAGTTTGCAGTCGTTAACAGCTTATACATCTCGGTTGTTTGGATCTTTTTAAAAATTTGAGTACTTTTACACATGCTCAGCAGTTTTTATCAATTTGCATAAACTAGCACCGGGGATAAAACTAAAAAGAGCAGACTTTTGTCCGACCCAGAGCCATTTGTGTTTCGCATCCAATCAAAGTGCCATGAAATCGTTTTTTCACTGCCCTCGAGACACCGGCTCTATTTTCCACGTAAAGAGCTTGGAGGAAATCCATAGAGGTGGCACAGAGACAGGTCTCAGATTCTGAACATTTTTTCTGCAGCTTTTGGACGGCAAATAGTCATATAAATCAACTCTTATTTCTCTGGATCTAATTGCTGGCTGTTATATAGTGCTCCTATGTAAAATCGGTTGGGAATATGGCAATTTTTGCAAAAAATTCCAATAGAAAGTTCAGAAGAAAGATTGGTGAGCATACGTTTGTTTTTCGATGCATTCTTCTCAGGCCTTTACATTTATATGGCCATTAACTAAATAAATTATGCGGTTTTGTATAAAAATAATGTGGTTTTCAAGTGAGGGGGAAATTGGGGTTTAAAATTTGATCAACATCATGAAGTACTGGTAGCCGAGATAGGGGCTAAGTTCCGGGCTGTTGGACTGGCGACTTTCGGCCATGATAACTGCGGCGCCGCGACGAAGTTCTTTCGGACGCGCAGGACCGGTTGGCATAGACTGATGGCAGCCGCTGCAGTCGTAGCCAACAAACGCTGCCCAAGGCATTTTGAATAGTCCGAGGGCACCTTGTAGATCGCTCGGAAAACCGATTGCCGGCCTGGCATCCACGAGATGGTCTGTGTTCCTCCTAACGCTGAGCATATTTTTGACCCCAACTCCTCCCTTCCCCCAACTTTCCGGAAAAGTACACCTTTTTTTACCAGCCCGCATATTTTATTTAGTCAATGACCATCTTAAAGTAAAGGCCTCAAGAGAATTTACCTTAAACAAACCTACGTTTACCAATTATTCATCTTAAATATTGAAATTGTTACAGTTTTGCTATTCCTGTTGGTGTTTATGCAAACGGCCAAAAAAGTGTGCACTTGAAAGCCGGATATATGATTGGTCCGACGGCTTCTTAGCTGGGGATGTACCAATTGTCAAATAGTTCACGGCGTGATTCGAACCCGTGTTGAAAGCATGAAATAGTAACTCCTGGGATGATGCTGTTGGTGACATTATTAGCGCTTACAACGCTGGGTTTTGAGGAGGTCTTGAGTGTTGGGGATGGGCTAGTTGTAGTGACACTGTGATTACGATAGGATGATCTCGATGTCGGAGACGCACAAATGCTTGATCAGAACTGATGTTTCAATAATCGGTTCCAACTATTTCCACCGCGTGTTTTGGCAAGCTAAGAGCAAATGTGATTTACTCGTGCGTGGATTAACTTTATGCTTAAGTAGATTTGCGTATAAGCCGTGATACCTTGTCTTCCAGGCTACCAATCAAACACATCACACAAACAGACACTGGACTGACCGCACGGTCCGAATTATAGCATGAGTTAATGATCTTGCGAGCAAACAGCTTTCAGTGTGACGTGATATGTCTCAAAGCGTCCGCATTTTAAAAGTGACGAAAGATAGCTAAGCCCATTAGCTCACTCTCTAGTCCTATTACCAGGCTTCAGTCCCCGTCAGATCCGTTCAGTTGGTTGTTTGGAGAAATGACCGAACATACGCAAGTTGCATCCACATGTCCTGAGTTAGAGTGTAGGTCAACTGATGTTCCAGCCCTTAATTCGATATGTTCAGAATGCGTGAATTCGTGTTTATAGGAACAGCGCAGAATTTAGTCTACATTGCTGTTGGCAGAAGAATCCTTACTGCTGACGCTTGGGGTTCCGTTTTACGAAACATTGGACAGGTTCGTGATGTTGGCATTGCATTGCATTAATTTTTGTCCAATAAAACTAATCTGTGCCCTTTGCTGTTAAATTCCAGTTAGAACTGGCCATCCAAGCGTGAACTAATGGTAGGTCTCTTTAAAAGAATAATCATTGTCTTTTGGTTATTTTATTTGTAACTCTTATCGCTTTTAACCTCTTTAAAAGGATGCTACCTTTTGCATTAAGTGGCTGAGCTGAAACTTAGAATAAACCAAATGGTTATCAAGTTTGTTGGCTACATGCTAAAATGTCATGCTGCACTCAATGTATTCGGTTTTTAATGTTCAATCAGTTGCTTGCAGGTTGTTTAAATTCAAAACTGATTTTTGCTGGCGTGTTTAATCGATTTTAATTTCGTCTAAAATTGGTCGGTTCAGGTAAATCTTCATAGTTTGCGAAAGACTACTTCATGACAGTTGTACAACATGTACTCCAGTCGGTTTTATCAACAAGTCAAAAGCCTCCGTTCAGCTGTCCTAACTGCCATTAATGAAATTATGACAAACTATCAGCACGCATAATGCATGACTCAAAAAATGCATTTAGATTCCTCTGTTTATCGTTCACTCTCGCCCGTTTTTCTGCGAATTTCAGCTAACCTCCACAGATATGAAATGCAATTGGCTAGTAGCCCATTCAAAATTACTGTATTCTGATTCTTACAGTGCAAAACACTTGCCGTTGAGTTTTCATCTACTAGGGCACCGTTGTAGATTCACGTCAGCTTAAAGTAACTATTATTGTCTGTAGTCTAAATTTGGCCCATTTTCAGCTACTGCTGCCAGGAAGCAAAAATGTTTTCTGCATCCTGGACACTATTCACAAAAAAGTCTTTTCTCTGTTCAATCCAGCCACCTTTTTTTCGAATTCTGCATCTGCTACTTTTTTGTCAACGCGCCAAAACATGTGATAGAATCACAAAGAATGACTGAATTGCGTGACTTTGCGTTGTAAATTGATCGACAAAATAGTTGCCAAACATTTGCAGTGCTGTTCGCAAAACCTTGCGTTACCAGGGGTGATTTACGTGATAAGACAGAAATTCAAACCAATTTTAAAAGGGTCTACAATGGCAATGCCTAGTATTTTCCAATATACTGTTCAATGCCCGAAACAGATATTAATAATTTCCATTCCAGCAGAAAATGAACTAGCTAAAAGCACGTGTTTTATCGTTTTTTTCTGGCCATTTGACACACATTACGTAATATATTTTTGGTTGAATACGTTCTCGACAGAGGCAAAACTAAAAAGCAAGAAGTTTAGCGCAGACAATGCCTCCCATTTGAAGGCAGACAGGTAGATTTTTGTGTTGTTCAGTTGATATGCATACTTTTTGGTATGAGTAATTACCGGTTCAGAGAAAAGGGCTATCCGCGTAACCTCGTCAACCGGTGCTTGCGCAAACGAGATGGTCAAAAAAATTGCATCCACGCCGAAATTTGGTGAACGGTTCCGGACGGTAGAAACGTCTCGGAAGCTCTCGGCCGCCTTCCGCACCACTCGGAGGCGCCAGGTAATGAAACCGGAAGGCCCACGGCCACGAGGAGAAAACTCTGGAGTCGTCTACCGGATATGGGATAGCTGCCGACAAAGAAACTGTGTCAGAGAAACTGGCAAACTTCTTAAGACGCGAATTGTCGAACACCTGGCATCAGGGCGATGCCAATTCTCAAGTTCCGGCTCACTAGAGGAGACCCGTCCGCACATTCAAATTTGTTGAGGCCGAAATTTTCGCAAGAGGTGGCAATCGGGTGAGTCAAGAATTATTTCGTTCATGGTTCAGGGGGCCGCCAATCCATAAACCAGTGCAATGACTTGCCCAGTCTACACTCTGTGCTGAGACTCGATTTGACCATAGCAACTCGCCACTTGGGGAACGGACAGGTCACCGCGTTATCCTACGCCAACATAGGAGGGCCAGATGGGCAAGCAATCATCCGCTCGAGTCAACCAGGCATTATGAATGTTCAGCAGGTCAGAACCCATATGCTATAAACAAACTATCAACATGCAAGGAGGCAATTACCGTTAACTGTTGTTTTATTTTTGCAGTAATTCTGGGTCCTATAAATACTGGAAACTCCTGTATATTCCCTATCCATATCTGCTACTGCTCATTGAGTATCTCTCTGAGGATGAATCAGTGACGTGTCTCGAAACGTTAGACGAATTAAAGTATTGTTGCAGTGATCATCTTCTTCTGAAGTACTTCATGGGACTTGCATGTTTGCTTGGATTGGCAGTAAATTTTGTGTTTTTGGCTGATCGGCTAAGATTTTCTACCTATCTAAATTTAAGAAGGCAAAAACGAAACTGCAACGCGAAACTCTGCATCTGACGCATCCTTCAATTATACCAGAGGTGAGCTTGTAGCTTGGCTATAGACTCTGTGAAATATGCGCACGTAGTCTTCTATGCCAAGTTGTCCAAAACTATGGTTGGATATGACTGATTCACAATGACTAAATACTTAGAAATAAGCAGTTCAGTTGCTCCTATCCTTGTTGATATTTATTATGCAATGGTTTACAAACTTTAACGCTCATCGTTTGTATTGAATCTGAATGCAAATTTTAAAAGCAGCTGCGTTGTAAAAAGGCTGCTACATTTCAAAGATAATTGTCTTCATACATTTTGGCTGCACGCTACTGAGTGTAATTTGTGCCTTGGAGGAAAACTCGCTGTCTTCCGGTTTCCAAACTTTTTCTAATGTCATTTATGTTCTTCTTCTTTTTCTCGTTTAGAATAACTATGCTTAGTTGACCATGGAAATTAGTCTTTGTCCCTTCGATCAGATAACAGTTGCTGTCTTTTCTGTGTGGAGCGCAGACGTTGATTGGCATGTTGACTAGAAAATGCACTGTTAATATCGCAAAATATCCTGAAAAGTAATTGTTTGAAAAAATAGTTCATCTGAGTAAGAATTATTTCTCATTCGAACCTGTAACAATCAGATCTCGTAGGCCTAAATGATCAAACATCCATCTAATGTGCTTTGAAAACTTTGGCCTGTGTCCAGTTTATGTCTTTTTTTACAAATTATTGTTTTCTGCCCCTGTTGTTCAGGGCGTCAGTGTATTCTAAAGTTTTCAGTAATACTACTCAGCAACACAATTAGCTAACTCGTACGGTAAACAAACTGATATTTTCACAAAACCAGTCATGTGTGTTGTTAAAATTGGACGCAGAGGAGTAACATTATCTTTAGGTTTCAACTTATATACAACTTAGCTGTCGGCATGAGCAGGCTTCAATTAAGAAACCAAGATCTGTTGCCATTTTTGCTGATAACAGATTCAATTTCTAAGTCATCATATTTAAGTTGAATTTAAAAATATTTTTTTCAATCATAACAGGTATCAATATAACAGGTGGAAACTAAATGGTGAAACTCGATCCACTTAAGGACATATGACACGCGCAATGTACATATGCGTTTTTGGTCCAAGACGGTAATCAGTGTTGTGGATTGCTAAATAAAAACAAAAAAATTTCCGTAAACGGGTTGGTGAAATCATATCTACCATAATTAATATTTTGAATTGTAAATGGTTGAACGATGTTTTGGTGGTTCAAAAGTAAACCTTAGGACTTACCTCTTACATTCAATATTAAGGGCCTACCATGGTAGGCAGAAGAACAGATTATCTTAAAAAAAGGAAGACTAATGTAAAACAATAATAAATACCACAAAATAGTCGTCTTTAATGAGATATTTCGCGATAAAAGTTGGTCACACTTTAAAAAATTCCATTTGTATGCTGCAATATGAAACTGTTGGCCATAAAATTTTAATTTGCCTCAATTAAGCAGTGTTTCGGGGTCATTAGAGAATAAATAAGTAGTGAGAACATAAATTCCATAGAAGTGAGGTCCCAGTTGTGAACAAAATTAAACATTATTAACAAACTGCAAGTGGAGAGGCTCACTGAGGTCTATAAACTTAACGTTAATTCGTAAGCCAAATCACAAAGATTTGTCCCTTGAGCAGGTAGCAGAGAAATTCTCTCGCACTATTAAATAACGCCGGGAATTATTGGGATATTCGATTTTGATTTGATTTGATTTTGACCCATATTACCTCCAATTTCTTAAATTTGAAATTCAGCTTTTCAAGACTAAGGTTTTTGGACCCCACATCAATTTGAGAACTCAAAATTACACGCAATTTATGACGTTCTGTTGATACAAAATTAAATCACGTCATTTCCTGGGTCAGGTCATCTACAGGCCTTTTTTTAACGGCCACTCTGCAAGGTTGGCGAATCCGGGATAAGGAGCAATTAACTAAATTGGGTAGGAGATTTTCTCATAGGCCGATCGCACTCCATGTGCGTCGGAAACGCAAAATCCTCTTCAGTGCCAGTTGCGAGTTAAGTGCCTCAGGGCTCCGTTCTTGGGCCACTATTGTTCTCAGTCTGCGTCAACGACTGTAGGCATGGACTGGTCAGTAATGGAGTCTTGTTTGCAGATAATATTTAGATATGGAAACCCATCAGAAACGCTTGTGATGAACAAACTCTGCAAGAAGGACATGACCGCCAAGGTAAATGGTCCAAAAAATGGTTAACGTGGTTTAACTTTGAGAAGTGTGTCACATTGCGGCTCAAGACGAAGAGAGTGAGCGCGACGGATGACACACACAACTACCTACTCGATGGAGGGTGCCTGTCGAATGTCAATGAACAAAAACATCTGGATATGGCTATTATGCCATCTTTGAAGCCGTCTTTACGGTGTGCTAGGGCTGACAAGAGGGCGAACAGTGTTCTGTTTGCCATGAAGCGAACTTTTGTCGACATAGACAAAAAAATATTCGGCAAAATCTATGGAACATTTATTCGCTCACATCTAGAGAATGGCGTTCAGGCGTGGTGACCATGGATGCACAAAGATAACCAGATGCTGGAAAGAATTCTGCGAAGGAAAACGAAAAGTTGAAGCCCCCTAAGTCTTCATCTTACGAATGTAGACTAGAAGCACTTAACGTTTACCCCCTTGAGTAAAGACAAATCCGCGGTGGCCTCATACAAACGTACCACCTTGTGAGGAATCGACAGTGTGCCCTGAAGTTCGACGACTTCTTCGCCTTCGCCACTTCAACCAATCTCCGTGGGAATTCCCTCAAACGGCGGGGAACCCTATACCATCGAGAGGTCCGCAAGCAGTTGTTCTCACAACAAGTCATCGGTGCCATGAACGGACTGCCCGAGGAGGTCGGAATGGCAAACTTTACAGATGCGTTTAAACGGAAACTGGGTGAACATCTACTTAATAGTTACCGTTCATATGTACAAGGAAGCAGGAATAATTTACGCCCTGGAAATACATATAGATAACAGTTTACATGTGCATATGCTTCTCACTATTTTAAAGTAACACATTTTATGTTGGATATATTACGTACACACGAGACTATTCTGCCTGCTCACAAGCACACGTTAAAATTTGTACAAGTATATATGTTACTCACTGTTTATCATGACATATTTATGTTGGATATGTCATGCATACTGTTTTCAATAAGGTCTTCAAAGGCATAACCTACTACCCCAAAATATACTGAACTATACTGCAATATATGTCTTTAAATGTGCATTTGAATAATATACGAGAAAATTCGAGTTCCAGATAAAATATTCCTTACATCACCCCCGGATGAGGAAGAAGAGGAGACGATTTCTGAGACCAAAGTATATTCAGGCTGACGTTTCAAAAGCTCGCTCGCTTTCATCGTCAGAGCAAGTTGTCTGTATTCCTGTGTGCGTCAGATAGATGTGAACGTCCATTCGCCCATGCGTCATTCTATTGCGCCGATCGATTTTCTTGGCTGTTTGAATTGCTCGCGCCGTCGTGAGCTATGTCAAGTCGTTTTTGTGACTCGTGAGAGTTTCACCCCCTTTGCTCACGGCTACCGGCTGTCGGCCCTGTTTATCGCTCTCCGCCCAACCTATTGCTCCGTTTTGAACCAATTTTAGCCTTTTACGGAGCGCTTGGTAGGTGGGCTGAAGGTCCATGGCTCAGTTTAGTATGCCAGTCGAGGACCAACTTTCTAGCAGCAGTCTGGCCATCTTGTCGTTGGCCCGGCCTATTACCCTTGCTTTTTCAAAGGCGAATTAGTGTATCTTCTGCTTTACGTGGTCATGGACCAAAGACATCTTATCCTTGCGGTCGATTGCGAGCTGATGCTCATGCAACCTTGTGCCAAGGCATCTGCCCATTTCACCGACATACCTTGCAGTGCAGTCTTGGCATGGTATGCTGTAGACCACACGTGATTGTTCTGTCAGAGGTAGCGGGTCTTTGGGCCTTAGGAGTTGCTGTCTGATGGTTGATTCCGGTCTGTGAGCCACACATATCCTGAATGGTTTCAGGATTCTTGCAGCCGCCTCTGATACATTCTTCTCGTAAGGGATTGCAAGCCAGAACTTAAGGTCATCTCCTTTCGACCGCTCATGGTGGGGCTTCTTAAGGCACTTGCGTAAAAAGGACTTCGGATAACCATTGGCGTGAAATATAGCATGCAAGTACTTAATCTCCTCCTTTCTCCCATTTTTGTCACTGCAGTGTCTGAACGCGTTGGAACAGGGTCCTAACACAACTGTGTTTGTGACAAACGGGGTGGTTGCTTCTGAAGTGGAAAATATGCATGGTATTGGTTGCCTTGCGGTAGACCGTTTACCTTATCTTGCCGTCTTCCAGGTTCGTTACTTGTACGTCAAGGAAAGGTAATTGATTGTTGACCTCCTCTTCCATGGTGAACTGGATGTCAGGAAAGATGGAGTTCAGCAGTGCCTTGAAAGCCTGCATTTGAATAAGTAGGTTGACGTGAATTTAATTCGTACGGTAAAATTTGCTTCAGTATAAACATCTGTTAGCTAGTCAACTGTCCAACGAAGAAATATTTAGCTGATTATGTAACGAGTCTTCTAAGTTTACTTAAAATGTGCATTGGGCTTCTATATGCTTTTGGAATTCGCTAGCTAGCTTGACCTTTGTTTGCGTAAAAAAATTGATATTATTAAGGTAATTCAACTGGTAAAGCAATAGTCCAGTTGCCGTATAATGTATTCAAAGTGTCGAGATCCAAGCCTCATGGTTGGAGATCGGAGGCCGATTGATGAGATCTCGTAAGGCAAAATGATCATTACAGTCTTTCTTTTACTCATATATGATGCAAGTATCACTGTGAACGGACTCAAATTCTTATTTTTTGATGAGTAAATATCTGTATAATCATACGTGAATGAAATGCCGGTGGTACGCTGTTTGACCACCCTAAACTTTCTAAAAGTTGCGATAAAATATCATTCGGCATAACAGAGCAAATGGATTGGCAAATTATAGGTATCAGCTTGAAAATGGGTTGGGATGGGATCTCTTTACCTGAATCTTATTAAACACAAACTGAAACACATACTTTTGCTCCATTACCTGTGCTTTGCAGTGGATAGCATCACAAGCAAAGATATGGGAGAATTGAATGGACATTTCTGCCTTATTTTCAGTCATCAGTCAATCCTATCAAACCCCAGGCAATGCGGCCACTGAGGCTTCCAACCGGGACCAGTTGACAAAGAGTCCAATGCTCTACTCATTGAGCGAATGGGTAATGGGCCGGATATGTCTGGCTGATGACGCCCTAGTTTATTGCCGGCAGTTTATATGTTTTAATTACTAACCACTGTACGGCTGCTAGCTGAACTCGAGAGTGAGCCTGAGAGCAGAAGAAGACGTGCTTTGAGAAGGTTTCCCAATTAATGTGATCTAGAATACACAAGGTTACCTCTTTAGGCCAATTTCACGACGACATACAGGTCTTTATTCCAGCTTCACATTGTGGTGATTTGAGAGTTCAGCAAGAACATGTTGCCAATTTTGGTGCAAATTCTTGGAAAGGTTAACGAATTTGATGATCTAAACAGGATCTCCGAAGGCACCACCCAATTAAAAAGGGTGTCTCTGCACATTGCCTGTGCTATACTTAATACTTGTACTCAAATAAACCAAAACCATACGTATGATCTTAAGTCTAACCTAATGAGAGATCGGCCATCAGCTTAGGGGAAGTGCGCCGTGAGCTCCACAACAGGTTGCTGCAAGGATTGTGACCTGCGGTGGATTGTAGTAAGATAAGACTTTCATCGCACCTACTTCACCTTCTGCTCACTCCTACATCTGAGCCTGATGTTAAGACAGAGTCAACAAGACCGGATTTCAGAGAGGACGCAGACTTACGCACTGTGAGCCACCATAAACAAAAAAGAACAGCAAAAGCGGATTTGCTCGGTTCCCCGCTGTGTGGTATTTGACTAATGTAGTCTGTCCACGTTTCAATGGACCCATTGCACCCCAACTCTTAGTCCACGAGTCAAACACTTCACAAAAAACACACACTAGATTGACAGCGTGGTCCGTGTTATCCTGTCAGTTAGAAACGTTCCAAGCCAATATTTTCAACAGGAATTAATAGCAGGAAGCGCATCAACTACCAAATAATCCAGCTAACAATAGCCCTAATCATATCCAAAACCCTCACTCTTAAATTAAATTTAAACCTACGTATACATTTCATCCTGATTCTTACCTTAAAATGATCCGAATTCCTCTTTAATTTGGTATTTACAGTTGTTCCCGTGCTCAGGTCCCTAGCAACTTTATGACCGTGCCTTTGATTTTGCCATGCCAAGGATAAGAGCTCTATACCAGAATCGGAGCTTTGATTCAGGAACACCATGCCCAGCTGAACTTGTTTATGTTGAGTCGTATTGAACGTAAAGTGAGCATATACTTCAAACGATTAAGCATTCAAACCAACGAACTCCATCACACTGATTTCAACCTCAGTTATCACTTGAGATACTTGCTATCTTGACAAAAAAGAATCAGAAATGGCGCATCCCGTTAAACTGGTTGTTTTTTCCCGGCCAAAAAGGCTTCACTCTAGCCAACTGAGCTTCGAGGCTCCCACCGGGAGTCACGGACTTAATCACCCTTTGGTCGATTTATCCACTCAGCATACTACAACATATGAAATCCACCAATATCTGATACAGTCAACTGGCTGCCCAAACAGGATTTCCTAAGCAATCAATGTATGTTCCACCAGGCGGCGGGGTTAACATACTTAAATAATTCATTTAACGAAATTGTGAAGGCATCACGTTAGCTCCCGGCAACTGGTATAACTGCTTAAGCAATTTCTGCTATCAGGAAGAGAAGGGAGCAATCGGGGTGTGGAATTTCGTAGCACACAACGCGGACGAAACTAGGACGTCTGCTAGCCAGTCCGTCTTAAGTTTTCCTAATTTCGGTTGCTTTGATATAGGTTTCGGCGCTAGTTCGATTATCCTTTTTTCTAGTGCTATGTGTTGTGCAACAGAATGTTTGATAAGTTGAGACATGGACTGAGGAGTTATGAGCTTGCGTGAGACAAGAGGTGACTGCAGCTTGTAGACGCACACTTATATAGTGGAGCTGCGATCAGCCGAAATGTTTGCTCAAATTCTGGAATGTTTTTAGGCTAAAAAAGCTTTCGCCGACTGTCTAAGTGCACGCGTATGTGAGCTGTAACAACTCAGATAGTGCCAGTCAGCGTACCGACAGTATTATTAACGATCTTGCAACAATATTTGTCGTAATGAAGGCGTTTGATTATGAGCTGCTTGTCAGTTAAAACAATGCTGATCAATATAATAGTGGCGGTGGCAGTGGACTTCAAATCAACCACAGATCTTAAAATCATCCATAAGTCAGCCATCATTTATATAGCAGTCGGATCTTTTGAATAATAGAAAAAACCAGTTTTTTGTTGAGCTGGAACATGACCCTTAAAATGCTAGCTAAAAAGAAATTGATAAGAAGTTATTAGATTAAATCAAGCACGTGAAGTTTGATTCAAAAATCAGAAACGAAACCATTATTTCTTAATTATCAACACCTCCGCTCATTTTCAAAATTAGTTAGTCTGTAATAATAAATCACAAAAATCTCTCCTTCTCTGATCGCGCTGCTTTTGTAACTGTTTGTTTGGCCTCAATAGCGGTCGGTGCGTTTGTTGCAACAAAAAATGTTGCCCTGCCCATTCAATGTTCCAGATTTAGGAACCTGCAGTGTGTATGTTTCTTCTTCAGTGCTAGCCACCTAATGTCAAACTAAAAATTATCTCTATTTATGGGCAGGTCTGGTCAACGGAATCGGAAAAAGCCTTCAAAGGCTACTCAGACAGTGCGTACGGGCTATCGGACACATCTCAATTCAATGCCACGAAATGCATAACTTGTAAGAGCAAATAATCCTAATATGGGCCTGTTCTAAAATTCCTCCTTTTCCCGAAAAAAAATAACATTAAACCAGCTTTGTGAAGTGGAAGCAAAACATCCTCTCATAGGAATTATTGCTTTCGACTTAGCCAAAGAACTCAGAGCTCAGATTTCTCCTGACAGAGTCCAAGTTAACAGTGCCTTCTTGTCGTCTAAACTGCGCAGCTGGAAGGTAGGGGAATCTCTCGAAATCCTTTGTATGGCCTCAAGTTGGGAAGGTTTGTTGGATGGAGCATATAACGACAATTTTCCATTGCAAGCTGAGCTAATTCTTAGATTAAAAACGTCTTTTTATTGATTTTTTGACTTTAATCAATTTTACACGTGGTTCTTTCAGTACTTCTTTGCTTTACGAATGCACAAGAAAAAAAGTGTATTAATAGTATTTAATTCCCGAAGAGTGTATCATTCTCCCTGCGGCTTTTTTAACTCAAACCCATCGACAAGGACAATTGTGCGGATCAACTGGGGCAAATACGTTTGCACCTACGCAATTCTGACAATACTACTAATCTAATTGGAAATTGTCAAACTTAGTTTCACTCAAAAAACTAATCACTTTCCATCTGGTGATTCACTTCTAGGAGCAAGTGATCGGCAGAAGACGTTCAGAATACTAGTTTTGTTTGCTTTCCGGAATTTCGTAATTATTTGAGTTGCCTGTCAGATCTCCCAACTGGATGGCCTTCCTTTATCCTTTTACCCAAACCTAAAATTTGTTACTGTCTACATTTGTAGTGGCTTTATAAACTGCTGAATATTCGCAATGCTTGACGTTCTTGTTTTTGCCTCATAATAGGCTTAATTTACTGACAGGTAAAGAGTATTAAAAAACGGGAAGCTCTTCAAACGTCACCCCTTAAGCTTCTTATTAATGGAACGTAAGCTTGTCAGCGCTGAACAAATCCTTAAGTTGTTGACAGCGAAATTCAGGATTCTTCGTGGTAAACCAAAGCAGGATTATCTCGGGCCGTTGGAGTGACTTCGTATAAATGTTTTGGAAAGTACGTATTCTATAAAATATTGATCCACCATTAGTTAAAAGAGTAGTTGACGAACAAGTGTAAACTTATGATAGTTTCTCATCAAACTATTCCATTTATGTTAAGAGGTAATAAGGGAAGGGAGTTTGAGTCAATAACAGAAGGCTGGTTACGCTGCAGTGAGAGCTTCGTGAAACTGGACCAGCGGGAGAATGCAGGCAGTAAGGTGACGTTTGGCCATGCCAAACACGGAGCTTGCATGAGATTCTTTGGCACGCACAAGACCAGTCTGCCCACTCTGATAGCTGTTACTTCTGCTGTTGCTCGCAAATGCTAACCCAGGGATTTTGCTTAGTTCGTGGGACCTTATGGAACACAAGGATGGCTTTATTGGGGTTTACATGGTGCCTGGAATCAACCATGTGCACCAGAATAGCTCTGTAAATGTTTGTGTCTACACATGTTCTTAGCCATGCTTGGATGTGTCCCTTTATTCGTTTTGATGCGCGGCGGCTCGTGCGACTAATATAACTTGCTCTACAGGAGCAAGTATGGGGATTTAGTGTACAGTGGTCGCCGTTGACCACGTAATTTTCCTTAATTTGTGTAAGTTTTATCATTATTCCAAAACCAGTTTGAATGTATTTAGGAAAGCAGAAATAATAATGAACGGCATACGGTCTATTCAGTAAATAAAATAACTATTGGAATTACTAAGTGTTCGTAAACGAATATAAAATTTTTTCGATAATGCCATAGTTCCAGAGACGTAAAAAAGAGCTCTTTATTAGAACAAAAAATTAAGATATTGTGTTAAGTTGAAAACTTGGAGCAACCACTTTCTATATAATAAAGAATTTTTCTTGAGTCAAAATATTCTGTAAAGTCTGTTTTTAAAGGTTACGTATTTATTGAATGTCATCAAAAAAAGTGTGTTATCAAATTTCCTGTTTTCCTATCTTCACTGATTAATTCATAATTTGCGGCTCTGTTTGACATTTACGCCAAAACCTTAAAAATAAGGTATATATAAAGAGTATTTACCAAAAGAAAGTGTTTTTGGATATAAGTTATTAGAATGATGACCATGTTGCGTATTTGTAGAAATGTCTCGGAGCAGCAAACCACATTGTCCAGAGTAAATCATGTCAGCAGTATAACTCTGCAACTACTATCCCGAAGATTAATAAAAAACTTTCCATAAGAGGTTACCGCTTAGAAATTGCTTTGATTTTCGGCTGACGAAGTTCTGTGTATCTTTAATTTCTCCAACGTAATGTCCCAATGAAATTTGAGAATTTTGAGAATTTTTTAAGTTTTCTGAAGATAAACGATTCAATTTGACTGGAAATAAAAGAATTTTCTGTTCTCTTTATGATGGTTTACCTTCCGCATGAGTAGATAAATTGTACTTTCAGTTATATTCTGGTGAATTAAAAAAAACTAGCCATACACATTGCCATTTTTTGAAGTATTTATTATTTGTTCATCTGTTTCGTTTTTGAATAAAGTAAAAGGGGATTGTAAAGTATTCAAACAACTATTTTTCTTTACAACTTAAATTCAAGAAAGCATTTTTTGTGTTAAATCTATGAAAACATGTTCAACATTTGGTTTTTATTGAAGGAAATTTGAGGTTCACTGCTGCATTTAAACAAAAAATCTTCTGTTAGTGCATTTGTTTACAAATAAACTTTACCAGAAAGCTAAACATAATTTCTTTAACACATATGTTCAAGGTTACTGCAAACAAATTTGATTCATTTAACTTTGCTTCACTTCAATTTGAACAATTTTGAACAAACTTTTCTAGTTCTGGAAGGGATATCTTCTGTTCCTATTTTATTTATTTTGGAGTTTCTGCTTAGTATTATCAACTTTAACGTACAGTTTGGGGTTTTCCTTTGTAATTGCATAGAAAATTTCCTTTTTATGAGCCTACTCCCAAGTTCCCCAAAACTAATGGTTATTTCTCTTAATCAACCTAACATAAATGATGATTTAACTAAGTAAAAGGCTTTCGCAGAATTCAATAAAGTGAATGAATCACAATATAGTGTTTTCAAATATATGCTTAAGTGTCCAAGCAAATTTTAAATAAGCGTTGCATGTTCTTCGGCGGCTACTGTACACGGGTGTGGTATGAGCTGGTAATCTATTCTTACCTTCCCTTTATAAGATTGGGTTGGTTAATGAAAACAACCGAAATTTTTCTACTGGGAAGGTTCGTGACAGAGCTTGGTCAAGGCGTCTTTTCAGGAATCTACTTGATACATTTTCTTGAAAGGGTACTTTGAGAAATAGTGTTTTGTTCCGAAATGCGTGGTTGGTTTTATTTGTTTCGCAGCCATATTCCTTGTAGAAAATATCTCAGGATACCAGTTCTCGCGAAGAATTCCCTGGATTTTCTTGAGGTCCTCCTCAATACTGTCGTGGAGCAAATTTCTCTTACCCGTCGCACTAAGCAGCAAACTAGATTACGCTTTTGTATAAGTGTTATGAAAATGTTGACGTTCGTACATTGTACCCTCAATAAACGCTCATTTGGAAACTATCATGGGGTCTGCAACTGCCTTTTAAATCAAAAACATCATCTTAATTGACAAATGTTATTGGTTGAGAGCACTTGACTTTTAAAATGCATCCTGCGCTTTTGACTTTTTTATAGGGCTCACATGGAGATGGCATACATTCCTCCCAAAACAGATTTAAATGCGCTAAATCCGTTACTTTCAAATTCGACGAAGAACTTTATTGGCTACTGCTAAATATATGAAAAACGGGTGACTTGCGGGATTCAGTATAACACACCTATTAATCTTGCGTCTATTCCTGTCAATTCAAACTTTTATTTATTTTCCAAGGTCATTTTACCTTTTGAATGGACGTGATTTGGCCGAAAAGAAAAAATGGTTTTGCGTACGTACATAAATTTGCGTTAGATTTCAAAATGTGTACTTTATCCTGTGTTCCAACCTAAACGCTACCTCCTATGAATAACGAAGTATCCTTTTTACCCTCAACCTACTGCTAAATCTGGCCCTAAACTTAGCAAAAATTCTAATCCCAAGAAGGATTTTCCTGGCATTAGGCCTTAAGCTACCCTTATTTATTGTTCGTGTTCCTCGCTTCTTAATCTAGTAGCCCACAAGAGAGAGTATAAATTGCAGCAGTAAACTTACACAAACGCCTGGAGAGAAAATGTGTTTCTTTATATTTTTTGGTTTTAAGTAATCGTCAAAATAAAGTGTACACTATTTATTGGGAATACGAACTTCTTAGACAGTCCTGCGTAAGTTCTGTCATTCTGATTGACATGGGAAGCCCACCAATCAGCCGAAAATCTCAGAATTTCGTTTTAGTTAAAGCACAGCTGCACTGTTAGCTGGTTACCGTTCTGTAAGTAAGAAAGATTAGCCCCCGTCAGTAAGGAACTTCAAACGGGAGATATTACACTTTGGAGCGCAGGAAGACCGCTAAAGGACTCATTGGTGACTGGAAGATTTTGCAGCGTCCATGGGCCTTGATCCAGTACCTACACAATCCTTGTGGTAACTTTTGCAGTTTATGCGTACTAATTGGTGCCTATTGACAGCTTTAAAATAGTATGCAATTACTTTGCTAAAACTTATTTATTTCAGCCCACATTTCTACGCCAACTCTGGCGTGGAGCTTTACAAATGTCAACACCGAAATATTTACCCCAGGTTGATACATTACCTTCTGAGAATAGAAAAAGGCTTGAAATGAGAGAGACAGAGTAAGCACCTGGCGTGTAGCCACACAAACCGATTAAACTCCACAAGATGGTTTAAAAATAATACGACAAAATAGTCAGAGCATATTAACAAGTAAATGTCGTCTTCCTCGTTACAGTATTTTAAAGACATTGTCGTTGGTGCTTTAGCGTAGATATTTGCTTTGAACGACCGATAAATGACCGCCTAGACAGAATAAACTGACCGAAATCACCTACAATGCATTGGCCGTGCGCTTATTCTGAAAAAATTAGGTATGCGATCAAGTTTGGGATTAGGTTTTTGTTATTCTCCCCAGTTCTGTGTTTGGAAGAGAAGATAGACAGGATAGTAGAGACCGGTTTATTGCAACACTTTCTGCTTGAACATCAAACTGCTGCTTCCCATTGTTTTTGTTGATTCGCTTAAGGTGTATGCTTTCAGTACTTGCTTGAACTTTGCAACTGTCAGTTAGGTTTATTTCTCTTTAGTCGATACCCCTAGGCATCAGCAATTTGTGACGATAAAAACAGGTTAGGTAATTGAATCATCGATGCTCCAACCCAAATCGCAACGCCATATTTAATTGCATCCACGTGGTGCCATTAAACGCGAAGTGCCTTCCGCCTAGTGTTTTTCTTGCGTCGACGTATCGATAGAATGTTCACCCAGAACTGACGCAACTTGTGACGCCAGCTGAGCCACAAATCAAGTAAATGAAATTTAAAGTTTCTGCTTCGTAATCTCTCCAGAGAGGGATTTGCTATGCTAGAGTGAATCCTTTGCAAGGCCCCATTTCCGTCTTAGTCCAAAAAAGGGCCATGATCATTTGAGCCGAACTTACGCAACTATAGTTGAGTAACCGTGCGGCATTTACAAACTGCGCATAGGCCGTTAGAAGTATACGAAGGTACCAATATGAAGCCGAAAGCATTCTGAACAGTTTAAAAAACTGTAATTTTACAAATATATTATATAAGAGAAATAACACGAAAACATTTCATCAAACAACTCGAACCTGTAGCATATAATGGCAGACACTTGGCTAAAATGGTGTCTGGGATTTTAAGTAGCAACTGTGTGTCTAGTATGATGAAGTCCGCAATCACAACACTCATACTGCTTTTTCGGTTGTTTTTGCGAAGGTACAGTACGCGATCACGCTCATGCAACTTCGTGATAAAATTTGATAGTTAAGCATATATTTGGTCTTGTTATTTTGAGCTGATGAATGTATCCCATCCCCATAAAACCTTTAAGTAAAGAAATATATGTGTTTAGTTCAGCAACGGGCTGACTGTTGGCGAAATCAGCGGTGTCCAGATATTGAAGTAATTTGCCATTTTATTTCGTACGGCATAACACAATCTTTTATTGATATGCCTTGTTCCATTGGGGAAAACCAATCTAAGCGGAAAAACGTTTAAATACTTTACTTCCGGAAGTGGAGTACCAGCCAAGACATGTATACACAATCGCATAGTTTTCAAAATTTATTTTTTGCAAGGTTTTATGTGTTTTCATCACATAATGCAGTACAAATAATTAACCGTTCATTGTTTAACAGCATTGAAGATTTGGGGCCGAAAACAGAAATGCGTTTATTTTACTGTGCATATGAACATTCAAGACAATCTTGCGGCACTATACTTTTTGCATAAAATATTTTTTGCTAATGATAAATTTAAAAAAACAGGCATTTGCAATCTTAGAAAGGAGCTAGAAAGTGAATAAATGTACTTTAAAGAGTTTCTAGTTCATTTATTTCAGGGATTTTAAACAATTGTCATTTTTACTTTGACTTTATCTCACATAAAGGTAACAAGCACAGATATTCGTCAGTTGGATATGCAAGAAAAGTGCTTTTTTAAAAAGAGAATATATTGTGGAATTTTTTTATTCATCTTAGGCATACAAATCTCGGACATTTGCCGTAGACGTTTTTTCTGCTCGGCGATGACTTTTTGTGTTTTAGTTTGCTTATAAATATGCTCCATAATCTTCCTAAGAATAACTGCCTAACACGTCACATTTTTGATAAATACTTTTAATGAGCATCCTATTTTGTGGGTTTTGTTAAAATTTTAAAAAAAAATTTCATTCATGCACGCAGGTTTGCTGCAAACACTAAAAGCCATGGAAATGTAAAGAACCATCTGCAACAAGAACAATGAGTACTGCGCTCGTGTTCTACAGAGTGCCGCCTAAATGGGCCGCCTGATAGATGCGCTGAACCAACAATGGGGACCAGATTAGGGTACGGCAGGTGTTATTTGGGTTGCGCGCTGATAACGAATGCCGAAAATGAGAGAGCGCATGTGCCACGCATAGGGGGCGGCCCGACCCCACCTCCGAGTTTCTTGACTCTATCTTGATACCAGGCACAGATAGCTGATGAAAAGGGGAGTGTGGTAAGTCTACCATCAGATAGATGTAATCCACGCGCATGTCAACGCAGTTGCCATCCTCTTCCGTAAGCATGCGGGAGGATATCGTCAAACTCGACGGTCAGATTGTATGTGCTTAAGTGGACAGTTTTAGCTTTCTTAAACCTAGCTATGAGTATGTTTGTCTAGGACTAGTTTGAATTTAAATAATAGCCAAGTCCACATGATAACATTCTACCCACTACATGAAATGTATGCAGGACTGTGACTTGCGTGTAAAATACTTCACAGAAGAGTAGGCTTGTGAAGAGCCGAGTGTGTGCCCTCCTCCTCTAACCCACTAGGTTGTACGGATGCCGGTTGGGCAGACGAACAAGCTAAAAACCCTGCGTATCCTTGCCACAAACACGTACTTGGCGGCAGGTAACTCAAAAGCATGCGAAACCTATAAAATAAGAGCCATTTTAGCCTGTCAGATAGCCGCTTATTCTACAATGCCCAGCGCGAGGACCGAGTTATATAGTTGTTCGGTAAAGGTCCAAGCCACGACTCTTGGCGCGTCGTCATAAAATTCAATCACGTTAGATTTATTAGGTCCGGGATTACACTAGCATGTCATGCCTTCCTTCTCTGATGCATCACTTTACTATTTGAACTCGTCTGCCATATTTCGATGGAAGGCTCATGTCTAAGGATGCACCCCACGACCCAACGGCTGTCGTGTTGGAACTTTGGTCTGGTGGTTTTTGTTGATTAATGAACGTATTGGCATGTGCAGGTGAAAGAGAAGGTTCACGCCGCATCAGCCACCTGCGGTTGGCTATAAACTGTACGCATGCTTACTTATGTGAAGTCGTGACCGAATTTGGTTGTTGGAACTGCAGAGAATTTCTAACCTATGCAAGAAAAGTTGAAAGTACATCCTTTGCAGAATCGGAAACTCTTGTCTTAAATCGGCAAAATCAGGTGAAGCCAAGTGTGATGAGTCGCATTGTTTTTCAGAACCAAGGAACAATTTCGATGTTTGAAACAATATGTTTGCCAAAACGTGAATTTGTTTGTCTCAAAACGCAGTTAAGTAAATTTGATCGTATTTTAGCTTACGCATCAAAGAAATGGGACCGATATGATGTATCTATTTTACCTTGTGCATTAAGATAAAAACCTATTCGTAAATCTAAGGTATGTGGCAGTATATTTTTTTTAAATATATGTACTTTCCCTTAATTTGTAATTAAGGCAGAGAGCAGAAAGGACATTACCCGATTTTGCGAAAGGTTAGTGTATATTTGGCTACACATTTGAATTTTCTATTTTCGAACAGGGTCTAGAATGTAGTGCATTATGGGGACAAAAAACTCCGATATAACAAGAAAAGTAAACTCTCCTTTCCAGCGAATATTGTATCATTTGTTTTCAGATTAAAAAGAACAAGCGAGCATACACAGGTACTTATCAGCTGAATATCCGATAAAAGAGATTTCTTAATTGATTTTCGGCATAGATGTTTTTTCTCGAAAATGAGTTTTTGTGTTTTAGGATAATTTAAAATTATGGTCCAGATGTCTTTCTTCGTGAAGACTTATGTCAACGAATTCACTTTTGTTAAATGTTTGCATATAATATTTTATTTTTAAACGTCAAGCAGTATCTACCTTTATGATAGAAAGCTTGAAAACACCAAAAATTGTTACTTAAACGAGGATGTGAAACTATTTATGATACAACACTCGAAATACCTGTAGACCAATTTGACCAAAGAAAAATTCTTTTAATATGCAGAAAATGGTACAGTTATGGCTTCACTTGGTAATTATGTTTACATTTATTTTTTTAAGTTATAGCCGTTTTAAAAAAGCTGGTATTTCTGAAAAAATTATTCGTACTTTGATATTTCTTTTAAGTTGCAAATTTGCTCAAGGTTATTCATTATTTATTGAAGGCTCTTGTAAATGCATTTATACCGCATTGCGAGCAATTACTGGTTTTTTGCGAATTTTGGCACTTTGCATTAGATAGAGGCCAAAATGTTTATTACACCCATAATGTGAAAGTTTTTTACCTATCAGTTTGAAAATGTTCTCTTAAACTATAGCCTTTCTCTGTATGCTTCTCTTGATGCAAGTAATTCCTTTCTTCTGCTCTCTTGCGTGATATAACTACGCGTTGTTCCATCGACCTAAACGATTTAAAAATAGCGGATCCTTGGTTTAGAACTTGAGTCAGTCAGTCGGGATTTTGGCAGCTCTACAGCATATCATGTTGTGCCCCCTTTCTTCATTCCAAAGGGTCAAACATGAGAGGAAATGAAGACCATAGCATCCCTGGTAGTTCCAAACAGATTTTAATCTGCATGCCATGCCAAGGAAAGATTCACTGGATAAGAACGAACAGTTGCCTACTGACTTCCCTTATTTTCTTCCATTCCTAGTTCAATTTTATATCTGCAGAAGAAAGCAACAATGAAGTAAGGTATAAATATGTTGACACTCGTTGGTGATTATTCACTTATCGCTAAAGAAACGCTGTCGTCCCGCTCGGACTTGGGGCTCACTCTCAAGCCCCGCCAGCAGCAGCGCAGTGGCAAGTAATCTAGGCAAATAGCACTGCCGACAAAGATAAGGGGACTAGAATGAAAATTTCTGGATTTTAGTCCTTGTCAGTTAGTCATACCAATCCCCAAGTTGTGTACCTTCGAGGCTTGAAATCGCGATCTTTATGAGACCCAGAGCAGAGCGGGACAATTGGGTTCCGATAGCGATCGGTGAGCGTCCATCAAAGGGTGTCTTTATCAGAAGAAGTGGACGCGATCACTAGAGCAAGAGTTTTATTTTCCTATCATTTCGGGTCCTTTATCAGTGTCTTAATCACGGGTGTGCTAAGAGTTGGGGATAAGAGAGTTGCCAACTGACGGCCTACCTTGGAAACCGAAGTTGGTCCAGTGTGTCTTGTTGTGTGGAGTGGCTGTCCGCGGGCTGAGCGTCGGACTCAATGGTTCTTTCTTAATGTGCCTTTTATGGCGCTCTCAACTGGCAGCATACCTAGCGAGGCGTGTTGAGTGTTGGCTGTGCCTTCACCATCTTCAGTCTTCTTGACTTTATCGTGACACCGGGTCCTTGTGTGGAAGTAGTGAGAGAGTATGGTAGATTCTCCGCGAAACTACTCTCACTGATATTCCGCGGAAGTCACAGCGTTGCTTCAGCATGCTGGAGCACGTGGTGTACGACATGGAAACCGATAGTCAAACTGTCGGTTTGTATCGCCAAATCTAAACCGGCAGAACAACGAACCCGTTGCTTAATGGTTAGAACATTTGATTTCCGATCAAACGGTTGTAAATTGGAGACTTGTGTGGTACATCACTTGGAGGTGGGTACGACTGGCAGATGACGAGTAATAACACAAAAATGGCAATTCCACTCCCACGAGTCTTTGCCGACTATGCTTTCTGCTTACAAAAATGTTATCACCACAGACGCAAACATTTCGAGCAGTACAGTCATAACTATTGCCGGTTCCGAACGCCATAACGATACATGTGATCTGATGAGCACTTCTGGGCTTCAATGCTGAGCGGTAGATTAACTTGTCCGTAATGCGTTTAAGAAAATACCAGTTCTTCTCGAAGCCTGAAGATGAAACCTACATTTTCGTCCATGGAACCAAATTATCCTTAATTATACATAACTGCATTTTGGCAAATAATATTATCGATCACTTAAGGGAAGATGTGTATCAACAGAGATTATAAGCACCGTGGAACTATTTCTCGTTTATGCGCAGTTAATGGTTAGCCAAACTTTAATCCTTGCTTATAAAAGTACGGCTCTCAACGTTATTTTTTTTAAAAGCTTGTCAACTCAGGTTTTCCAGTTATTATAAAAGAAACAGTCTAGCACAGTCTACTTATTTAGGTTTAGAAGACAAGTTGGCAAACATATGTATTCAGCAAATCTTCGTCAGGCCAAAACATTTGCAGGGGTAATGAAAACTATACAGTTGGGCAAGCTTTTAAAGGTAGTCTGATTCAAATTAATCGTTGACACGTCGCTCACATGACGAGGTCAGCGTGTAGAGGTTCCTGTGTTGGGAGAGGGGGTTAATGAGAATTGGGTTAAGTTGCCGCGTTGATCAGAGGTCAGATACATGGAATGATAAGTGCTGCTATTTGTACGAAGCAAGCGACTAACATTTTTTACTTTACTTTACTGAGATCACTCAGTTTTCTAATTTCCTCAATAATGCATTTCCCTATATCGACATTTAAGTAAATATTTAAGCCATCGCAAAAAAACCGCGTAATTTCTACAAGCTGTCGACAGGCACTTAGTTTTATAAATGTTGTGATTATTGCCAGTAGAATTGAATAGGGTTCCAGGAAGTAGTTCAGAAAAAGAAGAAGAAGAAGAAGATGAAGAAGAAGAAGAAGAAGAAGAAACGACCACTGGAACAAGAGTTTTATTGTCGTGACGTTTCGGATTCCGTCTAAGTCTAAGTCTGCGCATTTCTTTCACTTTTCCGTAATTATTCACCATACTGACAGCAGAGGTACTAGCTAAAATTCTACAGCTCAACTTCTCGCAGCTGTACCGAGCAGCAGTAGAAACGCGTGTCTGGGCTTTTAGTTGGTACATTTGCTGGCACGTGTACGGCGAATAATTAATTATGCGGGAATAGGAAAGCTTATTTAAATCAGAAATTGGACTACAAATCTCGATCTTAACCTTCATCGTTAACTTGACACAAAACTTAGGCATAGCCTTAGCCCTTACCTTAACCCTGAATCCAACACTAGCCCTGATATCTACGCAATTAAGAACCAAACTCCCTCTTCCCCGTTCTGTCGCATATCCTTACTGTCCCGCCGTATACGCTTAACCTGTCCCAATCCTTCAGTCGGACAGTTCGGTTGTACCACCACGCCTTCTGTCGTGGAGGACGTTTGGCCTGGAGTGTTTTCCTTATGACTCTAATACCCAATAGGCTCTGCTTGGCAGAGCACAAGTAGGGACGATTGCATGGGCCAGACATTAGTTTTTTTCACCTCAAAAGGCTGACTGTCATAGGCGGGTGGTTTTGTTACTACTATTTATTCATGCATTAATAGCTTTCGCACGAGTAAGCAGGCTGTTGTGGCGTTGGATGTAGTTAAGGCCGAATTCTGAGCATGGAAGAAAGCATAAATAACCCTTGGGAGTAAACCAACTGCTTTTTTTACAAGTAAAACAAAAGGTTTGTATCACAGACTCTGTATTTACGATCAATCACGTTCAGCATATCATAGTGTTTTGTATGAAGTTGTGGTTCAGTTTCAATCACTAATGTAGTATTATTAGATGGGACTTCGAAGTTTTTACCAGGAAGTATCAACCTATACCAATTTCTCAACAGGGATCACAATATTTCAGACCTGACACTCTTTGGAAGTAAACGTTTGTTTTTTATACCTGTTAGCAATTCGCTACTTGAGTTGTGTTCATTTTACTCATTTTATTTTTGCATAAAGATAAGCAAATCTTTAATCGCTTGCTGGGTTATTGATGCTTACATTTGTTCCGCATATAATCAACCCCCTTCGACTTTCCTTATAGGTTGCTGGTCATATCGTACTTTTTCAATTTCCTGTACACCTACATCCACTGATTTTTAATCCTGTACAAAATTCTGAACTGATATCCATCTGCCGTATGCTATCCCAGGTTCTTTATATACATTGTTATATTTTAAAAGGAAAGATTCTTTGGGAAACAGGAAATAAATTTATTCTAAATTTTCGACGCCGGCACACATGGTCGTCGTCGGATTTGAGAGAAATGTGTAAATAACGGTGTGCATTTTAAAACGTGCCGAAAAATCAATAATGATTCGTCACCCATGGTCAATAGTATGCTCTGGTGGTTGGCGAATTTCAAAGGCCCTTTTGAGATTTATGTACATTGAATCCAAATCAACATTAGAGTAAATGGCTTCTACAATTCGTGGCATTTCTTATATGGGCAAGAACCTACTATGCGGGTCTGCTACCATGCAAACTTGTGCACAGTTTCAAGCAAATGCATGGCGACTTCGGACAGGTTTTCGCGCCGATTTACCGCTAATTGATGTAAATCTATGCATGTAGGGGTGGACCTTCCTGTTTGTCCACAATAAATTGCATCGCACCTTAGTAAATTGTTCGGCTTGTGTCTATGTCAGTGTCCAACATGAAAGTTAAGCGACAAAAAATTTGCTGAATTAAGCAAATCGGCCAAAGCATCCTAACAGATAAGGAAGCCTAGTAGTCATTCTGGATGATTGCTTAAGAAATACTGTCTGGGCAATCAGCTTGCTGCACCGTAATGAGAGATTTCATACTGACGGTAAGTTGGCGGGTAAAATTGATTTATGTTTGATTAATTCATGGCTTACAGTGAGACTTACAGCGCAATGGTAGAGCGTTGGCTGCATAAAAGCCTTCCCTGCCGTTCGGGTTCGACTCCAACCGAGGCCAGGAATTTTTCACAAGTCGTCGGAATGAATTAAGCAACTCGTCCAAGCCCCAAACAACGTCAAGAAACAGTTGCCTCTTCATTTATCATATGCACACTGAAGTGTCATTCCTATCTCTCTTACTTATTTCAACTCGAAGAAATTTAGAGGCAGCATCTGTGTCCTCTCTGTCGTAAACTTGTGTAAATAACGCTTCGATTGTTACAACATCATAACCTTTTTATCAAAACATTCTTGCTTTACGCACACACATATTTCATTTCCTCCCAGTGTTCTGGTTCGATTTTAGACACGCAATTTTTAATTAAAGCTCTCCGTTGCTGTTTTAATTTAAAAGCAGCATTTATCTGCCAACTGCAGGCCTTTCAAAGTCATAAACGCGTGGTGTTAGGCGAAAAAAAATACAGGAGTCTGTTCATTCTCCTGCAAAGTGAGGCTTATTTGGTCAGCGGAACTGCATAGCACTGGCCAATAAAACTGTATTTCTCCCGCGGGATATTCTCTCGGTTTGATTGAAAAAAACTGCATTCTCCTGGGGGCGTTTCGTCCCTTCATACTGCGAAGTTCGCGCAGCCTGATAATATTCCTTCATCAAAACAGTTTCATTAAGTTGTTTTCCATATATCCTAGATGACGAATAGACTACATTGCAGTGAACGCAGCATGCAGAAACCAAAGGGAGTTTTGAGGAGAATAAGAAGAAGAAGAAGAAGAAGAAGAAGAAGAATAAGAAGAAGAAGCAATCGCTTGGACAACACATGTATTCGCCTGACGTTTTGACGTCTGACGCGGATTCTTCATTAGAGACATGAGGGGTAAGTAGTCGCAGGAATGGGTGATTCATGCACAGGAAATTGCCGTATTTGTGGTACACTTCTGTCAATAATTAAGTTGCTTGTGCATACAAAGATAAGATATTCAGGAAGAAGTGTAACATGGCTGGCAAAAGTGCAACCCTGGACCGAAAAATAATGAATTTGCCTTAAATTAGCCATCAATAGTTAATCGCAAGTTGGTGTGTTCAATTATTTTCTATCGTGAATGTGGTTTATCAATAGAACGAATATTTAGGGGAATCAGTGTGAAACTAAACAAAATGTTCACACTATCTCACTGGCAGTTGTTTTTGTAGATCTGCTGTACATTTTGAAAACAAGAGTTATTCAGGCAAGTGTTTTACAAACAATCCCGCCTGTTGACCTTCCAATGAAACGAGGCCAAAACCCCACCACTCCAACCAAGAACTCGGGTAAACAATCTAAAATAAGTCATCGGTAGTCGGTCTCAAGTACGAATTTTTCGAATCTGCATGTGGTGATCCAATAATACAAGCACTTAGAGAATAATGTGTACCTATTAAAAGATAGTAGAAGTGTTTTGAGAGGCCTTTTGCAATGGTTTCATGCCCCTGGTCAAATGAGGGCCGTATTCCAATTATATACTATAGCACAGGCCTGCTTTTCTGGTGAAAATCTAGACAGGATAGAAAAAAACATTCAAATGGCTATCTGGCCATGAGAAGTGAAAAATATTTAGACTCTGAGTTGCCTTAAACCTGTTTGGTGGGCATACATTTGCTTTTGTAAACTTCTCATTAGATCAGTACACTTACGTGGGAAATGGCTGAACAGAAATTTTCAGTGCTGTGATGGACAGAATGAAAACTTGATGAAATTTCATTCATAGACAAGCAAGGTATGGGAATGTGCAGGAGATAATAAGAGGGCAGTGTGGGTTTTGAAACGTTAATGTCAGGCACAGAGCGAAGATGCTCGCTCTTTGACCACGGTAAGCGTGGAGTCTTACTGGTTTCTTCGAATTTTTCACATGGCCAGCTTTCTTGGCCTGAAGGCGGAAGCTTCTGTTGTTACTGAAAAAAGATTGCCGAATAATTTGGGGGGCGTTTTGTATCTTATTAATCACATTTAAAGCTTTCTTGGGATCTGGAATCAACAATATGTGTGAGAGAATCGTGCTGTTTATGCTGCTACCTTCACTTATTGCCCAGAGGTGTTCTGGTATTCTTTTGGATCGGTGCTGACTCGTGTGACTTATATTAACCTGTTCTATAAGTGCAAACAAGGAAGCAAATATATACCTAAGCGAGCTTTTCTCTCGGTGTAAAATAAGGTAAATGGAAAACAATGTTCGCACCTTTGCTGCTGGGAAAATTCATCATACAGCTTAATCAAGGCATGTACATCGGAGTTCAATGGGACCCTCCTCTTGAGAAAGGGCATTGTTGAACAGGGTATTCTTTTCTAAAGTTGGTGGGGTAGGTTTTTCTGGTTGCTCTACAATATCGTTTGCAATAAATCTGTCAAGATACCGGTCCTCGTAAAGCTGAAAGTGATTTTTATGAGCTTCTCTCTTGATGGTCTCAATTGGTCACATTTTTTAATTTTTGATGAGAAACTGCCAAAGTTGTTTGTTTGTCCACACCAAATTTTCGTCCGATAGATGCTTTTCAGGCCGCGTGAATTTTTACCCATATATTTTCAATATTAGCCAACTCAATTTCCAGAGAATCATGAAGAATAGAAAAGTGCCTCAACTTAAGCAAGTTGGACCTGAACAGTGCACAGGCAAACAGGATGGCAAGGTTATTCGTAGTTAACTCAAAGAGTGACATTGTATGTCCCATTTGAGATTATTTTCAGGGAGTATTTGTCATTATTCTCTGCGCGCATGGTTAGCGAATGGAAGAAGGAATGAGATATCAAGGCCAGTTTTACGCAGGAAACTTATTATAAAATATTTTTATAGTTTTTCGAGATTAAAGTGATCACAGTCTTCCATCCTAGAAGAACATTTCCCTCTATGATGAGGTTTTGCTTTCGATAACACTCCAAAATCTGCACATGTGTTCATATATGGGAAGATATTTCCTCAAAAACAAACTGTACTCACAGCTACTTTAAAGAACCACCAACATCTGGTGAACTTGACTGACCATTCAAGTCGGATAGCGAAGAAATTGTTGTGGATAACGCAGGACATAAATCGCAAGGTGCTCAGCGACATCGAGCAGGATTAATTTCGTTATAATGCCATCTACCGACGTTACATAGAAAGCGTACTTTTGAAGGCTAATGCTCCCCCGTTGTGGCTGAAGAGATGTAAAAATGTGACTTGGCTTACGACCATAACCTAATTTTCTGACCATAGTCAAGCCATCCGTCGGCGTACTGTGAAAGATTTTCATTCCTTTCGAGGAGAAGAGGAATTATCGAACACTGGAATAACTGTTTTATTAGCATGAGCTTTCGAGCCACTGCGGCAGCTCATCATTTGATTATGGGCTGCTGCAGGGGCTCGAAAGCTCATGCTAATGAAACAATAATTCCAGTGTTTGATACTTCTTCTTCTTCTTCTTAAAATATACACGTTCCTGGGATGCGATCATTCGCCTAAATTTTCATTTCTGTTACCGGCCTGCACCTATCGACTATCCCGTCAGTATAATCCAAAGAGAATTAGGACAAACCCATAAAGTACAGTAAAATGCGGACGAGAGGAATTTTCTCTCCGTTTTTTCATAGAACAATCCACCATCGACAACTTTTTTGCACCTATGTAAGTGTGGATAACAGCAGTGTTACACGCAAAAGGATAATTTTAAAAATTACTGCTATTTTGCTCTAATTATTACTTTGCGGTATTTCATTAACATTTCATGCATTTTCACTTTGCTTTCAGGCCCTTACTTATTTTTTAAACAATTTTGATCTAATGGTTTTCGATTTTATAAATTTTTCCTTCGTTAATAATTAATTAGTAAACTAATCTATACATTTCGCTGAAGTAGGTTCGTTTTTCTTTCATGATCTTTTTTAGGCGAGTGGTGGGTGGCTTGTCCCTTGTGAGAGCTCTGTGTGAACTTTGTGACCTTTTTTCTGTTATGTTACGAACTTTAGATTGAAATATTTGAAGATAGGTTAAGCAAACATAGTTTGTAAACTTCAGTTATATTTCGTAAAGAACTCTATTTGTGCCATTCTGTTTTACATGTTTTAAAGGGCCTTTATGGTTAAATAGCAATTACAACACCGGTATTAGAACAAAGTTGAAAAGGTTTGTCATAATTAATTTATAAAATTCTGTTTACTCATTAACAAAAATGTTTTATAATACAGAAAGGGAACATTTTCGTTAAAAAATTAAGATTTACTCAAGCGTTTATTTTTTTCGATTTTTAAAGCCCATTTCTGAAGCTCAGCATCCATTTGAGGCAAATTATGGTGTGCTTTCTCGCTTTAGGACATAAAATGCAGGAGTTGACTTAAACGCTCTCGAACCGGTAATTTTTACGGCAAAATACGCAGCCTTCGCGAAGGAGGGAAATGTTTTGGTGTATTTGCCTCTCAAAATAAACTTTCGTTTAGATTCCTGCACACCACCGGTAAACGAAACAATGTAAAGCAGGAGACTAGAGAAAGGCGAGTCACGTATGATAAATCAGCTGAAGTTTTAAATTCCAATAAAACTCTTCCGATCAGTTTTAATTATTTCTCATATTTTAACTTGTTTTTCGGGATTTCACAAGAAGTTGAAATTAACATTTATTTTAAGGTGCCTAAAAGAAGAAACTACTGCAAGCAGGTAACGTGAAAGCTATTGCAACTGGACGATATACCTGAAAGCGATCATGTGTGTGCAAATTCGCTGTCGAATTATGTGGCTTATTCATTAACAACTAAAACAAAGTCAGTTTCCATTGAATTTCAGCTCGCAGGCTGTATGTTTGCAGCTCATAAGGACCACACTCCTAGCCATAGTCGATGACTATCTCCAGAAAAAATCTTGCTGCATTTAAACTTGCATTTTGTGGTGACAGCCAGTAGGTATTTGTGGGTTGTATCAGGCGTAATATAACCTGCGTAATTATTTACTATACTGGCAGCAGAAGTACTAGCTAAAATCCAGACACCTGTTATCTCGATATTGTTCCGCTACAGGACACAACTGTGAGTGAATCTGTATTGACTGACTCAACACGAAGTACATTTGTGAACGCATGTTGTGACTAGCTCAAGTCGGAGTGCACTTTTGGGAGTGCTCGCTGTTTTCGGTCTTTGTAACAGCCAATCACAGACCGACTCACATAGAACCTCATTTGCGAACTGCCGAGCAGACCTTACCTCAGACGCCGTCCGCTGGCTTGCGGTTGTGCGGTCGTCTGGTAGTCAATTTTCTACTACCTCTTCATTCTGTGAATAAGATCTTCTTTTGATAATTCTGAATTTCCCAGGACTTCTGTCTCATCTCCTAAGGAACCGGACCTAGAAGATCTCAGCCGTAAAGGTTAACCCTATTAGCCTTAACACTACGCGATAGATGTCCCAGCATGCCATATGTGTGTGCTTTCTGGTACGTTCTCCAGTTTTCAAATTGTAACGCCTCTTAATATCCTAGGAAATTATTTTTTTCGCTCGGTGTAAATCAGTATACTCAAGGTTCTATAGGCACAAACCGAAGTTTTATGTGTTGACAATATCGTAAATACTTAGATTAGTTATACTACTGACTGTCTATTAATGGCTTTCAACTATTATATGGTTATGCTGCAGTGACTAACGGGTTAGACCCAAATAATCATTTTAGATTTTAGTCTGTAAACATGCTGATTTACTCCAAGTTATAAATTAATTACGGAGGAAAGCAAACTCAGAGAATTGGCCGCCATCATGTAAATGCTCAATCATTATGCCTTGCTTATTGCTTCGCTGCGCACTGATCCATTTCAATGACTGAAGCAACAGCTTGATCGAATCAAAGGTTTCGATGCCTTGTATTTTAATTAACTAAAACGCTGCATTTGTAGACATGAGCTGTCAGCAAAGTTGGCATATACGCAAGCATTACCATAATAGAACTTCTCAATGAGGGCATTTGCGGAAGTATTTAAAGGACCGTTTACAGAAAAATATGTTCTGGTGATGTGGCAGTCATCCACAACCTATTTACTTAGAATGCCGCATGTTGCAACTGCAATGCTGGATGACTAAGGTTTAGCCAGTCAATCATTAGACATACGGTTGAACAGCATGCGGATCTTGCACCCAGTGCATCATTTCGTTTCCTTTATAAATTTTTCCCTGCAACTTTTGGAAAGGATTAGTCATTTTAATTCGGTATCTTCTGATCTCATCGACCTCGACTCGCTCATTTATATGTGTGTGAATTAGAGACTTAAGACCCTGCAAATGGTACATTTGACTCATATTTCTCACTGCCTGCCGCCTTAACTGTTAACATTTTCTCACGCCAAAATTAAGCCTTTTCTTGATTTTGCTTGATGAATAAAGTGTGTTTGGATTGTTTAAATGACGCATAAATAGTTGTCGGCCTCCTGACATACAGTTAGAATACTTCTTATTGTTGCTACCTTTCGGCTGCGAGCACTTTCGAAAGCTGGTGAAACCTGGGAAGACAATGCTGTTTTGAACATTTTTTTCGATCTTAAGTGAACTCAGTAAAGGGATTTAGTTTTCCTGAATGTTTGTAGTATAAGTACTAATCATTTTGATATTTTTTGAGAGTCCAATTTTTTGTTTAAAATGAAATATTTACGTATGTTTACTGATCAAAAGGTCGTTGCGAATAACTTTATTTCACTATACACATACACACATATTGTTTGCTGGAAGAAAACATTACTTTATTAAGTTGATGTACATTTTAGCAATCTACGAGGGTTTTGATGGCTTTTAGAATGAGTACTAGACAAGTAAATATACCATTTACGAATGGAAAATGGAAATAAATGTTTTTAACCCATCAGGCAGTTTTGCACAATATTTCTGAAATCATTAAAAGTGATTGGTTTGTACACAACGGCCTTTGCTTTAACTCGTGATTACTTTTGATTTTTCCTATGAGGTGTTTTAACCCGCAGCCCGTGCTAAAGTGTCTAATATTCATTCCTCCACTTTGTGGGCTGGGTACTGAACTGAGCTATCATTCTTTCATCAACTTCCATCTTCAAGCTCTCGTCGTGCGTGTGGTTTTTCAGTGGTAGATCAAGCTGATTTATCTTTGGTGATGTTAAACATAAGCACTCTATTTTTTCAGTGACGAGGCTAGAAAGGATAGTTCGCAGATCATCACCATCATTCCAAAGCTCGGTCGCGGGAAGAGTGATTGTGGTTGAATTATATGTTCAAAACAGTCAAATTATTCTAATATTTTGGAATAAATCATTTTTACGAGTGGTTTCGGTTACGCCAAACCCTAGACTTCTATGGCTAGGCACAATCACTGATAGAATTCTCACCTCGTTGACAATTTTGGATCTAAGCCAGACCAGTATTAAACACTTGACTAACTGAATGTGGAGTGCATAAAAATACTATCGGGCAGTGTTGATGTACCTGAGTGACTACAGCTGAAGCAATACAGCAAGATTTCTGAAATATGCCTTATTTAAAATATTTAATTGACATTTAACACTAATGTGATGGGATTTTGTTTCCAGCTCTATTCAAAAAATTTGTACATTCGAATGTGGCAGTCTTGAAAGCCTTTTTATGGTAGAAATCATACTACTGGGGGTATGGGTTTTAAAGTACTCTCAGTAAATAATTTCCAATATTGTTCGCGTAACGAATAGTGGAGGCTTTCTCGTGAAATTTCGAATATATGCTAAAGCTGATGGATAGATATTACGTTGGATAAGTGAAGTTAGTTGCATTCCAACATGATCTGATAAAAAGAAAGTAGATCTCCGGAAAATCGAGTTGTTCTCGTGAATGTTCGAACAGATATCACGTGTTCATCGTCAGACTAAACGAATAGTGAGGGCTGGGAATGTCGTGCTATAGGTTTTGGGGTCCGAGGTTACAACGGACGGAGGGCATTGGGTGGGAGGGTTATGGTAACGCGACTCCCGCTGCGATAGGTGGTGCTTGTGGGGGAAGGGAAGTGTTAACGTTTGGACTGTGAGCCACGTGTTTGGGGGAGGGGCGGCGGGTTCAGAGTCGGAGAAATTCTACTTGTCCAGATAAGTCGACCATGCACGAGAACCGACCACGCACTATACCGGTTTTTGTGCATGGTTGACTTATCGGGACACAGCTTGAAACAACGGCAGGCTGTCCGTGTTCGATCAAGTAGAATTTCTCGATGAACCACCTACCCCCCCCCCCCATCCCCCGAACACGTGGCTCACAGTCCAAACGTTAACACCTCCCTTCCCTCACCAGAACAAGGTTTTGCCACGGGAGTCACGTTACCATTACCCTCCCACCCAATCCCCGAATTCGGGCACCGAACCCTCGCTACCCTGTTATACGGCAGCAGGGTCGTCGGCAAAACACATATCTGGGCTTTAAACTAGTACCTATGTTGGGAGTGCGATACAACGGCTTTGCCTTCTACAAACAAGCAGTAACAAAACTTGTGCTGACGCATTATAGTAACTATTGCCTATGCAGAAGAAAAATTTGCAGCCCTTGGAATTAATGCATTTCAGAACGGGATTTAACAGACACTAAAATGGCGGATAATTTCGGTCTCCATTCCTTTTCATAGAACCAGGACTGTGTACAAAACATGGGTAAATGCGTCGAAATTTGACCGCTGTTGATTGTCAGCCGCAAAGTCAGCGCGATCACTCTCGGGATCAGAGCTGACGGAGGATAAGCGATTGTGAATTCTCTAACCAAAAACGTTACTATGATAGATTTGGTGCTAGAAAACTGAAAAATGCAGAAAGCACCTGTCCACTGCGTAAGACTTACTAATATCCTGCCTTCTACTTCACGTATTTGATCAGCATTGTCAAATGCCGCTTTTTTTATAAAAGACTAACTCCATGTGTCAGATTTCTAGGATGTCTCTTTTTCTCTTAAAGTTGTGGTTCTCTGGCGGAACTAAATTTGCTCTAAATTATTCATGTTTTCCCAAAAAAAATATTTACCATAAAAAGTGTGACTACAATATGTTTTCACAACATATGCCAGGGACCGCAGAGAAACTGTTTTGCCAAGATCGCGAGAGCATTTCGTAAAAGGTAGTTTTTTGCCCATGCTTGACTTGTGATCTAGGGCTTGATAACTACCAGGGAGGATCGAGGGTTAAAATAGGGTGTATATGTTGTTTCTTGAAAAGTTACTTTGTTAGGCAAAGTATACTTTTCGGCAAATCATCTTCAGGGCCATAACATTGCAAACTAGAAAATTTTAACAGGTTAAAAAAATCAATGATTTCAGTGTTATGCACCTATTGGCCATTGCGGACTTTTCAGTCTGCGCCAATGGTCGGCATGTTGGTTGGGCGACCGCTACTTTCGGATGGGGGTGATATGAAATCGCCTTCTGGCGTCGTTTTCGGCCACGGGAGGGTCAGGGCTTGTGTAAGTGTCTTCTGGCAGCACAGTACTAGATTCAATAGGCGTATAGCCACTGCTTCTACTGTTGCCAGCACCCGTTGACGTAGGCCTTTGGAAAGGTTGGTTGGTGTCCGAAAGACAACCTGAAAGGCTTCACTAATATCGACTCGGTGGTTTTTATCAACTAGGTTGGCGAGGATGGAACTCGAGATCGATTTAGTTTCGCCTGTACTCAACCAGGCCGGTACGTGTTCACGTACTCTCTTTTCCAGTCGCCTCGTTGTTCGGCCAATGTATCCCGCTCCACAGAAGCAAGTAAAGGAGTAAATACACATGGATGTGGCCTTCAACGGGAGCCTGTCTTTACGTCCTAATCGTAAGAGTGGAGAGTTCATGAAAAACACACGTAAGTTTGCCGCTGGGAAAGTGTTTGTGATAGCAGACTTCAGTCGTCGCTTTACCAGTTCGCTGGCTGCGTATCCTAAGAAAGGTAGTCTTATGAATATGTCCTTCTTTTCTGCAGTTAAGGAAGTAGGCTTCGTGGTGCGTTCGTCAATATTCTTGAGGATGAACCTTTCTGGGTATCCGTTTTCAAGAAATGTTCTGCAGCTGTTGGAGTTCCGATTCGACAGTTTCAGGAGAGCAGATTCGTCGGACTCTAGCTGCTAATCCCTGGACTAGATTTCGTTTTATATTTAAGAGAACAAAGCTGTGAAAGTTGGTGTATTTTCCCGTCCAGGTTTTCTTTCGAAATACCCTACGCAGGATCGATCCATCATCTTGCCTTTGTATAAGGACATCAAGGTAGGCAATTTCATTATTAACCTCTGTTTTTGCGGGACAAGGAAAAAACTAAAATATTTTTCGATAAACAAATCCTGAACTAGAAGCTGTTTTAAAAGCATCAACGGGGTAAGCAATGGAAGAACTGCATATGCACGCTCTTTGCAGGAGGTAGCTTTTAAACTATTAGAACTATAAACAGTAATGGCATGTTGTTTAAATTAAGCCCTGGTAATATTTTTAGGCCCGGCTCAACATCCGGAAAATTTCTTACAAATAATCTGATCGGACATATAATTTAGGTTTTTTTTAATATTTGTAGGACCTACCACTCTTGCTCTGAGCCTAACTGTTTTCCATCAAATAAAGCCTTCCTAACATCTTTTTGCTTTAGTTTTGCAATTAATTTGATATTTAAATGCAACCGGTTGAGAGGGCTTTTGAACGTCCCAGATATATAGCTGAACACAAAGCCGAGGTATCACTGCGACCGATAGTACACTTACTCGCTGCACCTTATTACAAGGTTTCCAAGTTGCGAAAATTCCCATCAGAGAAATCAAAAGATTATTTGGCAACCACACGTAACTTTCGATAAATTCTTCTCGGGCCATTATATTTATATGGGAAGGGGATAAAATATAAAATGTGGGCAATTATTTCTATAATTATAGTTGAATTAGTCATGAGAATGGAGGAGGGGCTTGAGTTTGAGTTTGATAGTACTCGGTTGGTTATGGGGCAATTGGATTTTGGGTACATGAAACTGAACAATAAATGGTAAAGGCAGCAGCCAATCCAAACGCGATGTCCATCCGTAGTGAAAGCTCCTGGAACAATTTTTTAAATAAAAATTTTTCCAGCGCAATCACCTAGAGAACCAGCGTCAAACGTTTACATGATTATCCGTTCCCAGGGGACTTATTTCCCTCAACTTATAATTTCAAGGATTCCCATTTCCCAAATTATGTTGTTTTTTGTATTACGTGAGCCAGCAATGCAGCCGGTCCACGACAAATTCTGCGAAGATAAATAGAATAAAAAAGAATTTTTTGCAGAAAAAACGGGTCGCAGTAAATGATATAGTCAGCATTAAAATGGAGACCAACTTGTTCCTCATCAGCATAGTACTGTTAACAACCTATTCAATTGATCTGAAGTGCTTTGACAATAAAATTTACCTCATTGAAATTATTTATCTGTTAAAACTGTTTGTTTTTCAAAATATGATAACCCTGTAGACTTTGTGCGGCCATGCATGAGAAAACAGGAGTACAAAGAAAAAGACAAGAAACTAGATTGGTTTGATCAAAACAAAGAACTGGTGAACACTTTCATACGTTAAGAATTTGTCCTAGAAGCACCAAATTGAAATGGTGCCCAAACGGTGTTCAAACCAAGGACTACATTAAGAAACAAGCTTGTACACCCTAAGGGTAGAATTGGCTGGGTGGATTTTAAAAACTATCTTTTACGAGCTTTTGTGTGACGGTTTCAATGCGATGTACATTGATCAAACAGGAAAATAGGCCTTTACGCGTCCATATGAACCCCACGTTGCGGTTAAGAGGTAAGACTACTTGACCCAAGTTTCCACATTGGGCAGTGGGTAAAAATTTACCTGAGATCCAACTGGCAGTTCTGGCTCTTGTCCATCCAAAAAATGCCGCGATTTTTTGATAGTGATTTACCCCGATGACGTGCGCATCAATCGCCACATCGAATTGGAAACCGTCTCCATCAATTTTTTTAATATAACGCTCTAAATAACCCTCCTAATTAGAAGCTTTTTTGGCCAAATAAGTTCACTTTTATCAAGGTAGAAATAAATGAATGCGTAAATTACCATCAGCTGAGTGCAGAAAATAATATTTAATATAGGTCCTTTGTATGTACTTATATATATGTAAAAATCAATGAAAAAAATGAATAAGCATTTGTTGGGCAGTTTAAATAGAGTGCAGTTTTGGGGGATGATCGGACAGAAACTTTTTCCAAGGCTATCATCCTGCCATGAATGAAATGTGTTGGAATATTGCTGCATAAAAATTTTAATTTACAACTTTACTTCACTTTTTCACTTGAATTGAAAGCGAGTATGCTATTTAAAAGTCCCTCCGCTTGGTCGCATACCATCACTGCTTCCAATTGAGACGCCTTAAGAGCATTTGCTCTGCTAAGTAAGCTAACGAGGTGTCCATTGGTCACATTACCAAAGAGGGTACGTGCTCAGCGCGCACCTTGCCTACGACCATCTTTCCCTCTTGAATATTTGTTCTTTTGCTCAACAAGACTTCCGCCTTCCCGTATCTATATGTTTCCCCTCCTTCCGTTGCGTTTAAACAAGTTTTACACTGCTCTTTAAACTGTCCATAATCTTCAAAACTTTCAGTTTTATTTTGTGACTCAGCGCATATTCTGAAAATGTATAGCTGTCCCTTGTTTTTTCTTGCATTATTGAAAAGGCATAACTCCCTCACAAAATATATCTATTGCATATTGCCTTCTACTGCCATTGTATCAAAATTGGTGTCGGTTGAAAAATTTCACTCGAAACTTTTACAACTGAGAAGCAATCTGCTGATGATGTTCACCCTCTTCGTTCCACCTGGGTAGCTGTAAAGTCTTTTCGGCCTGCTTCCATTAGTATCTGGCCCAGGTTCTGGCATTTTATTAAACTGAACTTCCGAAAGTGAGCGTAGGTTTTTCTGTTAAACGGTTTTAGAGTTTAATGTCAACTCTTTCGTTTCTCGGCCCTTATTGAAGAGCATTTTCACTTTAGGTTCTGAAATGTTATTGTCGGAATACAGCTCTGTCTCGTTCTTCGTCAGAAAGCTTTGTATGTTGTTCGACAATGGAGAAGATATTCCCTCACAGCAGTACAGGTGGTCTAACGGTAAATGCCAGAAAGAACACACAGTCTTTGACTGAGTTCGTGGAATGGAAACCGATCTTCCAAAGTGCGTTTTCGAGTAGGAAATATCACTTTAGTTATATCTAAAATCGTACAGCATAATCCTAAACTACATCGGGCACATCAGGGTGTTAACTTCTGAATGCACGGTTTTCTACCCGCCTGCAGATAGGCGCACCCCAGTCTGTGTATGTATCACACTACGCTAAGTTTACCTCTGATGAAGAGTTCTCGGCAGAATGCGAAACGTCAGGCAAATAACCTTCTTGTCCTAATGATCGCATCGGCTAGTTCAGACAGATAACTACTAATAATTGGGCATTTCTTTCATGTAATTTTCCATACCGCTGCAAATTTACCTACAGTTTATAGAAAATAGAAGCAAAACTTTTCAGTCCGAACTGTCGTGGTATTTAAACTTAGGGGTTTCATTCTACAACCTGTAATTTTTACATGTAAATAATAACATATTTGTATTTATGCTCTTGAGCAAATACCATATTGCAATCGAAATATGTTGCAATAATGCTAAATTCTTTTATAAGTTTTATGAAAAACATAAGTAAACTGAAAGATGCGATGATATTTGATCGGATATTCCATCGTCGAAAACAAGCTAACAATAGGAAACTATCTGAAGCTGAAATATGCTTTTTTTGCTTAAAATACATGCACAGTAATTAGCATTCATTTCTATTGAGGTTTTTTTGGAAATGCTGTTAAAACTTCATTTGATTGGTCCTATTAGATAAACTTCTATGAATACGCCGCCGAGGGCACCATCTTAAGTGTTGCTATTTGAAAAGCTGTTTGGTAAATTGAATGAAATTATTAAGCACCTACTTACAGAAGATTTTTTAGAAGCAGATACCTCAAAACTGCGCGTTTTTTGTGGTCTTTCGTCTTCCGACCCAATCTTCCGATCATAGAGAAGCTGGCTCCTTATCAAACACAGTTACTTCGTTACATTTGACCATTCAAGTCGTTTTTGGATAAATTAAAACGATCGACGATATGAAGCTTTCAATGATTCCAAAAGTGTTAAAGTCTCCGAAGACTATTTTGTTGCTTCTGGTTCACTGTATTATAGGCTTTCGCCATTTCCCACGAGAGCCGTCTAGTCGCGAGTCACTTACTTTTCCTTTAACTACGGATATGATGCCGATTGTTTAACTTTACAATAGTTTTGGCGCCTTTGGGAAATTTAACGTTCTCCACCAAACTTTAACTTGCTATGGCGCAAATGAGAAATGCGGTATTTATACACACACAAAACTGGTCCATTTTAAAACAAATTTTGCAAGCAAGGCATCTGACTGCTGACTCCTTGCAATTTTCGACTTAGGTTGCTTTTCTGAAAAAAACCTTTTTGTAAGTTTTCGTCTTTGGAACTCCGAGACAAGGCAAGCCAGATAACACGTTTCGTGATCCGATTAAAAGCTGAGAAGTTTTCTGCTGGATCTCTCGCGGGAGATTAAGGAAGTTAAACCCTAGCAACTGCGATTTTCAGACGCGGACTTTTAGATGAAGAGTAGTTTTTTGTGCAGAAGGAAGTTGAGACGTTCACTCTCGAACGGATGCAGTCCTGCTGCTAGGGATCTGGTTCCGGAGTGTCAACCTGCGCACTTTTTGTGTGCGTCGGCTTTGAAAGTTAATTAGCGAGACTGGTGTATGCGCACTTCCTCGCAGGCGCCAGGGGTTGCGCATTGGCGTCATCCCTGATTGGCTGTCCCAGAGGCCGCCATTAGTGCTACAATTTGGGACGCAACGTCAGTTGACTGCGTGTAACAGAAATGTTAACGATAAATTCATGAGCTTTCATTAAAGAGACTATTAATTGTACGCTGAGGAGATGCTAGAGTCTGGTACTCTGATAGGTTCTTCTAGCAATTACCCAATATCTTCACATGAACTAGGTTTTTAGCTATTTAACATTTTACTCGCGATAAATACCGTTTGGCGCAAGTTCTTTTGGTGCTGGGATATATAAAAGACCGCATTTGACAACGCCCAACCTCAACACCTTATCAAAAGAGGCTGACAGCGGCTGGATTAAAGCGACTGCTGCCTGCTTTCCAGTGCCTTGATTAATTATTCACTAGGGATGACATTCAGTTACAGGAGCCACAAGAGCACCTTCTTGCCTCTGTTTTACCCAGAAGGTATGTCTTTTTCACGAACGCGATAGAAATCTCGTATTCCAGGAATTTCTATTAGTAAAGGAGACATATGGTCGATCACTGGAACAAAATTTATTTTTTCCTGAGCTTTCGAGCTCTTACAAGAGCCCATCGTCAGAGGTGGAGAAACAGCAACAAATGTGGAAGCTATTTGGGGCGTGTGTACAATAACTAAAATTTTGAACGTGCAGAAATTCAATAATAGTGTGTGCTGCTGACTTGCCACTGAGGGCTGTGCTAGCCAGCGCCAGTAGGCAAGATCGACAAGTTGTGTGGAAATATTTACAGAAATAGAATCATCAACAAAACAAGTAATAGTTATGGTGGGAGGGATGGGCAATTAAAAAGTCATAGGAGAAGGGAAGGAGGATGACTTTTTAATTGCCCATCCCTCCCACCATAACTATTACTTGTTTTGTTGATGATTCTATTTCTGTAAATATTTCCACACAACTTGTCGATCTTGCCTACTGGCGCTGGCTAGCACAGCCCTCAGTGGCAAGTCAGCAGCACACACAATTATTGAATTTCTGCACGTTCAAAATTTTAGTTACTGTACACACGCCCCAAATAGCTTCCACATTTCTTGCTGTTTCTCCACCTCTGACGAAGGGCTCGAAAGCTCAGGAAAAAATTTTGTTCCAGTGATCGACCATATGTCTCCTTTACCAGTATGTCTTTTTAATACGTGGGAGACGGGATTATTTCTGCACTTGACAGAAAATGTCGTTGGCGAAGGAAAATGTTTCTTTTGTTTTTTCATAACAAAAGGCATAAGCTGCCCATTTTTCCCGTCTAAATAAAACAGGAGATGCTATCGAGCGTGGGCATCCGACCGATGTCAGACCCTTTGCCGGTAAGTTACAGGTGCAGGTAAACATGAGAGGAAGATAAAAGCATTCAAAGAGTAAACAAGCAAGCCGTTTTCCTTTAAAAGCTGAAAACCGAGAGAGAGAGAGAGAGAGAGAGTGAGCAATCAAGTTGGCGAAATGTTATGTCTTCATTTATATCTTCATGAAGGCAGTTCGTATATCGAAAAAAGTTGTTATTTAGAAGATAAATTGGCAAGCATACGTTGGCTTTCAATAAATTCTCTTCAGGCCTGCAAACTTATATGGTGATGAAATAACTGAACTATATTGGTAGACTCAACCCATCGTCTGGATGCCAGAGAGACCTTCCGAGTGATCTACAAGGTGTCCTACTTCTACTTAAAGTTACTTGAACATCGTTCGTTGACTACAGCAGGAGCAGTTGCCATCAGGCTACGCAGACCGCGGCTATGCGCTCAAACGAACTTTGAAACGGCGCCGTAGTTACCATGGGCAAAAGCTGCTAACACAATCGCATACGGCCTATCACTGGCCTCAGAAACGGGTCCTCTTAGAGACGGGCAAGTTCCCAATTCATCTGCGCCCACCTTATCACCTGTTGTGGCCGCAGTTCCGTCAAGGCATTGGTATTTTGACCTAAATTTCCCCCATCCCCCACCGCCTCTGGCAACAACAACAATTCACCTTTTCACCAACCAGCACAGTTTATTTATTTCATTACAATATACAGGCCTTAAGAGAATACAGGCTGTGGAATCAAGGGTCGCATGCTATTTAGGTGGAGGAGCTGTTGGTGAATAATCCAGGTACATCTAATGGAAGGTAGTCGGCTCGTGGGCGCAGGCCATTTTATAATGCTATGAGAAGGTGAGCCATAAATGAGAGAGAGAACAGACAAAACTTCAAGACGCCCATTTGGGTTGATCTAACGAGTACCCACTTCAGCAGTATCGTGTCTGGGGAAAGTTTACATTGTTGACTTCCTTCTGTGTCGATGTCCTAGTGATAACCAAAGATGAGCCATCAAAGACACGGGGAGCGATGGTGAGTGAAAATAAACCTGAAATCGCCCACGTTTTAGCCTACGTGAGGAACATCTTCGAAGCCACTGAACGGATGCTAAGATCGTTAAACGTGGGCGTGAGACACCGTCCAGAGGACACTATCCGTCGCTTAGGTATGCAACCCAAAGGCCGACTACCATCGGCAGACATCGTTTACCGCCTCAACTGTCTAGACTTACGGGCCACTTACTGCGGCATGACCGATAAATGGCATGCGCAGGCACACTTTAGCCATAACATGAAAGGATGACTTTGTCATCATCACCTATGATTAAGGATTCCCGAATAAAACTCTTGTTCCAGTGTTCGCATCTTCTTCTCCTGAAAGGATGTACGTTATCATGCAGTCTAGAAATCGACCATTGGTTCGACTATGATGATGCCCAAGTGCTCGACCGAGCCAACAGCAAACCGACAAGATAAGTCATCGGGGCCTGGAAGTAAGACGGCAAATCGAATAACCGCAGCATTGACTTGCCAGTGCCCTACGAGGCCACAAGTTTGCGTTCGCGGACAAGGGAAGTTCAAGGAGAAGAGGGAACGGTGAAATTAACAAGAACGTGCATGAAGTCTCTTTTTAACCCACGTAGTAACCCGTTTGTCTGTCTCTAATTATACGCTTAAGTATTAGCATAAAACGTCAGGTCGATAAAACTTCGCTCGCAGAGATCGCCTGGCCTTTTCTTTCAATTTCAACACCCGAGGTTTGCGTCTGTGCCTATATCTTTGCATATGGAGTAAATAAGGTGATCTCAGGACCCATAGATTAAGTGTCCTGGCGTTTATGCATCAAACGAGCTTCCATCCTCGGAGGTGGTATGCGTACTGGTGGTTACATTATTTGCAGCTTCTGTCAGTCAGGCACGACGATGGCCTCGAGATCGTCTGGCCACACTGCACCGCGGATTCGGTGATTGTTGTGGGCGGCGCCGGTGGCGGTTTTTCTCGATCTTCTCGTCAGGGTGGCGGTGGCTGCAGTGTGCAGATGACAATGGCAACTGGTCGCCTTGGCATTGTCTGTTGTTTATGTTTGCCTCTGTGTATCTCCCCATCATGTCGTGTTCGTACCTGCTCGCAACCACATGAACGGTGGTTCCTGCCCATGGTTGAGTCCGGGTTGGCTATGCCTGTCACGTTTGCCCCTTTTGAACGTGTGCTCTCCTCTGCCTGCATTTACATATGGCTGGCGTTCGCGTGGGTTTCTGGTTTTCATGACTTGCTTCCCATTTGGGTTTGCGTCCGCTGGCCGTCCACGCTCGTTCGTGCTGTTAGTTGATGAAGGTTGGATTACTTCTGCGTCTGGCAGGAGTTCCCACTCGCGGCCCCACTTCGAGTGCTCTGAACGCAGAGCTTGATAGGTTGTAGATAGCGTCACACAGCGGTTGATGGAGGTAGTTGTGGTATGCCAAGCGTCGAACGTCTCTCTGGACGTTTGGGTGCGAAGTTTCTTTGGGAAAAGAATAGCGAACACATGCATACTGCAGTTAACATTTCCTGCACTCCGCTCGAGGCCGTTAGTCATGCGATGCTGACTTGGTGGTCCGCGTTCGAGGTTTTAACTGCCTTGACTTTATCATCCGCGGTAGATGTGGACGTGATCCTTATGTGGCAGTTTGTCTCGTTGTCTGTGAAGTTGTTGATTGCCCGCGTTCAACTTACGTAGCCACCGCGTATATGGACGAATTCTGGTCCCGCATGGAGACATTTTGTAAATGAATCATATGTTTGTATGAATTGCTGGATATTCTTTTGGCCAATCGTAAATTAGATAAACTTTTAGCGTGCAAATGCCATATCGCCACGTAGATAACCACTGCAGCGAACCAGCCGACAACGAGGACGAGGTCAAGTATCTGCGGAACTTTTCACAATGAATGGTTATCCTGGCGCATTCCTCGAAAAAAGGTAGGCGAGTATCTAAACGAAGAAAGCCAACGGGACGGCAAGAACCAACACGCTGGCGAGCAACACCTTATATTGCTGATGTATCCGAAGAATTCGCTTGACTGCTCAGTGAATTTGGAATTGGCATTGCTCACAGACCGGAAGCGACTATCCGCAGACAACTTATGTGGCCTAAAGACCCAGTACTCGTTAACCAAAAGTCCGGTGTTATTTACCGCATCGACTGCCTTTGTGGTCAAGCCAATTATGTTGGTGAAACCGGCAAACGGGTTCTCAGGAGAATGCACCAGCAGGAACTCGCCATGCGACGGAATAACAAGCTTTCTTTGGTAGCCACTCACGCATGCATGCCAGCGCATGGTTTCGATTTCGAACACTGGGTCAGTCGGACGACCGAATCTTACGCCTCTTGCGGGAGGCATGGCACTCGCACGTGGATTTAATAAACAGGCGTATCGATCTTCCTGATACCTATCTCGCGTTGCGCGAAAACAATCGATAGCAGCGCTAGAGGTCATTCCCGGCAGATTTGAGCTGAATACACGGTGAGCTCGGGTGGGAGTTCAAAACGTCGGACAAATAAAATATTGGTCCCAGAGAGCGTTTTCTCGCCTTCTGCTCTAAGATAATATCCTTCAGGCCCAGGAAACAAGAGTAAAAATATAACTTAAATGTGGATGAGACTGCCACAAACTAGCATGGGAGAACGCTGCATCAAACACGGAGTCCGTGCTGGGAGATTAGCGTCAGTGATAGAAGATTAGTCAGAGAGGACTGGAGAGAGCTAGTGCAGGATTGCAGATTTAGGCGAAACATGCAACTGGACAAATTTTCCTTTTTTTCATGTTCAATTACAGCTTCCGCTGCTGCCCTGGATGAAGGTGGCGAAGCGGTGGTATCGTGCACATTAAGTGAATAGTGTGGCAGGGGAAGTGCAGGCGTCCTCCAGTGTGCCGCTAGGGTTAAAAAAGCTGCCGAGGACGACCAGAGTCGGGCTCGAATATTGGGACTAATCGCGTACTCCTCCCTAGTGCTGCTTTATGCGTGTCAGCCAGCCAAACCCCGCAACTACTACCCCTGTTTTAAGAAAAAGGAAGCAATTATTATCGACGACGGCCCCTCACAGCCTATCCGAAGAGCAAGGCAAGGCCAGGCCTCCTCAACCATTTTAAAATCCACCTTAGCCAAATGGCTGGTGGGCATTTGCTTTTACCACGGGAGGCATTAGCGCGGCGAGGTGGTGGACGTCTGAGTTTTTCCCGCCTCGATTAACTTCATATACACGTTATCGTTCCCGCGCTCTCCCCTGAAAAAGTAAAAGCTGTGTTTTTCTGTCCTTTCGTGTGATGCAAAGCTTCTCAAAGCTGCATTATCCCCCTCTCTCTGTCCAGTTATCTTCTTAATGTTTTACAGCTGGCACTGACTTCTCAGTGGAGACTCCGTGTGTGACAAAATGTATTCCTGTGTTACTGTCACGGTTTATACTCACGTTTCTGATGCAGAATCCTGGACGGGCTTCGAAACCTCAGATGACTAAAAGTCTTGTCCCAGCGATTGCATATTCTTCTTCTGCATTGCCGTGTTCCTTTTCGGCAGCCGCATTCATGCCTAGGTTATATTTTCGTTCCCTTTTATCCCGAGTCTGAGGTCTGTTATGTTTAGGTGTCTCATATGTGTACATAGCTTACTGTAAAATTCCATCTGATTTACAATATTTTATTTATAGAAGACCATAAGTCACCCAAAAACAAGACTTTGCATTTAAAACTGGAATTCTTCCGTATACGGTGGTTACGCGAGTTGGGTTCATAACAGCCATTGGGCACTGCTTTTTTACATGTCATCATCGGCCGATTGCTGGCTGCTTGTGCGCCGTCTGCATTTTACACGCAGTCCTTCTGTAGCTTCCTCTATTTTGCTTGCAGAGCTCGACTGCAGTTTTTATTGAGTAAAGAGCAGTAATTCCGGTTAAGACGAACAAGTTCGCATCGGTAGCGGATTCGTTCATCCGCTTTTGACGATCATGGCTTCAACTCACCCCACAAGAGTGTCAGAATTGAAAAAACCCGAAAAAACACGAATTCCAGTACAAGTCACCACGCGTGCAATCAGCTTGCGGAAGCATGCGCTGGACACCGTCAAAACCGTGAGGTATTGGGTTGATAGGTATCGATGGCTCTGCTGTGCGTGAACCAGCAAGATAACATGACGAAAATCGTTGAATGACACCCAAAAAAGTACCAATTACAGATGACGTACAGTCTGGGGGTGTGTGGTGCATGTAGATGAGCTAGTGGTTCAGTGATTAGAGCGTTGGACTTCTTATTAAGAGGTTGCGGATTGAAGCCTCCGATGGTGTACCTTGTTGGGCTGAATATGACTGGCTGATGACCGCTGTTGGGTCAGAAGTGACTAGTTTGACTAGGCCGAAATCCTCGTGAGAGGTGACAACTGCGTGAGCCGTGAGCTGCTCGAGTCAAGGTTCTCAGGCCTCCAGTCAATCAACAAGCGCAAATAAATTGCTGTCCCTGGACCCCGTACTGAGGCATTTCCTGAGCAGGATAATCAGTCCCACGGGAAGGCCCGCGTCCTACAACAACTCCGACGACAGCGAACATAAATTTCCCGCCATTATTGAACCTGCATTCAACATGGACAACGGAATCGCCGCAATTAATGACTCGAAAGCGAATTGCCAAGCCACCGCCGCACAAATTACGGCCCCAAGCGGTGATTACAGGAGATGATAATTATAGTACGCGTGTGGATGGCCGCTACGAACTATAAATACCATGCAATCTGTGCATTTATCCCTTCAATCTGTGCGTGTCTCGCATTATTCTACGATTAACTATGAGGAAGGATTCTCGGCAGAATCCGTAACGTCAAGAAAATAGAATTCTTTTTCCAGAGATAGCATTTTCTTCTGAGTTAACGTTAAGGCAGAACTGGACGAGAAATTTTCACCAGCAATTGGTGAACGTTCCTCAGCGTAAGATCTGTTTCGCTTTGTCCATCACTGCATCCGACCCCGTCTTCGGGTCTATAAGAATGATTAAGGAAAGGCTTTGGTAGTTGCATTGCAAGTCTTGTATCACGGTAAAGAAATTAACATACAAGTTACCGTCCTTGAGCTCTTTGTGCTGTAAAGTAGGCAATACTAATGAAGCCTTTCAGGTTGTCTGCCGGACACCAGCAAATTTTTCTTCGGGCCTACACCAATGGATGCTTGCAACAGCCGAAGCAGTAGCAATGCAGCTAGCGAGTCCAGGGCTTTTTTTTCAGAAGACGCTAACACAAGCATTTTCATTTCCGTGGCCGACGCCGACACCAAGTGGCGATCGCACATCGCCCCATGCCCTAGTGATTGCCGTTTGCTCCCTACAAATGATCTTTGTTATCACTCTATGTGCCTGACCCCTGAACAATGCCCACAACCGAACCCAATTTCTTTCCCTGCCCCTCCCCTCCCACGTCAATCTTGCCATGCGGACAGTATGAAAACGATGACTTTTAACTAAAGTACACTTATTAACACTGCCCATCCGTACAATTTTCATTACCCCTGCAAGTGTGCCGGCTTGGTGAAGAGTTGCTGAAAATATTTGTTTGCCAAATCGACTTTTCAAAGGAAGATCTGTTGCGGCTTGTCCGCCATTGCAACCGATCCTGTCTTCGGGCCTATCAGAATGACGAAATAAAAGGTTTGGTAAATGCAGTGCAAGTCTACTATCACTATAAACTGGTTCACACGAAATTCACCATCTCTGCGCCCACCCCGATTTGGAGCAGACGATGGCCATCGTTGGCAATGACAGTCAGACCGTATAAGACTGCCACAGTGACCTTTGCAAAATATTACATGGGAGCTCTTCCGCCCGTCAAGGTGACCTTTGGTCAATCGTCAGTCAGCAACGCCATGAACACCGACAAAGACACCGCCTTGACGACTGACATTTGTGTACTTCCGAAAAGTCACAATAATGAACTTTCAGCCACCGGGATCGCATGTTTGTTTACTTATTCTCCGGCGATGGGAATATCTGCTGCCTAAAAGCCTTCGGTCTTCTTTTCGCCATCTGCCCGCGCTGCACTGCTGAGGCTGTCAACCGGACTTCCAAAAAGTTGTAAAGTTGATTAGGGCTAGCGATTCTAACAAGTAAACACCCTTCTATTAGGTAAATAATGTCCCATCTTACGGTAAACGCAATCCGCTGAAAATTTGTAGGAAAAGGACATAAAATTCAGAACTGCTTCTGCGAAGCACTGTCTTCTCTCGACATTAGCCTGTCGTTTGGAAGCATGACGTTTAGGAGACCTTTTTTATTTCTAAGAAGAATATGCTGCAAAACTTGCAGAACTTGTTCACTGGAATCTTCTCTGACCTAAGATGCAGAAGAGAAGGAAAAAAAGAAGAGCGACTGTTGAGGCCCTCGTCAGGTGAACGTTCAGCAGCGAAATTGAGACGAAGATTTACAGAGAGGCAATGAAAACAGCCCAACTTCTCAGTTTGCTTACTGTGCTGTCTCGTAGGTAGAATCAGCTATCCAGGGTTTTGCTTTAAGCAACGACTTCGCATCCTCCGTTTCCGTTAACACCATTGTTTTCTGAAATCTACTTTTTTATGTTTTTTAGCCGACATTATAATACAGCGACATTTTAAAACCAACAAACGATTTGCTGATCGCATACTTAGTGAGGTCAATCACCCTCTCCACTCTGAACTAAGGGCTGCTAAGTCTTTCTGTACTATGCACCGAGGCTTCCGTCATATGTTTTGCCATGTATCGGTATCTTAGCACTCTGTACTCCCATTCCTAGGACGGTACCTCGCGTGTGAAGAAGCGGAAATTAAGACGTTGAAAGCCATTTTGTATCAATTATGGATGGGGATATCGTATAAACCTTTAATTTTGAGTATTCTAAGACCTTTTTACCTTTGAAGTTTTACCTTATTTCATGCACCCTGTGAATAAAGCCATTTTTGTTGAAGCTTTTTGGGCATTCTCTTCAAAATAGGGCATTCTCTCTCTGCCTCCTTCTCTATCTAATCTGTCCTTTTAGTTTGCCTCGGTTTACCGGTAGAAGTTAAACCCCGTAATCAATGACAGTGACTTTGGATTTTTGAAATGACTATATTTGCTGTAAACACAAAGATCTGAACTTTCATCCGTAACATTTGCAAAAACGATATTCGTCAATTCAAAGTAAATGAACTGGAAAAGTAGTCGAAGCACTGACATCTGGAGTTAAATTTGTCATGCTTCATATAGATAAGCCTGATGGATCCTAAGGCTTCAGTGGAAGGTACATGCAAGCCCAACAGCATTTGCAAGATAGATTTGAGCTCATTTAAGCCCTCAGCCTATATTTCAAAACTAATTAAAATTGCAAAGCCATAGAGCACATGTGACGAACCTCAATCTCCTTCCTCTAAGAGCATACAGAATCTCGGGTTGATTTGATGAAATCATTCCACACGACAGTTTGATCAACGTATCCGACAAGGTTTACCGAATGCTTCAGAGCATAGTGGTGTAGGGACGATTACTTGCAAGTGGATTCGCTTCAGATGAACAATTGCACTGGAAAATCAGTATCTTAATGAGTATAATTCGGTAGAAGGACATTATACGAAACAATTTCCATCCATCTGACGACCTGGTGTGCCAGCATCGAAAATTTACACAATAAACCACTGTCTCCCAAAGAACTCCCTGTACTGAACGCATGCCTTCACTGCAGCTATCGTACGCCCTTATCTTTCAGCAGCCTGTGCTCGCTGTTAGGACAAAAACAAAAAGACTGGAGACGGGCTCGGTGCAGATTGCGGGCGCGGTTGCAGCTGCCACGCCTTACTCCTATCCCATGGAATCGGAGTGTCATTAAGACCGACACCACCTCAGGCGACCGACAGTTAGGCAGTGGCCTGTTGCTGGCGGTGGGGAGAAAATGAGGTTGACACACAGCACTTTTCTTTCCTCACTAAAATGAATCTGATGCGCTTGAAACTATCGCCATGCGCTAAAAGCCGCGGCTTGGAGGGTTGCCGGCTGGCGGGTTAACACTGACACCGCAGTTGGTCTAGTGTTTCTTGCTTTATGGTTTGGCTGGCTGCGGGCTGAGAGTCAAATCTAATGTCTCCTTCTTAATCTGGTCTTTAAAGCGCTCTCTGTCGGGAGCACACTAAGCGAGACGTGCCCTTTGGTACGCGTGTTGAGTGTTGGTCGCGCCAGCCGTCTGCGCCCTCCCCAACTCCGGCCTTCTTGAATTATGTCTTGACAACTGAGTCCCGGTTTGGGAGTGGTGAGGGAGTGAGATAGATTCTCCGCGAGTCTACTTTCGCTGCATATCTCGTGGGAGTCACCACGTTGCATCAACTCGTTGAAACTCGTGGTGGACATCATCGAAGTTGACGGTCCAATTGTCAGATGGCTGGTGCGGCGTGAGCCTCTACATACGCTGGTCAGGAAACCCCTTATCCCCTGTTTGGCCTTTATTAAGGGATCACGATTCGAGTAATGTCTGTCGTGTCCTGATCTTGCCTAGATCTTGATCCAGCGCAGCTGATACCACGCGACCCATTTGGAGGGTTCTCTTAAATAACATTTGTTTGTGATTTACATGCATTTGCTCCCAAACAATGCATGGACATTTTCATAGCCTACGAAATCATAACTACACTCAACCTTCAAGGTCACTTGTCAAGGTTTTGCGTTTTTTTAGAGAGGCAAAGGGTACGTTGGTTTCATCACACTAAGGGGAGTTGACGAATGCATATGTAGAATGCTTTAATTGCCAACGTCACAATGTTGTAATCGGTAGAATTTTTTAGAAGTAAGCTTGAAATAATCACTTTTCAAAGCAAACCTCAGCGTTTTAGTTTGAATAAGTTCTTGCTTCTTTGTCTTCAGATTCGATCCGGCTAATTCTAAGTCGATTAACTGCCTGCATGTAACTTCATGATCTACGCAGCAGATTAGAAAGTAAGGGCCTGTGCCTGGTCTGAACTCTATAAACGTGATTTATATCAACTCAGCCAAATAAACTGCAGACCATCAGCACATAGAACAGAATTTACACCTACTGGCAATCAAATGAAAACACTTGGAAATCTTGAAGGATGACCTGAATTTTTATCTTAATCGAACACTCGAGCTCATTATAGGGAAATTTGACGAAAGACGAATTTCTCTTAATATGTTAAAAAATGATCCTTTTTGATTGCACCTGAAAATTATCGATAAATTAATTATGCACTGCCTGGTCTTGCAATAAGTGACCTTATGAGAATGTATCTATCAGTGACGTACCTATCGCTGAAAGCAAAAGGCCCTTGATTTTTTTACCAAACGCATTTCAACCAATGAAGAAGCGAAAGTAAAAGAAGGCCATTCCTCGTGAAACCGTGTTTGAATTTATACTCAATGTATGGACTGGTTTGCTGATGGCCATCGAAGGACGGTGAAGTGAAATTTCACCAAATGACTATTTTCGAACGTAATTCTATATGTGCTGCTTCATTCACTCGTTTTTTTCTTAATGTGGACAGGCTTTATGTAGATGTAAAGCTTAAGTTTACCTATTTACACTGATTTTTCATGTTTTCGCAATGTTCCGCTTTTTAAAAAACGGTGGGTATTTCTTAACATAGTAATATTTATTTTTAAAAGGAAATATTCCTTCTTTTAAGTTACCGTCGTTTCTTTACCACTATGAGACTTTGGGGACGCAACATGGGCTGATATTATTTGATTCATAAGATTTCATGGCATAGGAAATTTTTCGTATGCACTGCCAGGAATATATCCCTGCCCCAACTAGACAGGGAGACTGTTTGCAATCCTTATCCCTCGCGTGCGCACTACTGGCAGTCTGATTTTATGTCAATCCCAAGGATCCAAACGGACTAATCAGCTTCAAGGCCGCCTCGGGCACGCTCTCGCTCGATGCACTGTGAAGTGTTCTCTACTTGGCCATGCTGTCGCAGCACCGGCCGCCAACTTAGTTCAAGCTGTTCACCAACCATTCTCTACAAAATAAAACCTCCTCTCAACTGGAGTTTGACTTTGAGACAGGGCCTGAAGGTCGTAGCGGTCAGAGGCTACCGCGACAACGGTTTTCTGCTTGTCTGAGTTTTGTGTCCTCTTAAATTACCATCCTGACATATCTTGCACATGCACTTTATATTTGCTCATACAGCAGGATAGGCGATTGATGCGCCAGACAAATTCGAGGCCATATCAGGGCATGGCAGTTGTTGTGGGATTGCGCACTTGTTGTGATTGTACGCCTAGGCGCAGACCGACGCCACACCAGCCACCTGCGCTACTGCCAATGCAAGTGAACATGCGAGTCCCAAAAAGTAACTGAGAAGAAGACCACTCGATCGCTGGGACAATACTTTTATTCGCCTGACGTTTCGAGACCCGTCGTGGATTTTTCCTCAGAGACCTAATCACACGGGAGTAACAGATACAGCTAGCGTGTGCTACTGCTTTGTGATTATGTCTCTGATAACGAATCCGCGATGGATCTCGAAAGGTCAGGCGAGTAAAATTATTGTACCAGCGATCGAGTCGTCTTGTTCGCACCTACGCTATCTTGAGACCAAGCCGATATGGGAAAGCGAGAGAGAGTGCTGTAGATTGTACGCAAGCCTACTATCACTATAAAATAATTCAGTCGCAACTTACCATCCTTGCGCACACGATGAAGCGCGTCGATAACGACGGTAGAACTTTCGGTGGATTTTCACCCATTCGCACACCTGTTATCTCTACCGAGGGAGTCATCCAGGTGTGATTCGTTTCTTGTGAACAACAAGGCGAAAGATGGGAGGAGCTTCCCTTTGATATGCAAATTTGGAGGATCTGTTGTCGAAAAACAACTAACAGACCTCTATTTTCAAGTGCTACACTGCGATTTGCAGAGACCGCTACAACAAGGAGAAGAAAAACAGAATTTTATAGGCAGTTGGATCAATTGATTAACCTCGCATTGCCGTGGTAAAGATCGGTAAAGGACGCAACCCCATTCCTTCTCCCGTCCGCTCACGCATCCCGCCCCTCGCACGCATGACCGCCTACTGTCTTGCCGTTGGGATCTTTTAATCACGCTTGAAAGGTTTTCACTGCAATTTGAACCGTCACATCTCGATGTCACCCCCCTCCCCTCCTCGTCTTCTGCCCCCTCACCATGCATGCCCGCATCGAAGACCAACAGTGCATGCTTCATTTACCTATATAGTTTCTGCCTTCCAGGTCGATGCTTGATCGGACGTTTTGTTTTATAGGCAGATAGAATTACAGGTAATTTTATTTGCCTATACTTTTAGTTGTCAAAGCATCTGTTGTGACCCTGGGCAGAGCGGGACAAAGGAGTGTCGTTAGCGATCGTGTGAACGTTCATCAGTGAGTTTGCTTTATCCTGTTAACAGGCAGTGATCGCACGCACTTGAATTAGAGGTCACATATTTCTATGACGTCATTAAATCCTGCGATTCTGGTAACCTTTGCCTGGCTCGAAGTTCTTGCCAAATGCATTTTGTATGTGATCGTAAAGCGGGGCTGTTTGTTGAACTGGTCTGAACTGAATACGACTTGTCATAGGTGTTCGACCATCGATATCGTTCGTGTGAACGCTAAGTTAGTATTGATTGCTCCAAGGAACTGCAAAAAAAGCTTTCTTAAAACACGAATATCACAAAATCGGCAATGAATCTATCATTTCCTCGAGGTTAATGCGAACCGACCATGAATTTTTCAATAAATATTATTTGCATTAGTGTTTTATTTATTAATATCATTTGCACAAATGACTGGATGGCTTCCAAGGCGGGAGTCGGGCGTTTTGCGAAAAAATACTCAAATGCAGGTTTAAAGCACTACAAAAAGGCCAAAACTCAGAGAAATATGAAAATATTTATTAATATGTGAATTTTTACAGTATCAAATTCAATAATTTTTAAGGCAGGAAGCGTTTTTAAAGAAAAGATGGTCTTATTTATATATTACTGGATAAGTGAAGCAAGTTTCATTCCGAGATGATATGAGGAAAAGAAAGAAGATCTTCGGAAAATCGAGTTGTACTCGTGAATTTTCGAACAAGTATCACGTGTTCGTCGTCAGACTAAATTAATGACGATAGTGTCGTTAATTGGATCCCCCACCTACAACCTCGCCAAATGGCTTTACAGAAAACTAAAGCATCTGAGTGATGGATCACAATACAACGTCAAAAACTCACAGGCATTCCTGCATAGAATTCAAGGACTTCAAGTAAGTCCTGATGAATGTATTATGTCATTCGACGTTATTGCTCTGTTTTCTTCTATACCGCACGTTTTAACCATCGATAGTATAGAGCGGTGCCTAGATGAAAATCCTATCGATATTCCGAAAGAACACCTGTTGGACATGCTTAAGCTCTGTCTCAAGAACTATTGTCAATTTCATGGCAAGTACTATCAGCAGGTGAAGGGTACCCCAATGGGCTCACCAATATCGGGGCTACTGGTCGAGCTAGTCTTACAGAGACTAGAAGAGGAGGTTTTTCGCGCTGTAGAACCAAAAATGTGGCTCTGCTGCGTAGATGACACATTCGTCATCATGAAGACTTGCGATGTCGAATGGCTGCACCAGAGTCTAAATGGAGTCTTCTCAGAAATACAATTTACCCGCGAAGAGGCAACAGGAAACAGCCCCCCCCCATTCCTTGACGTGAGGATGCAAAGACTCGCAGATGGCGAACTCGCAACAAGCGTCTACCGAAAGGACTCCACTGTAGAAATAATCCTTAACTATAAGAGTAACCACCCTGCGGCCCATAAAAGAAGCTGTGTTCGCACTCTTTTCCAACGGGCCCAACGTTATTGCAGTAGCGATGATTTGCTCAAGAGAGAACTAACGTACTTGTACATTTTTTCCGGTCCAATGGATATCTGACAAGTTTTGTCAATAATTGCCTTAGACGTCGGGGTCAAGCACAAAACCTCCCTCCCAACGATGTTACATTGCCACGGAAATTTTATTTTCTACCCTACATGAATGGAGTATCTGAAACCATCACTCGGCCACTAAGTCGCTTTGGCATCTCCGTTGTCCACAAGCCCGCAACCTCACTGCGCGCGAGCTGATGTCGAGTAAAGGATGCTCTCCCCGTGGGACAACTAAGTAACGTCGTTTATCGTATACCGTGTGCTGGTTGCCCTTGCGTTTATATTGGCCAAACAGGCCGACGCCTTGAGGCTCGCATCAATGAACACAAGTCAGTCGTTCGCCTACCGAACGATTTATCCCTCGTATATGCACACTCCATTGAGTGTGATCACCGCTTCAATTGAAATGCCACCGACGTGATCGCAATGACTAATACGCGACAAGCGAGAGAATTCCTTGAAGCTTGTCACTCGAATCCGGCTAGTATAACCAGGCACGTTTCAGAATCGGCCGTTAGAAAGAAAGTGAAACTGGGTCACAGACTGCAAGCAAAGGTCTTGCTTGTCATCTGCAGACGTAGATCCTCATCGTTAGTGCTAGCGTAATCCTGCCTCTTTTGCGGGGTTAACTGGAGTTTACCCCACAATAACGTTGTGTATGTTTGTTACTGACACAGTTCATTTTAATAAAAAGCATCCTCATTATGTCTGCCGATATGTTACTGTTTGTGGAATGGTCATTGTCCACCATATTTTCACCACTAACCAAAGTTGCTAGTCGCCCATACCATCAGACATCATTAGTTCTCGTGCGCACTTGAGGAGACCCCCCTTGTGATGCATAAGAGCTCGTCGCAGACGCACTCTTTGAGAACAAATTTGGTCAATGTACGCGTTGACAACAAATGAATCTTCTCTGCTAAATTTCCTTCGCATAAATAGCGTTGTTGTAGACTTTTGTAGATAAAGTTCGTTCCTAGATTTGCTCAGAGGATCAATGACAAGGTAACTCTGTGAATAGGGTCTTTCGTCGTCTGCCAAATAAGGTCGCAGTCTTGTTTAGAAGCGGGGTGGGTTGATACGCCTGGCTTAGCTCTAGGCACTGTTTTGTATGCAATAATTCGCCCCAAGATTAATATTGTAGTGACTCACTCCACTCAGGCTAGGAGGCGCCATAGTTCACCATCGCCAACAAGTACGCATGCACTGGCCGCCTACCCCCGACCGTCCAGCCAATCCGTCTGACCGATCATTCGTTAATGCTGATTCACACAAAGGCCGCTCCAGACGCAGTGGCGATTCCCACGGTAACCTCACTTCAGACGCGGCACTGTGGCTGGTGGCTGCTCGCTCCTCTGACAGTCATATTCCTCTTTTCTATTCTCCTTTCCCTCTGTACAGACTAAACTGTTCAGAAGACGGTAAATTCTTCTCTGGAACTAGTGGTTTACTTGTCCGACGTTTGGAATCCATCGTCATATTTAGCTCAGCTCTGCAGCAGAGCTGTGTTAAATAGACAGTGAGCTGTACGTTTTTTTCATTTCTCAAAAATGAGCTCGCGGGAGAGTTCGAAACGTCGGACTAGTAAACTACTGGTCTCAGAGAGCACTTTACCGTCTTCTATTCAGTTACTTAGGCCTCGCATATTCTCTACTATTCATAGTAAACTGCTCCTACTACTCTGGCCTCCCATGACTTCTTCTTCTCCTAAGGAACCGGATGTGAAGATCGCAGTTGCTCGGGTTTAACTTACCTAACCCCTGTAGTTATGTAACTTATATTGAATAAGCTTGCGTATGACTTCTTCAATGGCCCTTGGTTGATATGCTTTGAATCCGTTGAACGTATATGGTAGATAGAAATTGCCGCATATTTTTATCATGCGACAAACAAGGAACAAAATTAGTGCATGCCAAGTGTACTCCTCGTATACTTGTTCAGGCCTGCTACGTCTCCATGTGATAGCACGAATTATTGTCACAAAGCCTGTATTACTAAATGTTATGTCCCAAAATAGCAAGAATTGGAAACTTAGCGTTTTTTACAGCTGACCTCTATCCTTTGACATTCGAAGGAGGGACTGGTTATGTGTCTGATCTCGCCAGAATTTAGTGGGCATTAGATATCATTTTCAAATTTAAAAAGGCTATTAGTGTTCCCTGCTACTGTTTTAAGTAATGTCCTTTCAGGACGGAACGTGCAAATGCATACGAACTTGACGTGAGACAACCAACAGCATATGAAATTACCTGATAATGAGGAAACATTATTCTGTTACTTACAAAAATGTCCAGTTGACCTTTCGTAAAATTGCGTTGAAAACTTTTTCCTTCAACACAAAAACGTAAATTTACTTAATTGTATTAATTCCTTCTTCGGTCTCATTTCGCGAGTTTCGTTGACAGTTTGATGGATACTTCGTGATATAGCAGATAAAATGTGACAAGCATATATCAGTGTAACGCACAAACCACCCGCGTTGCACCCAATGATAGTAAACTGCTTTTTCAGGTAGCCACCGTTCTTCAGACGTAGGCATGTTTGTTTTGGTAATTACTTGTTATAAATTTATCAAGAATTTATTTTGATCCATCGTTGTTCTGCGAAAATTCCCATTTTACGATTGAAAAGTCATTTTGGAAAACAATCGTTTTTTGTCAGTCATCATCAGCCCGATACATGACATGGAAGATAAAATGGTCAGATAATTGCAGCGTTTATACAACTGTCAGTTTGGGGGGAGGGAATTAGTGTGTAAGGGTAATTAGGCAGCTGATTTTTCTCTCGTCTCCTGAATGCGGGCGCCTGCGCGGGTAGTGCGTTGGTTGCCATGCATAGAGAAGACAGAGGGGGTGTTCTGACGGTCATCGGGTTGAGTTTTGTGTGTCAGCCGCGCAGCTTGCGCTTGACTATTCACTGTAGCGTCCTTTTTGTGTGTTTTCGGGTGACATTGCTTCAAGAGGTGTGCAATTTCTGCATGCAGGCGGCCAGGGGAGGCAGATTGCTAGTACCAGCGCCTTCTGACAGCATAGAGTGGGTTTTGCTTGTTGGATTGCCACTGCTTCTGCTGCGGCTAACATCCGTTTGCGCGGACCTTTGGAGTAGCGTGTTGGCGTGCGGTATATGACCAGAAAGGCTTCTCTCGCGTTCACTTGGTGGTTTTTGTCAATAAGGTGGGCGAGGATTGAGCTTGAGAACGGTCTATTCTCCCCCCTGCTGAGCCAAGCTGGTATGTGCTCACGCATTCTCTTCTTTAGACGTCGCGTTGCTCGGCCAATATAGCCCACTCCACAGGAACAGGTGAACGAATATATACACATTGATGTTGCCCGCAACGGTAGTTTGTCTTTACCACCCATTCGTATAAGGGGTTAGTGAAGAGAGCCCGCAAGTTTGCAGCCCGGAAGGCATTCATGACTGCTCTCCTCAGGTGCCTTCTTAACAGTTCACTCGCTGCATCTCCCATCAACGGCAGTCTTATGAATAGATCGTTCTTTTTCGTCGTTGCAATTGCGACATTTGTGACATGCTCCCTGATGTTCTGAAGGATAAACCTTTCCGGATAACCGCTTTCATGGAGTGTGTCCTTTAGTTGCTGCAATTTTACTTCCACTATTTCAGGAGAGCAGATACGGCGTATTCTGGCTGAAATTCCCTGGACTAAGTTTCGTTTGACGTTAAGGGGAACGACTTTTCAATTTATTTTGAGTTGACTCAATTGTAAAAAACTTAAGGCGTTCGGTGGGATTTGAATTCGTGTATCAGAAAAGGTCTTTACCGGAAGCCAATACTTTAACCGCTAAGCTAAAAATGTCCCACCATTTTATGGAGGGTCAATTATTTAAAGTCTTACGTATCTGACAGCAGAAGAGGAAAGTATAATATAACAGGAAAATAATACAAAATGTCAAGCATACTACAGTAGATTGCCTAACTGTTCAAATGTGAAAATCGAAATTTAAGGGGGTGGTTCAACCCAAATTCTGGTTTGTTTATTTGATACATTGAATTGACGTGAGGCGTAAAATACTTTTTATTAGAAGGGAAATAGGCACAAAATTTGGAAAATCCACATTTGTCGATATCAAAGGAAGTTTCTAAGCTATAAAACGCTGCGGAGTGAAACTTCTTGCTTATACATGTTAAACTACAAAGTAATATTAACAAAAACCGAAAATGTTTTAAGTGCATCTTTTCAGAGGATGGAAAATTTCGTTTTGCTTCCATTAAATTGAGGTAAGTGCAAGATTGAGATAACGCACTGTTTTCAGAAAATGAAGAGCGGATTCAGTTTATAAAATTCATTCTTATAGATCTACTCATTTTGTGCCATAAAACTAAATAATAAACTTATTAAGCTGTAAGTTGTTTTACCACCCCGAAAATAACGAAGTTAAACCAGCATATACAATAGATGCTAAAACTCACGAAGTGACGTGGTTTAGACACGAAAATTTATGCTGCCCGAAATCAGTGCATGTGGCGCCCCCACGTTTGACGGCATTAAACTATGTATCATTAATAAAAAAAGACATAGGTTGTTTAAAAAAATTGGTACTTTTCACTTAAAAAAATCTAAATACAAGTAAGAGCTTTATTACAGGTCACTGGTCTTATTTTAAATATAAATGTGACTAAGAAAGGAAATGCAAAAAACAGCAAGATCAAATGCAAAATTTTTCTCTTTTAGATTGTCTATTAAAATATAAATCAGCATTAAACCTCTCAGGCAAAGGCATGGACTAGTAATCTATAGTTGCTGGTTTAATGTTCGGCGCGGGAAAAGCGTTTGTGATTGCAGTTTTAAGGAATCGGTTTACAAGCTCGCTTGATGCATCTCCTAAGAAAGGCAGTCTTATAAATATTTCTTTTTTCTTTGGTTAAGATAGCAGGCTTCTTGGTGCGTTCGCCAATACTCCTTATGATGATGAACCTTACTGGGTATCCGTTTTCAAGAAGCGTGTTCTGCGGCTCTTGGAGTTCTGCTTCGAGAGTTTCAGGAGAGCATATCCGTCGTACTCTAGCTGATAATCCCTGGACTAGATTCCGTTTTATATTTAGGAAACCAAACTGTGAAAGTTGGTGTATTGTCCCGTCCAGGTTTTCTTTTGAATACTCTACGCAAAATCGATAAATCATTTTGCCTTCGTAGAAGGCCATCAAGACAGGCCATTGCATTTTCAACCTTAGTCGCTGCAGAAATTGAAATTGAAATTGATAAGCCCCTGTTCTGTTGTAGGTTTTCATATTCATTTATTATCTTCTACACATTGAAAGTGTTTGGACGGGGTTTCTTTACGGCACTACAGATAAGACTTATGACATTCCAGATATATGCTTGATCAGGCCACTATTTTGGCATACTAAAATAACTTGCGGTCCCATAAGTCTGTTACTTATATTTATGATATAAAGCGTAAGAGATTTGTAAAATAGACTTTTTTCAACTTACTCGGCTCCTCTTTTTTCGATACCACTGCGTTATCTTATATTTGGCCTTACCTCAATTTCTGGAAAACAACAAAACTTTCCGCTTCCTGAACAGATATGCAGTATGGCGGGTACTGCATGCAACTTTCATGGCAAAATTTAGCTTGATACTTTAGCATATACTTGGCCAAGTTATTTTTATTAACTGGGTGAATTTTAATAATTAAAAGGGCTTTAGTTTGGAAAACTGCCCTCTTATTTTAGGTGACTAAGCGAATGAGGCAACAATTTTGTAAGAAAGTTTATATCAAAGACATTTTCTATGCTTTAAGGAACGACAGAACAAAACTTATTACTTATATGCATTGTGCTATGGAAGAGCTCCAAAATAAGTTCAAAAATTGGATAAAATACCCCTTTTAGAACTGCAATATTTTGTCCGAAGTTGTTCAGACGCGACTGGAGCCAAGTTTAGAGTCGGATTTAGTGTCAGAAACAATTAAAAAATCAAACTTTTAAAAATTACATTCAGCTAACCTGTGACGTTTTCGCACAATATACAGTAACAGGAGAGTGTTTGTTGCATTGTGTTTTGCCGCACCGCTTTCCTTGGTGAATGAGCAAAGTGTCCACATATGCTTCCGCGAAGGTAATGTAAAGAAGGCCTTAGTGAATGTAGGTCATTAAGTAATATACTTTTTTATAAACTATATGCTTCGACTATGCGTCATTTAGAAAAGGAATAGAGCGAAAAATCATGAGTATTTCAAAAATTGGTCATATACATGGCCACTTTTTGCATTTACAAGCTTAAAAAAGATCCTGGAAGAAATTCACGGTTGCGGAAAATAATCCATTATAAAGAAAAAAGTAAGTTCTTTTATTTCCAGGCCAACTGAATCGTTCATCTTCAAGTCTATTAAAATATTTTTCAAAAGTCTCCAAATTCATTCTGACATTACCTTGGAAAAAGTAAATGTACACAGAAATTCATCAGGTGAATATCTAAGTAATGCACTTTTTCATGAGGCAACCCATTATAGAACTTTTTCTTAATGATCTTAGGAATAACAATATCACACTTCCGTTGCGGACGTTATTTTTCTCTTAGCTATACTCGCCTTGGGCTTTTAATGACATTCCGGTCTATAGTGTGTCAGTTGTGGATTGGCTTCGCGCACATGGGACGAAAACACCTGTGTAGCGTCTAAGTCGTGATTGTGCTCAGAGCGCTACAAGCCCTAACTGTAAGTAAAAGGCAGGAGGTGCCTGTGAAACAGAGGTATGGCGTACAGAACTCCCAGTTTCTGTCTCAGATGACAGTGGGCACTGGTGAAGCAGGTTCAAGTGTTCTCCAATTGGTGCGTTTGATATTACCCAATAGGTGTCGTGTCTGGTGGCGCAGGCTGCGTCGGTCGAGAGTGGCGGAAAGGGACACTTTCAATTGGCACTTTGGCAGCCGTAACTACCTGAACGTACGTGTGTGGAAGTCGGTCAAATGTCTGCAGGTCAGCACGTCTCAAACCGCTCATTGCGATAGCAGATGACCTTGAGTTCTTTCATTTCCAGTCCAACTGAATCGTTCATCTTCGAGTCTATTAAAATATTTTTCAAAAGTCTCCAAATTCATTCTGACATTACCTTGGAAAAAGTAAATGTACACAGAAATTCATCAGGTGAATATCTAAGTAATGCACTTTTTCAAGAGGCAACCCATTATAGAACTTTTTCTTAATGATCTTAGGAATAACAATATGACACTTCCGTTGCGGACGTTATTTTTTATCGAGTTATCTCTGACGTTCAGCGTACTCGACAATGCGGTTTTCTGTTTTGGGAAATTTCGAAATATGATCCACATGGCCATCGTCATATGAACTTATATTTAAAAACTCATTTTTGCGGTAAATGCTGTTTATGTATATCTTGTTTTCAAGGTTTTGATGTAAACGTCGGACAAAAGCGCAACTGATGACTGAACAAATAAAGATACTGAAACCGATGGAATTTATGCCAAACAATATTAAATACGATGTTGAATAAATAATTACCTACTAATAGTAATCTGCATAAAAAATCGACTTAAGAAAATTCTTTTTATATACAGAATGTGGTTGCGTAAAGTTTTCAACTTAACGAAATATTTAAATTTGTTGTTTTAATTTATGATTATTTCTTACCTCTCCGGAACAAGTGGATTATCGGGAAATTTTCATTTTGCTGAACAACTTATTATTTCTTATATTTCTTTTAAGTTTTAAATTTGCCTGATGTTGTTCATTATAATTGTTAAGTTTTCATAAATGCGCTCACGCCGGTATGCGAGTAATGATCAAACTTTTAAAAACTTAGGCATTTTGCATGCAGGACTCGCCATACTGTAATTAAAACATTTCTTAATTTTTTTAATGTTTTTGTATGATAAAACATTCAGAAGGCAAAAGGTTTTGGGCCCCAGTAATTAAGAGAATAGGAAATTCGTCCTATATCAACAAACGTTGGATTTAGCCCAATTATGCCCCTCAATTCGCCCCGAATATACTGACTAGAATGAACCATTTTCTAGTAAACAGCATTTTGCGCCTCAATGAACAAACTAAAAATCTCAAAAAGATGTTAAATCCCCACTTAAATTTTGATCCTCATATTTCATCATGTATCTAATCGACTGTACATGAGCGGCTTCTCTGTCAAGCCGTAGGCAAAGTATGTCCGAACACTTTTAATCTATAGTTCAGTATGAACACGAATAAGGAAACTTAGAACTAAACGGATAGAAGATTCGTAGTTTTTGCAAAATCGTGGTATATATTCTGTCACTCTGACGTGCATTTGCAATCTAAGAGTGGGGCCTAAAAGTAAAGACGTGCTTCGAAGACTGTTCGAGTATCCACAGTAAAAGTGTGTTCTTGCACTGTCAGCAGAAGATTCGTTCCCAATACTCAAGGAAGTCAAGAAACCGGTCACACTTTGCCATTTATTTTGACTCAATTTTCGAAAAAGGTAAAGTACGCAGATAGTAGACGTCAAAATATCTAAATAAAGCTCCATTTTTTTCTAGAAAGCTTTTTTAACTGGTCCTAGGCATATTACTTTTTGATTCATGTTGCAGACGTTCATTTTTTTGTAATGAATCGTCAAATCTCAGTGATTCTAAAATTATGACCTAGAAAAACAGGTGCATTTGAAAGGATGCCCATAAACTAACAATTTAGATAAATGCGTTCAATTAATATTTTATTTTGGATGTTTTGGTAATAATATAGAATATAATCCTTAATTACGGCCAATTGACTGGGGCCACTGAAATTTTTAAAGTGTTGATCATCAATTCAAAAAGGATCGGAACGCTGTTTAATCGAAATCTGAAGTAATTACAAAGAAATCGCTCTTAGTGTACATAAAAATGCTACTTTTATGATTGCACTTGACGATTATATTAAAATGTATTATTCACTGAATGGCATGTCCGCACGTTAGCTTACGAAAAATCGTACCCCTTTTACCTCAGACTGAGCTCATACAAGCGACAGTCTGGTTGCTTTAGTCCAAAGTAACTCGAACAATGCACAAATGGAAGAAAAACTTACAATCCACGTGAAACCACGTTGGAATAAATAATTAAACTTTGGACTTTTCGGTAACGACCGCATATTACGTTGTACTAATATGGAAGCGTATCTTTCCGAAAATTTTACAAAGCGATAATTTTCCAACGAAATTCTGCTTGTGCTGCTTTATTTACAGTTTGAAAATTTCGCTCAAGTCTGACGACGAACTGGGGATCCAGTGTCAAAAACTTACTCAATAAAATTACTCATTTCCCAAAGGATGCCTTTCCATGAAATTACATTTCTTGGAATGCCTGCCTTTCAGTTTATACGAAATTCAATTTCATATTTTTCCTACTCATGATCCTTCAACGCAACGAGTGGATGCAGCTGAAGAGCTTTCATTAAATTTATGGTTCCATTCAATTTTGCATTGATTACTATCTTAAAATTACACGAGTTCATCTTCAGATATCTGTAAGAGTTCGAAAGTTCAGGACAATCAATCAATTGAGCTGGTGCTGGACACATCTTCTTCCTTATCTGTGCAGATACCTGGAACACGAACTTTTTCATTTATTCCTGCACTCCCTGTCAATATGAATCACCGAGTTGATCCTAACGATACCTTTTAGGTGGACTCCTTGACACCAGCCAAATGAGTGTTAGTAACGGCCTAGGCAGTGGTTGTATGGCAAGAGAGTCCAGTGCTCTGCTACCAGAAGACCCTAATACAGTCACTCCCACTTTAGTGGCCTCGGCCTCGGCTAGGTGGCGATTGCATGTCGCTGTTTAATCCCTGCACGGAACATTTAACTTCCCATATTTGACCATGGCATCTACATGCTGATCTTTTTATACAGGCAGTGTGAAAACGATGAGTTTTGCTCCTAAGACATTTATTTACCTTTTGCAAGTTTACCCTCTTCATCATCATTGCAATTGTACCGGCCCGATAAGGAATTGCCGAGAACTTATGTGCTTACCAAATAGACTTTTGAATTTAAACATGCTAATGCTTTATTGATTTTCCGTTTATATGTAAGCCGTTGTTAGGCCATGGTTATTTGGTAGATCAGAAGTCTTCAGAAGGCCAGTATAGTGGGAACATTACATTGTGTACACAGGGGAACGGAGAATATTAGGAAAGAGATTTGACTTGGAGAGCATACGACCAGGCAGGAGACCAGCCGGGTCCAAGTGCTGGTTTGACAGTAGTCAGGCCAGTAGACAGAGAGAGAGAGCATTCATTGGCTGGGTTGATCTTGAGGTTAATGGCCAGACAGACAGATTGCGTAAGGAACGCGTACAAGCTTGCTATTCGTCGCCGGCCCCAAAAGACATCGATGCGGCAATTGTGATTGGCTGATTCAGGCGTCCGTGATCCTTCAGGAAAATTCACTTCGACTCGAACTAGTCACAACACCCCGACCCTTCAGGCTTCTGATGCCTGTCCATGACTTCAATTCTATTGCTTTGCCCCCGGCTCCTCCTCGATGGTACGACTGCCCGTCAGGGGTCACCACGTAGCAATCGTACAATCTGCCAGCTGTAGTTGCACTAACGTGTTTAAAGTATGCGCAACGCGGCAGAACCTGTCATACGACACTGGTTCGCTCTCACAATCATCATTCAAGTATGAGGCAATAGATAATCAACAGACTACTGCCAAAATAGTTGCGTAAGCGTGTAAGACTGTGTGATCAGAGCACCCGATGTACAGATCAGAAACAAGGCTAAGTTGTTGCGAAAAAACTCCAACATCAATTACAAATGGAGAAAGTGTGGTGACTCACTCCGCGCAAGCACGCATGCGTCAAGGCTCACCTCCGCCAACGAGTAAAAATGCAATGGACGCCTATGCCCGTCCATCTAGCCAATCCCTCTAACCAATCACCTGTCAATGCCGACTCACACAAAGGCCGCTCCAGACGCTGCGATGATTCCCGCGGTAACCTCACTTCAGACGCGATGCTGTAGCCAGCGGTTGCTCGCTCGTCTTACAATAAATTTTCCTCCTACGTATTCTTCATTCTGTGTGATACGATGTGGTCCAACCGGATAATAGACGATAGAACGTATCCCAAAGAATATAAGCTAGTTGATAATATAAGGCATGGAAGACCAGAGTGTTAGGAATAATTTGCTAAAGTGTAACACGAGTAGAATGATATTAATAGGTAAGTGACTCCCAGACGAGTGCAAGTCTAGCTATGAGCGGGCCGCTCGAGGAATGTCTGGACGTAGGCAAACCCCTTACCTAGGTCCTTTTGTGGACTGGCCTTGGGAAGTGGTTGGCCAGTGAGCCAAATAGGGGGTGAACTTGAACGGAGGTTTTGACAGCATGGGGCGCGCATGGGCTGGTGCACACGATGGCCAGACACGCGGGGCATGTGAGCAAAGCATGGCTAGGAAATACAAGGTAGCTACAATTCCTTCTGTACAGAATAAACTGTTCTTTTCACTCTGGCTTCCCATGACTTCTTCTTTTCTTAAAGAACCGAGCCTGAAGATCGCAGTTGCTAGGTTTTGGCTTGCTTAACTCCCTGCCATAGGAGTACCATCAAGGCTAAATTACGAAAGGGCCGTTACAGTTTGATTCTCAGTCCGCAAAAGTCATTACAGTCTGAGTTTCAGTCCAGCCAAAAACACACTGGGTTGATTTTGTAGTGCGAGTCACTCCGTCAGTTGGCAACCTTCCAAACCACGGCTTTTAACGCACTGCGGTAGGAACTATATGCCACCCGAGACTGTGACTCTAAAAAGGCTGGTAGGGACCGCCCTGAACGCTTTCCTTATCAAAATATGAATCGTTGTGTCTGTCTCAGTCCTGGTGCAAGACAGCCGACTTAGATTTAATCGTAAGACTGTCTAGAGAGTGTCACCTCAACCCCTCCCCCCCCCAACGGTCTCATTCAGGACAGCATGCACTCACTGGCTCTGTCTTCGGTTTTTAGACTTCCGGTCTGCCTTCTTAGCGAGGTTTTCTTGAGTGTACACTTCGGTGACGGACAGCTTTCGCGCGTCTCAGCGACCTGATTTTCTGCTACCTTAATTACCTTCTTATATAAAGTCTCGACTGGCCATCTCCCATCACATGGTTCGGGTAGATGTCTGAACACAAAATTAACTGTCTATCAGCAGAGGGTTTCTTCTACTTTATTCCACAATTTCGGTATCAAACCCAACCAACTGAGATCCCAAACTTTCGCTTACCTCCTGTCACTCAGAGTTTGACTTCCTTTGGCCTATGCTGAGAGGTGTGAGGAGCGGTGAGTGTCACCTAAATGTCACGTGGCATTATCCAGAGGTGTTGCTGTCCAGGCAGCAACAAAGAGCAGACCCCAATTGACAAGTAGCGGAAGGTGTGGTGGAGGAGGGGGAGGGGGAGGATGGAATGATCCGCTCCTGCTACTGTTTTCTGCTCATGTCTCTGATGAAGATGCCGCGACGTATGTCGAAAGGTTGGGCGAGCAAAAGTCTTGTCCCGATGATCGCATCTTCCTCTCCTCATTTCTGGCTTATAAGCCGTCACCAGACACCCAAACCCAAGGCTTTGATCCACGACCTACAGATCAGGAGTTCGACGCTCTAGCCAGTTAGCCACGGGCACCTCATCCCTCCGGTTTAGATCAGGAATATTTATATTCGTTGATGAACGCTCGGGTGATGCACCATCTGGGGTTGGGCGTGGGTAGCTGATGACGTTTCGTTAGCCAGAAATGGCAACAGTAGTTTATTTAGTGCACCTCATTTACACCTAATCCCAGTATTTTTTCTAAGATAACGGTGTTTATAAGCGTTTTATGAGTGGGGAATTAGGAAAGGCGATGGAGTATACATTAACAATTGCTATATGTATTTTTATTTTATTGTATTTAGAAATGTTGTTACTTTATATTTGTAGATTTTACCAATCCTTTAACATATTGCACGCAAAAAGCCGATTATGAAAATACAAGTTTCTTGAAATTCCTGAAAAAATAGAAATGGTTGTTAGGAGGTCGTCTACTTCAACTTTTCTGAGGTCAAACCTACCGTTCTGGGGTAAGATTAGTATAGTCCGCGGCGTGAAGCGCCGTGCACAACTTCACTTTACATTCTCGACACCTTACACCCAGCGGCGGGCGGAAATAAATTCAACTACATTTTTATACGCTACGCTTACTTCTACAAATTTCCTACTTACCCCACCCCAAAACCTCTATATCCGCCGTTTTCTTAGGGCAAAATGCTGGAACTAGGGGGTATACGAGGTGCACTACTTGAACGACCGTTGCAACAGAAACGGCCATCCCAATCTTCCTTGCTTTTGTCGGCACTGTTCACCGGCCTATAAGATTGGCCGCCGTGCAGCTCTTGGAGTGAGCCCTGTAACCAGTTGGTGAGTGTTCATTTACCAATACCCATACATTGTCAACTCAAGACGGTTCAGGCTCAAACATCTATGAGTGCGTCTTCGATCTAAACTAAGAAACCTTCCTTAACAGGGAGGTGCAGCAGGGCCGATTTCTGGTTGGTGGAAGAGCAATGATAAAGTTAGGAAAAACGTGTAGGTTTTTTTCGGGAAACAATGGCCAATTTTCGGCTCTTTTTGAGAAATTGGGAGGAATTTTTTTTTTGTAGTGTTTTTAGAAAAATTGTAGACGTAGTAGTTGAGACGTGCCCTTTACTAATTTCTCTATAATTTCTTTTCGAGCATAGTTTTGAAATATTTAATCATTTAATAATTGAGAAGAGGAAATGCGTTTAATTTTCATGCATAAATTTAAACTAAGTCCCACACAGTCGACAATATGATAAAACTGAGTGAGCCCTACGTGGGTGGTTGCAGAAAGGCCGTATTGGCAATGAGGGCCTTGGAGATGAGCAGCGTAGAGTACGGCCCTGCACTCTTGAAAATAGACTTTTGCAACTCTTTTTCAGGGGAAACTCAAGCCAAAGTGGGTGTCAATATTTCAACAGTGTCCAACAATCTGATGGTGGCTGGCTGGCTAGTAGCCCTTGTTGGATCCAGAGCCCCACCGGGGGGGCCTCAATCCCGGCTCACAATCTTTACGACGTCAAATTTGAAAGACCTCTCATCTACATGGCATTGGTTACTATCTCCAGCTTTCTGTCCAACCTTCGCACAGCCAACTGATACGCGTTTTATCACGTTTATGCCTGCTGGCTGGTTATTTCAACGTATTTACACATTTTGCAGTTGCATTGAAGTCGGTGGACAATAGGCAACATCTTCTACTTAGTTATAGGGTCTTTTGGCCGCATTCTGGCCTGTGAATAACTCCTATTTTGAGTGGCGCAAGAGAGCTCCAAACTCGACGATCTTCTTCATTTACGGAATGCTTTGCCACAATTTCGTCTGATAATATTCCCCGTTCTGCCTCCTTAGATGCATTTGACCCCGTTCAACTAATGTTCCTGGATAGCTGTTTCTGCCAAAGGGTCCTGGGTGAAGCTTCGTCCCTTATTTAGACATGCCAGCTCGGAATCGCATTTTCAGTACTATCAATCAATTTTTTCGCTTTCACTTTCCTCTTAATCTTTTTTTCTTGGTAGGAACCTATGACAGGAAATCTTCTTTGCCTACTGGCAATAGGGAAAAAACAAATGATTCGTGCCCTCACTTCCTTCCTTCCTTTGGATTGAAAGTTCTGAGGTCTTCTTTAGTAAACGACAAATGCTTGGTTTTTTGTTGTGAAACTGACTGGTCTTCTGAAGCAAAAACGGTTGGGCAACCAGAATGTTCCCTATTGTTTAGAGGCGAACGTTTCTTCCCTCCCAAAGAACAAAGGGCTCTCGTGGCTTCCCATCATGTCTCAGAGGACTGTCTGACTTCTCCGTCGATCATCGATTGATAAAATAAAGTTGCGGAAATGGACAACGCCCTCCAAGTGCTTCTGACGTATGTGAGCATTTCTCAGGAGAAGAAAACATGCAATTTCGTTTCGTACGTTTTGTCCAAATACTGTTGTGTAAATTTGTTTTTCTCATGACTTCTCGAGATGACTATTACCCCGTTTTTGACTGGTGAATGTGATAATCAGTCTCATATTTGATGTCTTGAGTTGGTTAGTTATCTTGTTGGACAAGCAGAAGTTGCAGCCGATAGTCTCAAGGTCAGTGACCTTCATTGGTAGTGTTCCTGCTGCAAAGCCACCTTATGCGCTGACCTGCAGACACCTGACTGAATTCATTCTCGACACCCAGCCAGTCACTGGCCTGTGAACAACTCCTGTTTTGAGCAGCGTGAGGAATCCAACCTCGGCGACCTCCTTCATGCACCGAATGCTCCGCCACGATTTCGGCTATTTACCTTCCTCGTGCTGCCTTCTTAAATGTAATTGGCTCCGTTCAATAAATGTCCGCGGATAGCCGTTGCTTCTAAACTTTCCTCCGTGAAACTGTATCCCTTCGTTGGACATGTGAGCTGGTAACATCATTTTTACTGCTATTAATATATTTTTCGTTTTAACCATCGTTCTTTTCTTATAAATCTTGTTTCGTGGTACGAACCTATGCCAGGACGTCTTCTGTCCACACTTCCTTCCTTTTGATTAGCAGTTCTACAGTCTTATTTAGTAAACAACTAATTTCATTTTTGTTTTCTAAAACTGACTCGCCTTCTGGAGAAAAAAACGGATGTGCAATCAGTTTGTTCACATTTTTATAACGAGGGTTGCTTCTGACCCCAAAGACAAAGAGCTATTCTGGCTTCCCGTCCTGTCTCCAGATACTCTTTCGTTTTCGGAATCACTTTCTATAATCCTCGATTGAGAAAATAAATTCTAGACCCTGGGTAACGGCCTCTTAAATAATTTTGGTGTGTGTGAGCACTCGTCAGAAAAACAAAAAATATGTATGCGATTTCATTTTGTTGCTTTCCTTTCTATACCGTTGCGTGAATGAGCTGGTCTTGTGACTTCTCCATGCAACCATTAATATGTTTTTAACTGGAGAGGAGGGTCATAATAAGCCGTCACGTATCCAATGCCTTAAATTGGTTGCTTATTTTGTTGGCCAAGCAGCCGGCACTCTCAAGCTCACTGACCTTCATTAAGAATACTCTCACTACAAAGTCATCTTATGCGCCGACCTGCAGACACCTGAGTGAATTCATTCTCGACGCCCATCTACGGCAGCCAATTACAGCCGACCATCCGAGCATCGCAACCAGCATTGCGTGTCTCACTGGGTATGCGCAGTGTCGTTGAATTGCGCGTGAATTAGTTGATAATAAGGTAGGCTAGCGCAGAATCTAACGTACTTTCTCTCCTCCAGGACGTAGCAGATTTGTAGTGACCTCCCATGTACGCGCCGCATGACGTTGTGGTGGATGACCACAGTGTCTGTCCTCCCTTCGCTCTTCAATGCGCGCTGCCCCAAAGTTAAGTGTCGCCTCAAGCAACCGTTCAAATGCTTTCTTTCACTGGCGCCTCCGCCTCCCGAAACTTGATCTCGCAGCTGCTTCTGACTAAGCTATAACAGCTGCGCCAGCGTCCCCTGTCCTTCGGCTTTCCGGCAGCCTCCAAAGTTGACTTCGGCTTATTCAGTCACGCACATACATGCGCACACACCCGCGCATACACGAACGTCCAAATAAACACGCCTTCCTAAGAGCCACTTACCATGTCACTTCGTTGGCCAACGCAGCAGGGGGCTTTGCAGGCGACATCCCCTCGGGCAGTTGCAACACACCAATAACAGAACACTTGAACCTGCTCCGCAATCCTACTTAAGCAGCTGCCACCGCTGTTCCATTCCTTTTCAGGTCTGGCTGGACGCAGTACGCATAAGCCCTGACTTCGCAGTGGCCACCGCCGCCTGGGACAGCAACTGGTAGTTCTGTACGCAATAACCCACCCCTTCCGGTGACTTCTGCATTTTAACTTCCAACCTGGGATTTCGGCCTGATGCTTGATGTGATCCAAGTACAAACTTTACTTAGACCACTACAAGGTCACGTGACTGCAAGACTCAAACTGCCTTTGGGTCTGTCGCATGCTCCGCGCCAAAGCCTTACCTGCGCTGCCAGCCAGCCAGCTTGTGCGGACACACGACAACGCCTGTCGGGTACGACCCTCTAGCGCGCGAAGCTATCGCAGAGGGTTAAGTGAGTTAAACCCAGCAACTGCGATCTTCAGACTATGGTTACTTAGTAGAGGAGAGAAGTCTTGGAAAGGCCGGAGTAGTGGGAAGAACATATTGTGTACACAGGAACGAAGAATAGATGAGAGAAGTTTGACTTGGGAGAACACGTCCGCCCAGAAGATTGATTGGGTCCCAAGTGACTGTTTGAGAGCAGCCAGGCCAGGAGACCAAGGGAAAGCGCGTTCATTGAATAGGTTGGCCTGTGATTGATTGGACAGCGTGTGGTTGGTCTACGTCACGCGCGCTAGTAAGTCTGGTGACCGCAACGACCTTGAGCTCCAGACAGATTGAGGCCAGGACAGGAAGGCCAGACATCGGCAGGCAACGGCCCACTTCAAAGTCACGTTTGCGCCTGCGCCAATGCTTAACCTTTCCACGTCTGACAAATTGCCTTCAAGACTGACTAAGACAAAGACAGCTTTCAGTGGCCGTTCGGATGAATGCCGCCAGACATCACTTCGGACCCAACCCGACTAGCCGATGGACCTGTGGTCTGACGGCCAAACCTCCGCCTACCTAGTATCCACTCCTGCTGTACAGAATCAACTCTTCCTACAACTCTGGCCTTCCCGTGACTCCCCTCCTCCTAAGGGAGCATGCCTGAAGATCGTTATGAAAAGGATTAACGCTACTAACCTTAGTTCCTTGATTTCCATGGAGGGCAGTTTAACTCACACCTCAGTTCAGGTGCCGTAGATACCAGTAACAGCTTGTTAGGCAGATGGATGAAGCGGAAAGCGGATTCGGGGAGCAAGTATTTCCTTCTCAGCTCACACACACGATTTTTCTCTTAGCTATACTCGCCTTGGGCATTTTATGACATTCCGGTCTATAGTGTGTCGGTTGTGGATTTGCTTCGCGCACATGGGACGAAGACACCTGTGTAGCGTCTAAGTCGTGATTGTGCTCAGAGCGCTACAAGCCCTAACTGTAAGTAAAAGGCAGGAGGTGCCTGTGAAACAGAGGTATGGCGTACAGAACTCCCAGTTTCTGTCTCAGATGACAGTGGGCACTGGTGAAGCAGGTTCAAGTGTTCTCCAATTGGTGCGTTTGATATTACCCAAAAGGTGTCGTGTCTGGTGGCGCAGGCTGCGTCGGTCGAGAGTGGCGGAAAGGGACACTTTCAATTGGCACTTTGGCAGCCGTAACTACCTGAACGTACGTGTGTGGAAGTCGGTCAAATGTCTGCAGGTCAGCACGTCTCAAACCGCTCATTGCGATAGCAGATGACTTTGAGGCAGCTGGCCTTGAACAAGAATGCAGGGCAAAGTAATGTTTGGCTACACTTGCATGGTGAAAGCCCTTGCTGTAACAGCTTGTGCTATTGAATGTTAACTCCTTAACGGCTTGTGCATATAACTATACTCCCTGAATTCTGATTTGGGAAACTTCAAGCTGTCGAACATCATATTTCGGCAGATAATTCCTGGCACGATGGATATACAATTGACCGATCAGACTGATGCGTAATTAGTCTGTGCGATCGTACTGGAGACAGGTTTGCTTGAGCCCACATTGCTGGTCTTGCTAGCTCTGGTTGCGGCGATGGCGGTGACGGCGCCGCGCTAGTGGCACTAAGTCAGCCCAGTTGTCTTGCATAGGGGGTGAATTCTTGTGTGTTGACCCTTAACTGACAACCAACTCTCATCTGTGGTTCCCCGGCCTAGTGGCTTAACTCCGGTAACCGCCTCGATTGGCGGACTAAACCTGCTGAGGATCCTTGGTGTTGTGTGGGCCCCCACACTCAGTATGAACACTCCCTAGCCACACCGACCCTCCCTCTCCTCTCCTCTCCTGTTCCTCCTACTTCCCTTCCCCCTTCGTTTCACCCTCCTCCCACTCTTCTTTCTTCGCCACCGTTGAAACGCCCTACGGCGAGGACGACATGCAGTCGTGTAGGCAGCCCTGACCAATCAGGTCGTTCTCGCACTAAACCAATATGAGGGCGATCATGAAGTTCAATGGCTGTCTGGTACGACAAAACAGCCCTTTTAGGGACAGTACTGCTTGCATCCTCGCGGAGGAATACAGCTAGAAAAGGTGCCTTTAACAAATGCCGTTTTAACGACACCTTCCAGGAGTATGTGACCCGCAGACTGAAATAACCGCGGTCGAAACACCGAAAGGAACAAAGACAATAACCTCCTTCCCCTCCCCAGGGCTACTCCCGTAAGTCCACTTACGATAGCAACCGGTTGGAAAGCCGAACGGGCGTGCTACAAGGTGGACACCGGTTCTCTCAACGGAACTTTATTCTCCGATCAGAGTCAGCCGGGGGAGGTGAGGACCAGCCAAAGACAGAGTGACGCGGGATGACTGTCCTATCTGCCGCAGAGCAGCAACCACCGACTGATTACCCTGCGTCTACCTCTTTGAGAATTAACCTTTGTCATCATATCATCAGCATTCAAGCCCCCCCCCCCCCCGAAGGCAGACAAACTCGTTGTTCTTGGTGATTTTAACGCCCGCGTAGAGGACATAACACGCTGTCTGGCAGGTCTGGGTGGCCGAACCTGTGCAGAACACCATCTCCTGCTGACCAACACCTCCTTCCACCTTCCGATGCAGCAGAAGGTTACATGGATGCATTTTGTAGGATTTTCTCGTTCACAGGTAGAATTGGCAGGACACGCTGGTTATCAGGACGATCCGCGATGCCGATGACTGGACAGCTCCCCCTCTAGTCATCTCTAAGATGAGGTCATGGCTTAAAATCCGCAGAAGACCCCTGTGCCAACTTTGCCTGCTTACCATCCTCACTTCAGCAGCGAACTGGTCCATTGACTGGAAGCCCTGTAAGCACCAGATGGAAACTCTCGCTGGTGTCCACTGTGGGACGCCATCCACTCGACAGCCCTGGACGTCCTCGGATGCGCACGTCCTCAACGACATGACTGGTGTGACGAAAACGACGTAACCATCAGCAACATGCTCGCCAAAAAAACGACCGACAGATGCACACATCAGCGTGTCTTCAACTGTCTGTCGACCATCACCAACGTCGACTTCGACCGACTCCCCAAGATAACGATCAGCATTGACCCGGATCTCCCGCCCTCCCTTCCAGAATCCATTCACACCATACAATAACTCTCCGGCTGGAAAGCACCACACTCCGATGCAATTCTAGTTGAAATTTGCCTGTACGGTGACGAAAGAATGAGGACACAACTTACAACGCTATTCCAACAGATATGGCGCTAAAGACAGGTCTCTCGGGATATCTGGGAAGCCACAATTTCTACAAATGGAAACGGAACCGGCAAGTCTGTGACCACTTCAAAGGAATCTCGTTACTCAACATCACCGGGAAGATGTTCGCACATCTTCTCCCCCACCGTCTGAACAGTCGGTTAAAGAAGAGACTGCCCCCCAGAAGCCAGTGCAACTTCTGTCACCAGCCATAAGAAGGGTGCCAGCAGATGTGCGTCCACCTCTACACGGCTTTTGTGAATTTGAATAAAACCCATGTAATGGTGAAAAGCGATGGACTGTAGAAAATCATGCAGAAAGTCGGCTATTCACGATGGTTCACACATACGGTGCGCAGCTCCACGACGAGATGGTGGCGTGCATCACTGACGATTTAGTATCCGAAGCGTTCTCCATTAACATCGCTCTCTCCCACCCTCTTCCGGTTTATATCGTTGATAGACGCCTACTGAGATGAGCACCCTGGGATCCGCACCCCTTTTTAATTGAAGTAAACTTTTCTTAATAGCTGACGTATGTAGGTGCCACAGTTACAGCTACAGTCCACAACCTACGCTTCACAGATGACTGTGCCCTCAACACCGGGATGGAAGAGGGCATGCAAAGGAATAAGGACCTCTTCATCGCTGGCTGCGTCAACTTTGGACTGACAGCACGATCACAATTGTGGTCATGCACCAATTGTCACTCACCACGGAATGCAATGCTCCGTGCATCCATTTCAACGCATCCACCCCAAAACTGTAGACAACTTCGCCTAGCCAAGAAGCGCACAACACCAGAATTGACGACAAGGTTGTGCACCGAATCTCCAAATTCGGTCGGCTGCAAGCCTCCATGACGAATCGCCAAGGCCTAAAACTAAACGTCAACCTCAAGATGTATAAAGCTGTCCTCCTGAGGGAATTCGTGTACGAGGCAGAGGATTGGACCGTTTACATTAACCAAGTCCGTAAGCTGAATAATTTCCCTCTTAACTACCTCCGCAGAATACTGGGGCTGAGATGGCAAGGCAGGATCCTGGACGCGGAAGTCCTGGAGTGAACCGGAATTCTAAGCATCCACGGCATGCTGAGACAATTTCAATCGCAATGGAACAGCCACTTGATGCGGATGGATGACGAACGACTGCACCAGTGACTTGTGTACAACAATTCCACTGCGGTCGCTCGCAGACAGGGAGAACAAGAGACACTACAAGGACACCCGGAAAATCTCTCTAAATTTACTCCAAATCAACTCAACAACCTGGGAGGACCTCGCTCAGGACCAACTGGCCCGTAAAAGAGCAGTGGAAACTAGTGCCGAAATCCATAAAGCCAACCAAATCGCCACTATCAAGACATAAGAGGCAGCTCGGAAGTCACAAGCACCTCAGATTCGCACCGCCAACACCCAAACTACCTCCAAAATGTCCATGCGGCCAACTTGCCTTTCGTTCACGAATTGGCCTCTTCAGACGTCTCCGGATAGAATTCAACAACGTTCCGACAACACTGATCTATTCAACGACAAGAACTCTTTAGTCTCTCTTGCTTCAACTCCATCCTCCAACCGGTCATGTTCCAACCTCCTCGCGGTACCGGGTCCACTGGACGTCGACTTCCAAGAAGACGTATACGAATGGAACTTACAGGATAAAACCCCAACGACGTGCAAGAAGTGCGCCGAAAGAGGACCGTCATATTTTTGGAGCCGGGAGTCAAAGCGCCAGCAGCGGTCTCTTAATACCAGGAAGCTGGTTGGTGGCCTAGAAGGCGTTTGGAGCCTTCAGGGGACGTAGAAATGAACCCAGGACCCAGGTGGCCTTGTCCTTTCTGTGGGAAGTCAGCACACAAAGAAAGTGCCCAGTGCGACAATTGTGGAGCCTGGGAGCAGCTAAAGTGTTTAAAGATGACCATAGGACAGGCCACATCCAGCAAGGAGAAGAATGAGATCCAGTTCCACAGGTCCAGTGCAGAGACGTCGATCTCACCGGAACACCCCACGAGTACGAAAGGCCTTGCTCGTACGACGAGTGCTGGCCATACCCATAGGACTTGTGCCGGACCCTCGCTCGACCATGCAGTGTTGCCAGTTCACTCGCATCAGCCGCTTGCAGGGACCCCAGTGCCTTCCGCATCCCTCCCAGCCGTATCCACTAACCTCAACAGAAAAAACTGCTGCAACTGTGAGGCGACTATAGCGGGTAACATCATACCATTACAATTTCCTGACTGTTCTGCTTGCTGCCATAAATCATGCTCGGGTATGACCCCTTGGAAACTCACACAAGTAACAAAAGAACATGGAGAATGGAGGTGCGCTGAAAATGGTGGACCATCAAATCCCAATCCTACCAAACGGAGAGTATCCCAATAGGAAAGATGCAGCAAATGCAACAACCTGATACACTCCCGAAACCGAGGACTCCGATGTGAGAGATGCCTGAAAGCGTTCGATCGCAAATGTTCTGCACCGGAGAGACCCGCCTGGGAAAGTGCTTTGAAGGAAACCTGGCAGTGCCACCCCATGCCTTGTGGAAGTCAAACCTAACCAACAGGTGACTACTGATGAAAGGATAAAGGATGCCGGCTATCTACGCATCTTGCAATGGAGCTGCGACGGCCTAATGCCCAAAGTCACGGAGCTGTGCAAGTTACTCACAGAACAGAATATTGACGTGTGCTGCCTTCAGGAGACGAAACTCAGAGATACCCAACTGATGCCTACATTCCCAGGCTACGAGGCCCTAAGATGGGCCAGAGAATCGGGTTTTGGAGGAGGTCTGATGACGATTATCCTAGATGGCATCCCTCATGAGTTGGTATGAGCCCAACAAACCAGCCTCCAAGAACTTCAACACATCCGACTGTTCCACGAAATACAACCTGATCTGGAGATTACCAGCATATATATCCAGCCAATACGTGCTAGAAATGATGGGACGTTCAGTGAGGAACCTAATATCTATCTACTCCCTAGTCACCCCAAAATGATGTGGTTCGGTGACTTCAATGCGCACTCGGGACTATGGCAGGATGGAATGAGAGAGAACGAGCGAGGGAGAAGAATAGAAGACTGGATAAGAGAGGAAGAGCTTGCCGTCCCGAATGACCCGGCGTGCATAACCTGTCTCCGAAATGGCGGACGCTCAGGCACATCTCCGGGCATATCCATCACTACAGCAACAGTGGCAGCAGAGTCAACCTGGACAGTACTCAACACGTCCAGCTCCGACCACAAACCCATTGTCATCCAGAGGGCACAGGAAGAGGATAAGTCAACCAGCAAGATGAATCTGTTCCGCTGGAAGATATCCGGAGTGGACTGGGGAAAGTTAAACGAAGTCGCCGAAAATTATCTACACAACCATCCACCCCAGACATCAAAGATTGCAGATCGCGTTGGAACCTTCACTGAAGCAATCATGGAAGGGCTTTGCAGAACTGTGAGGAAAGTCAGAGTGGGGGGAAGACGGCTAGCGTATGGTGGACTGCAAAAGTTGAGGAGGTCACAAAGGAGCGAGACAGGCTGGCCAGTGAGGGGAAGAGGAATACGGCGGAGTGGACCCAGGCATGTGAATAAGTAAGAACGACTATAAGCGAAGAGATGACAAGGACATAGCGAGAGGACGATGACCCATCAAAAATGTGGGGTACTATTCATATGCTACAGGGGAAAAACAAGTCAACATCTGACCATGTTATCCTGCAGGGGGACCCCACCTCGTCACCGACAAACAGAAGGCAAATGCTTTTTGGAAGTCAGTATGCCAGTTTGAGCCGACTGAGATTGGCCAAACATGAAAGAACGATGAAGGGATACGCGGCGGACGCGCGGAAAGAAGCCCTCCAACTTGAGAATGATAACTCCTACGGACGGGAGTGTACCATCAACGAACTGACTGAATCCTTCCAACAACTTAAGGACAAAAAGGCAGGTGGAACGGATAAAATCTCCCCCCACCCCGAGGCAGTAAAAAACCTCTCTACAAATAACAAATTGACGCTACTAAGCATCATAAACCAGAACTGGCGGGATGAGGCAATACCCCAGAGCTGGAAAACAGCTATTTTAGTACCAATCTTAAAGACTTGCAAAAACGCGGGGAAACTGGAATCGTACAGACCCATCAATCTGACCTTTGTGGTGGGAAAGGTCTGTGAACGGATGGTCGAACGCAGACTTCGACACTGGGTTGACGGGAACCAGCAGCTGGTAGACTATCAAGCCGGTTTCCGGGAGACGAGTAGCACTGAGGACCAGGTGATCCGACTATCTCAGTCGGTATCAGATGGTTTCCATAGTAAGCCATGCAGAAGGACAGCTTTGGCGCTCATCGATTTCGAAAAAGCCTACGACATGGTGTAAAGAACCGGTCTAGCGCTGAAAATGGCAAAAATGAAGGTCCCAAATTGCCTACAGATTTGGATCGAGAGCTGGCTGACCAACCGCCTAATGCATGTGCGATACAACGGAAGCCTCAGTAGGGAGTTCAGCCTTACAAGGGGCCTCCCACAAGGAGCAGTACTCTTCCCCTCCTTTGAGAATTCTTTTTAAATGACCTTGGGAATGGCATCGGAGAGGACGTTGATATGAGCCTTTTCGTGGACGATGCTGCTGTATGGAACCAAGATACCAACCCCAACAGGGCCATCCAGCGAGTGCAGACCGCAGCCGAAATGATGGTCCGATGGAGCCAAAAGAGGAAGATGCAAGTGAACGTCCAAAAGACGAAGTTAGTGGTGTTGTGTACGACCCCGAGTGAAAGAAAAGGAGTCAGGGCGATCGAGGTTGATGGATTGCAGATCATCCAAAAACCGACGGCGCAATTCCTTGGAGTGGTGTATGACTCGGGGCTAACTTTTAATGGACACACTGATTTTGTCCTGAAAAAGGCGGCGAAGCGACTTAATATGATGAGGGCCTTAGGTGGAACAACCTGGGAATGGCGGCCGGAGGACACCAAAAAAGTCTACACTGCCTGCGTGCGGCCGGTGATCGAGAACGGATCAGCATCATGGATGCCGTAGATCTGCCGCTCACGACTTGACAGGTTGGAACGCCTGAACCTGAAATCTGCTCGAATTACCACGAGCCTCCCAATCTCATGTCTGACGGAGATTTTGCTACTAGAGACCGATAGCCAGACGATAGATGAGAGGGGCAGGTTCGAGGCCATCAGGGCCTACGAACACAACCTGAGACTTTCCGCACAAAGTCTCCGCGGACAGTTGGCCGAAAAGCAGCAGCCAACCCGGCTAAAGCGGACCTCAGCCTGGAGGGAGAATGCGCGCAGATGCTTGCACCAAACTCTGGGAAAGGATTCGGAGATGCCTAGAGAGATTTTCGCTACTAACACGCTAGCCCCATGGCGACGACCCAACATCAATACCCTAAGGAATTTTGAAGATCTCTGCAGCAAAGCAGAGATGGTAGAAAATCGGAAACGAATGGAGAATGAGCTCAACTCCCTACCGGAAACGTCCCTGACTAGTCATACCAACGGGTCGGTGATAGATGGATGCAGACAGGGAGCTGAGGGAGTCGTGGGGACGAAAAGAAGCTGGAATCACTACTCAACAATTTCAACGTCGAGGAGAAGGGGCGCATGCTACAGCTCATCCTTTGATGCCGAGATGCTTGCCCTACTGACGGCGGCGGAATGGCTAGAGCACCCACCCGAGGATTGGAGTTCGGCCAGAATCCTTACTGACAGTAAATCCTCTGTAGATGCCTTACAGAACTTCGGGACGGGAGAAGATCTTAAGAAACCATAGGTACAACAAGTGATGAATATTCTGGAGAGAGCCACAACAGGAAGGAGGGTGGAAATTGCGTGGATTTCCAGCCACGCCGGTATCCCCGGGAATGAACAAGCAGACGCTGAAGCATTAGCGGCCAGGACTGAACCGGATGGTAGACCGACATCCTTTGCGGCAACGATGAAAGCAGTCAGACGAATGACCCCCAGGACACAAATGACAAATGAACGCGGCTGAAGAACGTATACGGCCCCCATCAACTGGGATGAAGAAAAGAAAATCACTCGGCTGGATAGAACGACCCTTGTTAGATTTAGGACCGGGCATCGTCCAAAGCTGAATCACATCAGGAAGCGGTACAATCTGACTGACGATTCCACATGTGTAGCTTGTGGAGAGGAAGAGACCAACGAACACCTGACGGAATGCGCAGCCGAGATGGTCACCAGAGTTTAGGAGTTTGGTGTCGACTGCAGACTGAGAGCGCCGATCGTCCTAACCGTCCGAAGACCCTCTGCCACAGTCCGGTATCTGAAGATCCTTGCAATTGATCGTGCAAAATCAACAACAACAACTTCATCCTCCCTGCCGCAATCCCCCCCCCTTCTGCCACCCTGCCAGTGCACCACCTGCTACCTCCACCAACGCCCCTTCCACCAGCGGAGACTGAAGTCCACCCTATTCCCGTTGAGATCGCACATTCACCTCACGCATCGGCCACTTGCGAATCCATTGCAGCACTAACACACAGCAGAGACCGCCATAAACACACTGGATTACTAGTATCCATGATAGTGGAATTCACAGCGATGCCGAGACACCTTACACTTCCTGCACACTCCTTAACAACCCCGACCTTAGACCTCCAGTCGGCATGACCATCACTATCAACAACACGGTTCACTCAGCATCTCCTGTTGTATCCTATCCTCATTGATACCGCACTTACGAATCCGCCGTACAGACACTAGCGAACTAATACCTAAGGCCCAACAGTCCACATGACGCCTGAGCTTATTAGGCTTCGTACGCCGCCATGAAAACCTGCAATAGACATCGCCAGCTACACCACATTACTACATGTCTCTTGACCAGCATCTATACCACGAATGGTGAAGCACAACACCATTCACCACGTGTTTGTAATCAGCACCTTTCAGCGTAAAAGGAAGTAAATTCCTCGACCTCTTTTCCTTATAGCTGTCACAGTAAGCCGAGCGCCGTGACTTGGAAGGCTACAAACTGACAAATACACTCACCTCGCAGTCAGTCCAAGGTGTGGTTTTGCAGTGACAAACTGGCGATCTAAGAGTCAGGATGCAATGACTCCTTCCAAACGCGACCTCTCGCACTCTCACTCGTGTAAGCCACTAGAACCCCTTCTGTGCGAAATCTTGGTGCGTGATACGCGTTCACAGCATTCCGCTGCTGGGGCGCTTCTTCTTTGTGATATAGGCATTCAAAATCACCGATATGCTTCTGTTAAAATAAATGCTTTATAGAAGTTATTACGTAGCAGTGATCGAGCACCTCCCTCACCCTTGTGATGCTTACAGTAAGTACGAACACAAAGCACAGTCATTGTTAGCACGATGGGGAACCACGCGATAAAGACCGACTTGTCGGGGGCTATTCACAACCAGAGCAGCCAGCACTTGAAAAAGGCAGCGACTTCGAACACACATTGGCTGTATTTAATATCATGATGGTTTCACAATTTGCCAGCCTCGTGGATTCCTAGACAGGCTTTGTAGATACGAGCCCTTGGACCCAATCCAATTTAGACGAGTTGTGGAGTATATATGCGGTAACCGGGACATTTCAATGTTTGTAAAATATATTCCACAAATCAACCGGTGCGCAGTTCTACACGAAAATACCTTACACCCGGTGTGGCCGTGTCACCGTCGAGGAAAGATGACATACGTGTTCGGTGGATGCCGGCCTCGTATTTGGCGTGTAACGACCCAAACCGAACCTCCCTTGTTTTACTAGATACCCTTAATGTCACCTGTTTTTCTCTCGTGTTACCAGGACGCTGATTGGACGACCGACCGTCGCACGCCGCCGTTTCCCGACTCCATTAAGTCCTATCCTCGTCGACTATTCTATACTCTATTTCATATTCACCTTCATTATAACATTATCCTGCACTCGCTCCCTTGATTACGCCCTCGATAACCTGTATTCCTTAATAAACGTTACTTCCCTATTACCACTTATATTCTTCGGATATGAGCCGACAATCTAGTTCTAGTGCGTCTGTTTGTGATGATGAAGAAACCCAAATAGGAAAGGAGTACGAAGACAGTAAGTCCGTCGAACAGAAACCGCCGATACCGAATCCATTGCTGTGCAACCAGTGTACCCTACTCGCCTCGGACGCTACAATGGCGGCAGCCGGTGCTGGAAGCTACTCACCCCCGGTGGTTACCTCAAAACCCGACGTCGTCATTCCCCACGTGCCACTGGCCTCCATCCGTCGTGCTGACCCGTTACTCGCCCCAGCCGTTTTCCAAGCGGGCCAAAATCTGCATCATTGGCTCGTTCGTTTAGATATTTTTCTCGCAGACGTTGACCCATCCGACCACTCGCGCTATGCATTAAATTTCCTGTCCCCTAATGCATGCGAACTTGCCCTCTCATCAGGAGTTACCCTAACGTCCACTTTGAACGAGACCAAAACCATCCTCAAATCGCTTTTTGACCACCAGATGTCAGCTGGTGTAGCTGCTGACCGGTTTAATCGCCTGAATCAACAACCCCGCCAATCGGCGGATGAGTTTGCTCTGGAGTTGAAGCGTTTTGCACGGCTTGCGTTCCCTGACGTCCCCAAAACAGCACTAGACCGAATGATCCTGTATCGGTTCACCACGGGTCTCCGCAACCGCACAGTGACAGACCATTTCCTGCTGCAGACGCCGACTGACCTCCTTGCGGCTTTGTCCACGTGTCGGCAGTTTGACGACTTCCACTCCGACGCCCCACAACCCCCAGCCAACACACCACGTCCGCCTTACAACCGAGGATATTCACCCCGTGTTCAGCCGACACAACCGCATGACTCACAACAGATGGCACAGAAAACGGCTTTACCAGTCCGTTTTCCTGACCACAACCGCGGATGTCCGTATTGCGCTGCCTTTGGAAACCAAGCACGTCACTGCGGCCATAATGCATACTGTGAGTCATTCGTTTCCAATATTTCTTTAGTTAAACCTACACCCGTATCGTCATTTACGGTTACAATTTTAATAGATAAGCACTCTTTTGACGCTTTGATAGACACAGGGGCCAATGTCTCGCTGATTACCCCGGCCTGCATTCCGAGATCTCTCTTTAGCCGAATAGGACCATTATCACGGCCCCGTCTTATTCACGCCGCTAACGGCACTCAAATACCGATCTCCGGTTGTATTTCCTTACAGTTTTCCTTCAGCGGTTCCGATGTGATCCACGATTTTCTTGTTACTTCCGATAGCCCCTGGCCTGTAGTTCTGGGATTAGATTTCCTCACCGTTTATAACTGTGTTATTCACACCCGCGATAGACGCGTGGAGCTGGCCGGAAACATAAACCCTCCCCCTACCTCCGCACCTGAATCGCATTTCGAACTCCTTTACAACACGGTTATGGCGGCCGTAGCTTTAGACCCTACATATTTAGACGAAATTCTTCCCCCGCCGTGCACTGTTGGTACAGCCGCTTTTTGTCCAACTCAGAAATATCCTTTACGCTTTCCCTGAACTGTTTTCCTGGTCTACAAGTAACATCGGCCGGACACGCCTCGTGCAACACACGATTGACACCGGCGACGCAAAACCGGTCTGGCAACCCCCCCGTCGCGTTCCTGTACGATATCGCGAGGAAGTTGACAAACTTCTCGACGAGCTTTTAGCAAATAGCATCATAAAGCCCTCCTCGTCCCCATGGGCCTCGCCGATAACCTTAGTCCCAAAAAAGACGGTTCTCTACGCTTGTGCATTGACTACCGTCGCCTTAACGCAATTACCGTACGCGACTTATTCCCATTACCCCGGCTGGACGACACTATAGACTCACTCGGCAAGGCTTCATGGTTCTCGACGCTAGATCTTAAGTCGGGATACTGGCAAGTCGAACTAAACCCGGATGACCGACAGAAGACAGCGTTCACGGTCCCACAAGGACTATTTGAGTTTTATACACTTCCCTTCGGTCTCTGCAACGCGGCAGCGACGTTTCAGCGGCTGATGTCCCAGGTTCTACGACCTCTGATACCTTATAAATGCCTAGTTTACCTAGATGACATTATCGTTTTCGGCCATACGATCGAAGAACGCAATCAGAATTTAAAATGTGTACTGGAGGCACTCCGCGATGCCGGTCTCACGCTGAATCCGAAAGTGTTTTTTTCTTCGTTCCGAAGTGGAATTTCTCGGTCACCAGATATCCCCCGGACACATCGCACCCCTACCCGACCGCATAAAACACATTCGCACTTGGCCAGTGCCAACCAACCAAACAGAGGTACGGAGTTTCATCGGCCTCGCTTCTTATTACCGTCGGTTCATTCGACTTTTTGCAATCATCGCCGGTCCCCTCCACAAATTGACGGAAAAGGATCGTGTGTTCAAGTGGTCCGGAGAATGCGCGATGGCATTTACCGACCTTCGAGCGGCCCTATGCTCTGCGCCCCTGTTAGCACTCCCAAACATCGAGAAAGATGCTCCGGCGTTTATACTGGACACCGATGCCAGTGGTTTTGCCATTGGCGCCGTGTTATCACAGAACGAGTCCCACGGCATTGAGCACCCTATTTGTTTCGCCAGCAAAACATTAACGAAGTCTGAACGCAATTACAGCACGTTCCGCAGGGAACTCCTAGCAATTATCGTTTTCCTTCAACAATTTAAACACCTTCTTATCGGAAAACGTTTTATTTTGCGTACCGATCACCGCGCTTTGAAATGGCTCCAAACTTTTAAAGACCCCATGGATCAGCTCGCCCGGTGGCAAGAGTCCATACAGGATTTTGATTTCGAACCCGAATTCCGTCCGGGCACTAAACACGGCAACGCCGACGCACTTTCCCGTTTTCCCAACACCGACACTACCGTCGCAGCCATTCTCCCAGAATCGGTCCACGTCGTACACTTAGCAGAAACCACCCGCTACGAATGGTCAACGGCACAAGCTAGTGATCCCGACACGGCCATAATCTACCGTCACCTGATTGAAGAACGGCGGAAACCTAACGAACAAGAAATGCGCGGGTCTAGTATGAACGCCCGCCTTTTGCTGAACCAGTGGCCGAACCTCTGGCTCGAACAAGAAGTACTATTTTATAAAGACGGAAATTCCCATCACTTACGCCCGATAGTCCCAGGTTGCCTCATCGAAGGTGTCCTAACAGACCTGCACTCGGAGTTAGGACACTGTGGCCAACACCGTACAGAACTAGCCGCACGCTCACGTTTCTGGTGGCCACAGTTACGCTCATCCGTCATCCATTTTTGCCAAGGGTGCGCAATTTGTTCCTCGTTCAAATCACCCAATACAACTCCCCGAGCACCCCTACAGCCCATGACCACTGGATTCCCCGGTGAACGAGTTGGCCTTGACATAATCGGCCCGCTTTCCATATCCTCTCGAGGGTTAGAATACATATTAGTCATGGTCGACTATTTCACCAAATGGGTCGAAGCCATCCCGTTACCTGACCAAAGAGCCGCCATGGTGGCTAACGCCATCAGTCGCACATGGATCAGTCGTTGGGGAACTCCTCTTTGCTTCCATTCCGACTGCGGAAGTAACTTCGAATCACAACTCATCAAGGACGTGTGCGACCTACTCGAAATTCGGAAAACCCGCACAACCCAGAAGGTAATGGTCTGGTCGAACGGACGAACGTACCATACATAACCTTCTGCTTGCGTTCTCTAAAGACGGCCACGAACACGACTGGGATCTGCATCTACCCCTTTGTATGCTCGCCTACCGCGGGTCCGTTCACGCCTCTACAGGGTTTACCCCACACTACATGTGGACAGGTCGTGAGATCCGGCTTCCCGTTGACCTCCGTTTTCCACTTCCCTCCCCGGATCCTACTACGCCTAATAGCTACGCCCGCCAGCTCCGAGAGGTCATCCGCTGCGCTCACAATGCTGCCCGCAACACGCTAGGGGCATCAGCAACCCACCAAAAGACCATTTCGACACTCGCATGTCAGGCCCACCATACCGAACCGGTGACCTGGTGATGTATTATAACCGAAATCATCCTCGCGGAACCTCCGCTAAATTCCACCACCCCTGGCGAGGACCCTTCACCGTACTCGACACCTTTTCCTCTACAACCCTACTACTCCGCGACGCCATCGACCCCACTCTCCCCTCGTTTACGGCTCACTTCGACAAACTCAAGCCGTACCGTGGCCAGCTTCCCATATGTACACCAGACACCCTCACGATCGTCCCACCCGACCAGGTCCCCCAGTCGCCTTAGAGGTCACATTTCCATCACCCTCTATCACCACAAGCTATGAGGACAGTGCTATACCTTAAAAGGGGGGCTATGTAACGACCCAAACCGAACCTCCCTTGTTTTACTAGATACCCTTAATGTCACCTGTTTTTCTCTCGTGTTACCAGGACGCTGATTGGACGACCGACCGTCGCACGCCGCCGTTTCCCGACTCCATTAAGTCCTATCCTCGTCGACTATTCTATACTCTATTTCATATTCACCTTCATTATAACATTATCCTGCACTCGCTCCCTTGATTACGCCCTCGATAACCTGTATTCCTTAATAAACGTTACTTCCCTATTACCACTTATATTCTTCGGATATGAGCCGACAATCTAGTTCTAGTGCGTCTGTTTGTGATGATGAAGAAACCCAAATAGGAAAGGAGTACGAAGACAGTAAGTCCGTCGAACAGAAACCGCCGATACCGAATCCATTACTGTGCAACCAGTGTACCCTACTCGCCTCGGACGCTACAGGCGCCCACAGGAACTCGCTGTCGTCAGTCGTTCAATATTACAAGCTGCACGATAACCAGTGAGTCTACCAGACCAATCGCACCACTACCAGCCGGCCCACTCATCCACGGGAATGAATCATACCTCCCGTAAAACTACATGGGTTGGCAATCCGCCGGCACAGCCTCCACCACGGCGAGCTGTGGATGCTGGCGAACACCACTATTTTAGTGCACAGCCGTCAGCAACAATTGCATGACTACAGATCGCACTGCACTCGACCAGTCAATAACCGCCAAACAGCACCATGGGATAACTCACCTCCGGCATCGCCCATACTTACGGCTAAAACATCGCATGAGCGTGAGGCCGAGTTGCCAAGATCATTTTACTCCATTGCAGATCATAGAGCAGACCGCTTTTACCCATTTTTGTTTTTAATAAGACGACTCACTCGGGCCAAGTCTCCCCTACAGTTTGATAAACCACAGAGATGGATGAGACCGCAGTACCAATTAACACAAGAGACCCGAAGATCGCACGCCCAAACCAACTCCAAAGTTCTTTTTCCCACCATTGTGACCTGAGGACTTTCGCTAACGCGTGAACAGGTGGTCGCTCTTCTAATTTCGCTGGGACAAAAACGTCATACTTCTACATCCGATACACACCATTAGGCTGGGAATTAAAAAGCCCGTCCGATAGTCGCGAAACCCCAGTAATGAAACTGAAATGAAGCAAATAATTATATTAACAAACGTTAACCCTGGGATCATGCGCGATGAGCATCTATTGGCAATTGCCGGCATCATATCCCTGTGTCAAAGAAAAACAAGTAAAAGGTAAGTCAAAAGCCTCAGGCTCATTAAATCAGCAAACCAACAGTTAATATGGGCAAGCTTTTCATCGTTTGGCATATTACCTTGTGTAGAAGAAGGTAAACGTTCTGTGACCAAGGGTTTATTTGACCGTATCGAACCCTAATGCTTAGGTCTCCAATATCAGATCTATGAAAAGGCAGAAAACGGAGATTAGAAGTCATCCAGGTAAGTCAGACTCATTAAATCAGCAAGGCAACAGGGATAGGCCGAAAAATTGTCATCAAACCTCACCTTAGGCAAACCTGCAAAAGCTTCAAGACCGCGGCAACCTAAAATACAAGCAATGGGTATCACTTTACGTTGTCAGAATGGATTTTTTATCAAGAATCAACGGATTGACAGATAACTTCACATCATATTAAAGTGATTCACATACCTACGACTAAGTCAGCGATCCGGCGAGAACCTCGAACTAAAAGACATAATTAATTACTTTAAATATCAGACATCTGCAGACGCATCAGGGCGAGGCCACACACGGTGGGTTCATACCGTGCTTGCCGTAGCTGCAACCACCGCTAAGACTTAGCAGAAACTTCATCAAAGATACAAACTCACCAGGCACGCGACGCGAACCACGAGGAATGTCTCATCTATTAGAGGCGGGATTCTAATGCACTAAAACAAACGTCATTCCAAGGTCATGTTTCATGTAAGGAAGGTTTCTTGCTTTTAATTCTACATTAATAATATTTTCCTCGAAATTTCCTTGTTTTGGCGTTTCATGTATGTAAATATGATAAAAATTATGAAATTAATTCTCGATAAGCTCAAGAAACAGAAAAGCAATGTTCTCATTCACTGTCAGAGAAATATAATAAGATAACTTGATAATCTGAGGCAAGTTCACTTCTTCAGACCCTTGCTTGGCTAGTTAATGGTTCGGTTAGTTTGTAAGGTCCAAGGCCAACCATATCTGAGCATTAAGCCAAATTCCTATGACCTTTTAGTATGTTTCGAAGACAGTCATCACCAGCCCTTTGACCTCCTTGAGTTCCAGTGCACATTTTGACTGCACGATGCCTGTAAACTTTCTAGATTTTCATGAACATAGTTTTGTGGCCTATTTCTTTTCTTAAAGGTCTCCTGATGGTAGGTTATAAAGTCGACATACACATAGAGCATCTTTCGACTGTGTTTGCACGCTTGTTCTCCCGTGTTCTCTATCTGTCCAAGTGGCTACTCAATGTTCCTTCCCTTGCATTGATCTTATCTTCGGTAATTTGACGGTTCCTTATTGAGCCAAGAAAATCTTCAAGCTCGAGCGCCGTATTCTTTTCCAAAAAATGCCATACCGTCGACTTTACAATCGTGAATTCGATAAATGTAAATTTGCAGTCATCAGTATGTCTGAGTCACGCGCAAACTACACGCTGACACAGTTTTGATTATATCTTAACAAAAGAGTATCCAGTTTACATCTTAATTTTTTAGTAGTTTCGTGAAGGTCCACCGTGCCGCAGAGTCCGTCCCATGCTCCGACAACCCTCTGCGAGAAGGCGTTGTGTAGTACGTCCCTATGGACCAATATCCTCTGTAATTTAAATAGTTGTTCCTGTGGATGGTCAATTCTAGCCAATTTGATTCGTTATAATTATAGTATTGATTGATTTGGCATTGATTGGACGCTCTCAAGTCGCATGGAATACAGAAAAAACCAATAAAAACTCATTTTGGAGCATTTTTGGAGCATATTTGAACAAGGTCAACCCGATAGAGCATGAGAAGTATGACACCCTGGCTTTATTAGATCGGCAAACAGCTATCAGTCTATCGGAAAATAACCTGGATAGCGCAGTACATGCACTTTCTTTGATGCTTTCCGATTCAGAGGAAATTAAACTTGCTTTTGTGCCTGTTCAATAGAGCTGCTGAAATCTGTTTGGAATTTACATTTTTCAGCGCCGGTACGGCACTATCTGTACACAGTTAATTTCGAAAAAATAAAAATTTAAAAAAAAAATTGACAATATGTGCAAGTAGGCGTCGAAAGTCGTAATAATGTCATCAGAAATTGTCCTTTTGGAGCAACATTTAGCAATGTTTTGCAGGTAATTTTGAACTGAAAACGAAAACTAATGGCAGTTAAACAAACTCTTACAGTGAAAATGGAGACAGCGTTTAATGGGACTCCATGTCCCCAAAGTGTATAAGAGAAAAAACTGCTTAGGAAGATAGTAGTAAGAACATAACAGTAGAGCAGAAATAGGTATGGGTGGTCTGATGAAGGTGAGCAGTCAATGAAACTGCAGCATTTTAGACGGAGTACTTCCGCGTGGCTTCGTTTGATTCAGCGGTGGTTAGTGGAAACATCTAGGTTCTCAGGGGACACGAGGCAGAGAGAATAGTTTCAAGCGGATCTCCTAAATTCCCGATGGTCCTTTCTCGAAGAAATGGAGAAAGCTGCTCGGAAAAGATGAGGAGAATAGAAGGTTAATAGAATCAGTGTTAAGATAAATGTGCAGTCTCCGTTTGAAAGCAGACAGTCTAGTTTACGACTTAATTTCGATTGGCAAGTTATTCCAAAGAAAGCTATATCTGGAAGCAAAAAACAAAGAGCATTTACATGAGGAAGACGCAGGCGTGCCGAGTTTCTTAGTTTGTAGGGACTGCTGACGGGGGTAATGACAGAAGTCCTGGGTAAATTTATGCTATTATTAAGCCGAAAAAGAATACAAATCCTGCTTTCAATCTCCTGACCCAAGGAACCTTAGTTTCGTTAATTTACATCTATTTGAGTAACAATTATTAGAAGCTGTCGGATACAGCCGTTTTCGTGTGAAATGTTTTTTAATTTGTTCAATTTTTGAACGGCTAACTACATTCAGGAGACCGAAAAAGGGGCAACAGTATTCTAAGATGGGAAGCACGAACATACGAAGGTGAAAACTCAATCTGCCATGTTGAGCTCCAGGCCGAAAGAGCGTGCAGATCAGAATGAATTTGTTCTAAGCATCTCGTGGCCGTAGAGTTAGAGAAGGAGTAAACACACTTGAGATAATCTGCATAAATCTAAGATTGGGAGTGTTTGACACTCAATGAGATATCATTTATGGAAAGCAAGAAGAGCAGAGGACCTAGCACGGTACCTTGAAGGACACCACTCAAAATTGCGGTAGGAGAAGACTATGAGGATCCCACTAAAACCTTTTGTT
>JAYGXS010000006.1:32371724-32402320 GCA_036362985.1 Ligula intestinalis
GACGGAAAGATATCATTCGCTTCAGCTTTTAGAAGGCTAACTGGGACGCCATCTGGTCCTGGACTATAGGATTGACGATAACGACGAATGGCTACAGTCACATCCCAGACGGTAAAACTTATGGTTTCGAGTATGGCACCCGTCCAAGCCTGGATAACCGGAGGCTGCAACATAGGGAGTTTGTTCAAGGTTTTTTAGGTTCTTCGTGGTTTTGGAAGGCACCCAAGAGGTGCATTACCAATCCTTTGCAATTGCCTGTAACCTGGCATAACAAACATGTTATTATTAATGTCTAATAGCTAATAGAGTACAAATGGTTTAAGTGCGCTTGATCCAAAAGTTATCAGAAAATTTTCACTAAAAATTTTCAAACCAGAGACTTTTTTTGAGGAAATTTGAATTTTGAGTTTCAGAAAAGATTGAGCTAATAAGTGTGAATTTGGGAAAAATAAAAATGACTTCCTTATTAAATTGCAGGAAGGCGCCTTTTATCGAAAACGAGACTTCAGGCCTCTACCGACGTGCATTGGTAGGTAGAATAGTATAGGTGCAGCTTAAACGTAGGTGCAGAATAATACCTTGAGAAATCAGCCAACTGTATATTTCAAAAAAACAAAAAGACATTCACGAGCTCTGAGAATGGAGACAATTAATTAGCCATACTGACTTGTACTCAGAAGACCAAATCGACTTAAGCGAATTTGTTCCAAATTGCATACGCAGTTAAAATGTACTCATTACTTTTGTGAATAGAGAAGGATTAGGAACTTCCTTCGATTTGTTTCTGCATTTTTTGTTTATACGCTAATTGGTAGGTTGCCAAAGGCTATGGGGGCAGCAAGACACTATAAAACGCCCCACCATTTGGACACAAAACAACTCTCCAGATAAATGAGGACAGTTATGAAACAAAATTAATAATGATTTTCCAAGTAATTTCGGCAACCGCAAGGATAGACTAACCTTACATTGCGCTTGCTGTCACCTGGACCCAGTATGTCAAAGCTCATGACCACAACAAAAGTGTTAAATGGAATGTCAATGTTAACCACATACAAACTAATAAATGAGCGCTCACATAGGGCTTGAAATTGTTCCCATTGATTGGATTTCTTAAGCTGCTATCTATCCTACAAGAACGAAAATGGATCGCTTCAAACAAGCCACATATCTTTTCTAAACCTAGTAGAGGAGAAAAAGTTACTCCCGTGACCCTAATGCGGCTTCAAACAGCACCATTCTTGTTCTTAAGTTTAGTGTTTCCGACCGAGCCGTGGAATCACACTCTGGATTCGGATAATCTGGTTGACGTCACTTGTATTGATTTTAACAAGGCGTTCGCGAGCATCCCACATAAAAGGATAATGTGTAACTTATCTGAACTTCGAATAAGGGAAAACCCGCTGAAATGGATCACTTTCTTTCTCACAGGACAATCAAAATCTTCTGCATCGATGCACCGAAGTGAATCCCTCCCCTTTTCCCAAGCTGTGTTCCCCAAGGCTCGGCTTATGGCCATGGCTCTTTCTAGTCTATACCAACGATTTTGTCGATGGCCTGGTTTGCAGTGTCGTAACTTTTGCTGACGATGTCAAACTCTGAAGAACCATCAGATGTGACACTGATAGGCAAGCAACTCGAGAGTATTTCAACCGACTTAGTAGCTGGTATGTTCGTTAGCTCTTAAATTTCAACGCCAGTAAGTGTGTGATTTTTAAGGCTTGAAAAATCAGTCAGTTATTATACTTAAGGAAAAATAGGCTTGCGCCTTTAAAATCCCTATTTGTCACATCAAATCTTTAGAATAAGAAACAATTTTCAAATGTTTCCAGACAGGAGACTATGGGCGGTCACGTCGAGCATTGTTGTTTCCATGTTAGTTTTTCACATTCTTCACACTATACTATACAATATGAACATTATTTAAAGAATTTGAATATTTTCACAGATTGAGACATAAGAATCACCTCAGATAGGTTATTTTACGGGCAACTTCCCGGTAAGAGAAAAAAATACTTCTTTACTTCCAATCGTCCTTGAGGTAAAGGCAGTTTGCAGGGGTGCCCTCAGATATGAGTTGTAGTGGAGACATGGAAAAGGTTTCAGACATGATAACGCACATTTAGCCACGCATGATACGGAAGGTTCATATCAAATCACCGCGTAACTGCCTATAACTCAGAGAAGAGAAAGTTTGAGGTTTCCTGTCATTTGGATGGCAAGCTCCTTCTGTATTTCTGTTTCTAAGATTGGGATTTTTTCATATGGTACAATTGCGCATCATAGACCAAATCTTGATCGACCAGACGTAGTAGAGTGCATTTGTTCGAATTGAAAGATCAGAACCGTCTGCGGCACTAATCGTTAAATCGATTAGGATTTTCTTGGAATTCATGCTCATCGGCAGCACTCTTGATGCTTTTCCACGTTTTTACATCATTTGCGAATGTGGTACACACAGATCCCAATTCTTGTACAAAATCATTAAGGAGCAAAAGAAAGATGGTCGGTCCGAGTACTGAAGCTTGAGGCATTTAACTCTAGATGAGAGTCGGCTTTGATCGTTTTCGTCTTGCACATCCATAAGGAGGACGGTTCCTTCCAAAAACTTCATGGTGGGCAACTCCTTTCAAATGTTGACGAACAGAATGATCTCGGTGTCCTAATAAACCTTCCCTTTCAAAATCGTTATGGTGTCTAAGGATAGCTTAATGCACCACACAGGTTGAATTTGCGCCAATACGAGGATTTGTTAAAAATCGATTAGCGTTTGTCGTACAGGACTGGTGTGTATAGTTTAAGACTAATAATCTGCACCTTAGGAGAATGCAGGCCAGGGCTACGAAGGTGGTTAATAACCTTGGTCATTTGTCTTACGAAGGCAGATTGACTAAACTATATATTTCCCTCTCAATTATAGGCAGTGACGGTATCCTAGAATTTGATGACTTCTTCAAATTAGCTTGGACGGGCCATCCGCGGGGTCATCCATCTACACTGCAGAGGATGCAGGCTCATTTGAACGCTCGATGGATTGACTTCTCGCAAAGGGTCATTGGAGCATGAATCGGACTCCCCGACGTCGTAGACCTTTCAGAAACTGTTGAGATATTTACATCTAGCTTTATTCACATTTACTCAGAAACTGTTGCGTATACACCAGACATTGCGTTAGAAATGGCAGATTGTGGCTGCCTCACAAATATTGTTGATGTTAGCTGTGCACTTGACACATATACTGTTGTGAAAGTCAAACAGTTAGTCAATGTTGGATATTAATAGTGGATTTCAAAGGCGAAAACCTCCTTTCCTCATAATCAATAAGCTAACTGGGAGATTTTCATTCCTTCATTCATTCTCGAAAAAATGATTGTCCTCGGTCTCATGGTCTCCCACGGTCTCATCACTAAATGGAATGAAGAAGTTTCGTTTGTTAAAACCGTCCAAGAGAACTCTTAGAATGCTCAGATTTGTTTCTACTACTTGATACCTCAAAACCTTCATCAATTTTTTTAGCGGGAATGGGATTCCTGTTGCGTGTGCTCTTTCTGAAGTAACTGTAGTACAAGTTGGATTTTTAAACTGCTTGAGGAAAATGATTATTCGAAATATGATTATCTCTTGACGATCAAACGTTTAAACTTGTTCCATTGGATTTTACGTGCTTTTAAGGCAGCTCCATTGTTGGTTCCGCAAAACCCCTTGCACAGCCTCCCTTTCTTGCTGGTCCCCGTTTCTGCATTTCTGTCAGCCACTGACAGTCACTGCTGTTAAATATTTACCGGTTTTCACTGTGCATTAGACGTCATAATCGCTCCTTTAGTATATTTCGGTCATCAGTGACATCGCCGGAGAAGAGAAGGCCGCATTTTCTTTATGATGTCTCGGAGCTCTTTTGGCAGACGTCTCCTTCTTATATTTTCACTCAATTTTTTATTGTAGGCAGTAGACAATATCGACAGTTATCACCTGCAATTTCTGCTTGATCCTTTTGCTTAGCTGATAAAGACAGTGTAAATCGTCCTTACTCGCAGGATGTTTGTTTTGAAACCAAGATCTACACAACTATCCTGCTGCTCTCCACGGGCTTTACTTAGAACGAGGACAATTTAAGTGAAAAGAGCTTCACGTCTAGTCTTAAGAAAACGGAGATCAAAGGCATTGTTATGGTGCTTCACCTGCAAATCGTTCCATATGTTACTTGCCACAAAGAAGTCCAATACACTACGTGCTATCACTTTCAGTCGTGCCTCACTGACAGTGGATGTATACACACCCCCTATATATGCCCACTTTTGTTGCTGTACTCACCTCTTATGATGAATTTGTGGGATTATTTGCGACCCAGCCAGATGATTGACGAGAGAACGTATCCCAACATGTGTAAGCTAGTGGATAGTAAGAGACGTGAAAGGCCCGATTAGGAAGAAGAAGGTATTGTAAAAACAAAGGTAAGGAGAGTAAATGAGAGCAGATTGACTTCGGAGAGACACGACCGCTCAGTAGGTTGATTGGGTGCCAAGTGAGGTCTGGGAGTAGTCCGGCCAGAAGTCAGAGAGAGCGAGAGAGCTTTCGTTGGCTATGTCGGCCTGTGATTGGTTGGATGACGTGTTTTTCGCCACAGTTGATGGACAACGTGGGTGGTCTGTCTCTCGTGCAAGTAAGTCTGGTGTACTTAAAGACGTTCAGGTCTACACGGATTGAGGCCATGCCCGCAAAGCCAGAATCGGGACCTGCACCTGTTAGAGTACGAAGTCGCTACAATACTCCCCCACCCAGGAGAATGGAGTTCAAAAATGTTAATGGGCGGAAAATGTGGGTATGTTAAGTGACGAGTTAAAATTGGTAACGGTCCCAAAATTTCGTACCACATAGGGTCAGTTTAGAACATGGATTATAAATAGTAATTTAGATAAGTTGCAGATATATAAGTAAACAAGAAGGGTTGTTCATCAACCGTGTTATGTCAAAAATATATGCCAGTTACTCGGCAGGTTGATAGGAGCAGATTGTAGCTCGTCAATGAAAACCAGTAAGTCAGCGCGTTTGTGGGAGTAATGAATGTCCTGTTATAATCGCATCACCACTACCAGTAAGTCGGCACGTAGGTATGAGGGAAGGACATCCTGTCAAAATATTCCAGTACTTCCGAACATTGGTAGGAGTGAGTGTTGGAATTGTTAGCAGGTAGAAAAAATTGAATGCGCGATGAAGAAAATTGGGTCACCATTGAGATAGACAGGCGTCAGAGTCGACGGTGTAGAGTAAAGTGAAGTGAACGTCGGAGTCGTTTTTGTAGGGTAGAGAAACGTCGAATTCGAGTGTAGAAAAAGAAGCGTACGAGTTGCTTTTTTAGGTGGAATAAACGTTGGGGTTAACAATGTGGGACATGATTCGGTCCGGCTAGATAATAGACGAGAGAATGTATCCCAACATCTATAATCTAGTGGATAGTGTAAGGCGTGTAAGGCCCGATTAGTAGAAAGAATGTATCGCGAACATAAAAAAGGAGCTGAGATAAGAGTTGATTGAGTGAGGAGAGACACGTCCGCTCAGTAGATTGATCGGATCCCAAGTGAGGTCAGTGAGTTGTCGGGCCAGAAGACAGAGAGAGAGCAAGAGAGCTTTCATTGGCTAGGTAAGCCTATAAATGGTTGGATGACGTGTTGTTTGAAAGAGCTGATGGTCAACGTTGGTGGCCTGCGTCCCACACCACAAAGTCCAGCGAGCTTAACTACCTTGAGGTATACAAAGATTGAGGCAACGATCGGAAAGCCAGACTTTGGGACATGCACCTGCTAGAGTACAAGGGCGCTACAAACTCCTGTTCCAGTTTGAAAGCCTAGGATAATATACTTATTGTTCTGGTGCTCCACAGTCATTCCATTTTATCCAAATTTTATTAAAAAAGATGGATTTGTTTGGAAACATGGAAATTAAATGCATACTTTTTTGCGACTATTCTGCCAATACGTCATCCGTTTATGATTTATGTACATAATTGTTAAGAAATAAAACGTGTACAAAAGGATTGAACAGTCTAAAAACTATGCAATTATACACGTTACATGTATGCTATCAAATGACCGCCCATGCGTTCCATGCATGGAAACCCACGAAATGAGATGCAATTGGTAATGGAAAGTAATTTTACTAGACTGAAATTCGGGTAGCAAGATCAAATACCTTTCCGAGCGCCCTCGCCTGTCTAAACACAAATTAGATCATCTTTACTTACTTGGTGGTGTTTTCCATTTACTGTATTTTTACCAATTGAGCGTATTTGGCAATATTATTTTCTTATATGTATATCAGATATAAATGTGTTTGTGCCTTACCTATGTGCAATTATGTCTCGATCTTGCCCTGATGGCAAAATTGGACACATAACCGCAGGCAAAGTTAGCCTAGAAATTGCATTTTCTCACGCAAATGTCGTGCTCTGAATGTGTGGGATTTAGCTTCGCTTCTTTGCCGAAGTTGTTTGCCCGGCGCAACCGTCTCATGGGTTGAAATGATTGTTCTCGGGAGCACATGTCACCGAGTAGGTGAGAAATGTCTAAGCTTGCGAATTGCGGGATCACTTGTGGGGGAGGTAGAAGTGATATTTTAGCTATTTTTAAGACTGTTCATGCATATGCATACACTTGTCATGTGGTGGTCTGTAGAAAGGTCCATGAATGCACCCCGACAACTTATGCTATGTTTTCGCTGCCGATAGGCGTATCGCGCATCGGTTTTGCTATCAGGGTAGTATATTCGTTGGTGCTTGTGTATGATGCTATTGCCGCCTGACTCATCTCTTTAACAGAGCAAGTGTTTCGGAATCGACGCACAAAGGATTGCAGGAGGAGCAAAGACACGGTGAACATAAAGAAGAGTCATAGGAATACATTTCACTCTCATTCTCGGTGATTTGGCATTATTTTTTCAAGAAAACCTTGCCTTATACGTCTCCTTTAGGTACTCTTTGACGCTGGCCTCTATATATTAAAAAAAAACAACCAAGAGCGTTTGAGTGTACAGAGTAAGAGTAATAAAAAGGCGTGTGCACAACAGCGCGCGACGCCAGTACGTGGCGTGGAACTCCAGTGTTCGATTGATTTGCTAATAATCATGTGCGCACTTAGTAACCTGTCTACCAGCAGTATTGCTACTCAATCGAACCAAAGCGACCTGTCGTCGCGCCTTCATTCCTATTTAATTGACATCAGAAATGTAATGTGATCTACGCATCTTAAACCCGGACAAATTAACTTTTACAGAGGCACGATGGCTTTAAGCAAAGTAATTATTGGGCTTATTGGTCCAGACATAAATAATCTGACCAGTCTTCTACGCCATTATAAAACTAGCAACTAAAACTAATTGGACACAACCTAGGTAGCCGATAGGCTTGCATCAGGAAGAAGGCTGCTGCCCATTTGTCACACTTCGGACATAAACTTGCCGTTTCAGATGGCTCAAAACTCGGTCAAAAGGCTAGTCACCAATTCCAAATCATCTTTCAAAGTGCCCTGGAATTCTGGGCCATTGCATGTAAATGGACCCTTCTATTTGGATAAAATTTACTTCGATGCCTTGTAATTACTTTTTCTATGATAGACGGGTGTTTAACTTAACGAAACTACAACTTCTGCAATGTAAGAACATATTTTTAACCTGAAAATTGTCCGTATACATATTGACAGTTGTATCTGACTTAACAAACTGTCTCATAGTGCGTATGCAGTCCTGCTACGAAATAACAGTACGAAGCACCTAGCCACCAGTGTTACCTAGCTTAACATGATTTGTTCTGAATATACTCTAGTCTAATGTGGTGGCTACCTTGTACTAACTCCCATAGTGACTGTAATCGCCCTCTAAAATTTCCTACCCGTTACGTCTGTTGTGACTAATTCTTATTATCTGAGCCGCCTGGAAGGGCATTTTTGGAATCTTCAATACAGCCTCTAAATGTATTTGACATTTTAGTATCTGGAGAAGTCCACAACATGGGAGCGTCCACGAACAAGAAAGCACATTCAATCACTAGCCAAAGCCTTAAAACCTTCATAAAGCCCTAATGCGGCTGCATCACTCAAATGAAAACGCTGGAATTCGTCTTGATTACCACTAAGTTTTCAATACCCACACTAATCACATTAATCCCAGTCCTCTGCTCATATCACCCGTTCGTTCCGTTTTACCTCACCCCTCTACTGTACATCTCGACTTTTTAATAACCTTTCTGGTTTTCTTATGGATACCGATTTTACAGGCCGGTACCCGAACACGCAGTTGGGTACTGCATACATATAGCAAAGAACTGTTGGGAGCTCCCAGTAGCCCACAAAAAGGCTCTTAGTCCAAAATTCTTCGGGTTATTGCATCCAGCATTAATTATAATGGGCTTGCATTTTGCGTCTGAAAGATTCTGCCGAGAGAACAGTTAAGAATCTAAATTTGCGGTAAAACGGAGCGATTAGAGTTTGCAATCCTGAGAGTTTTTCCAATATCAGAGTCAATCGTTTATGTGTTTCATCCGCAGGTAAAAGCCCGAATTCTAATACAACTGTTGCCATCTTTTTAACCTATCGAAGTCGATTTGTAATAAGAATCAATCACAACTGTGAGCTGCCTATTGCTTGGGGTTGCGCGAATGTCGGACTTCCTACTGACGACTCGTATGGCGTCTGCGATCGAGTGCGCTATTTTTAACCTTATACTGTCAGTTGCTTAGGTACCGCGTAGAAATAAGACTTAATACAAGATTTTTATTGTCTTTAATGATCTATTCCACAAATATGATTGTTTTTGGTATTGATACGTCGCGGTGGAAACCACGAAGAATACAGCGTATTGACGCCTTTCCCGTATCCCTGACCGACCTCAATGCGTTTTTTGCCCAGCTAGTTCTTTGCATTGTCCATCTGACGAAAGTTTCGTCACTTGGCAATATGAAAGTGCCTTAAGGCTGGGGAGCAAAACGCTCTGGTATATCTCGTTGTTACTCCTCACCCGTAGACTATGTATTGTGTGCGAGATGATAACGAAAATCAGGCGATCGAATTACTTAAGATTCTACCCGATTAAATTTAATTTTTGATGAGGAGAGTAACCGCCTCTGTGAAAGACAACGAGCCTAGGCGTAAGTAAGGCATTCAAAAGCGCACCGATTTTCAAGTAACTCAAAGGGATTGCAAAGTCGTTTTTCTACCAGTGAGTTATGAAGGCCTATTAACGGTTTCTGCTGCTGTTTACTTTGCCGGTGGTAGGTGTTTCTATCAGTCTGTGCTTGTGTGCAAATTTTATTTCCATTCTTTGAACCACCTCAAAAACTTTCAAGATGACGACAACAGTAATGCTGGTGTACCTTCATTTTTGTAGATCGATGTGGCCAGTGATTGTCAATTTCCTGCGTGTTAACCTCCCCTACATTGCCCTGCCCTTCGCTGCAGTGGTAGGCTTTGTCGGTTTCAGCATGGAATCTCGTCTTCGTGGCTCTGAGCGCCTCTCCAGTGCCGACGCCCTACCCAAGAAGACTTTCAAGCAGGCCCGCCTCGAAAGGCGCCTGGACGAAAATGTGGAAGAGGTGCCCGACTGGGAGAAGGCCTCAGCTACGCCCACCCTGGAGTACCGAGCTTCTCCCATGTTTGACAAGAACAAGTAGTTAGGTTTACTACGCTATCTTCCAAGTTGGGTCCACCAACTCGCGTGTGATACGTCAACCCCGCTCACGCCCCTACCCCTGCTTTTCCCCTGACACGTGCAGCCGCTATTGCCCATGTAGTCTGTTCATATTACCTTTTGCTAGTTTTCAATTGGAGAGGGTGAAGTGCTTCAACCGGTGATGTTTTGTGTAATGTAAGGTAATGTTGTATGCAGAGGTCCCTTACCTATTAAGGAGAAGAATTTGCCGACAAAATAGGTCGCCCTGTTTTGATTTCACTCGAGGGGGTGCCGTGGCTGCACAGAGCATGGCATTTGTGCTGGCAACTGGCCTATTAGCCACTGTGTATATGAAGAATTTCCTTGTCGCAGGGCTTATCTACTGTCTGCGCACCCGAAGATTTAACTGGCGCCTAGCGATGTGGTTCAACCACTGTCCCGTGAAGCTGGCGGACTTGCACTGCATCTTTCCCAAATCCTTTTCGACAAAGGTGACGCAGTCCAAGTGGACTTCGCGGACCGTCTCCTCGAGTCTCACATGCTACGAAGCCATTTCCTGTGCTTCTACTAAGTGTCATTTAGAGGTATGCCTTCGGTTTCGCATCATTGAAGTTGCTAAGACTTCATTAAAGAGAATGTTTTGTAGTCGTTCTCTCAGTTCTTGGCAGGACCATTTTCGGTCCCCTGGATAGCCGTTAAAACAGCGGCCTGTAGACTTGTTGGTGGCAAAATTGTGTTGAATGACTGACATGATGTGAGCATGTCCTTCTACACGGAAAAGCTTTACTAGAACACAGTTGTTGCGTAAGTTAGTGTGTGTGTGTGTGTCGTAGCCCATAGTTGGATCAGGAATCCCCGCCGGAATCCAAACTGGGAGTAGTTGGGAGACGGAGAAAAGCCGCGACCTCGACCGGCTTAGCCACAGGTCCGTGGGAGTGAGGTGGGTGCCTGGCCGAGAACTGCAGGCGAACAGATGACGGCAGTCATGCGGCGAGACGCCGCAGTCGGCACAGCAGTCGGGTATGGATGGGTCGAGCCGGTGCTGGTACTGACGAAGGAGCATACAGTAGCCACTGCGTAGCTGCGCCAGAGTACAGCGAGTTACCCTCGGGAAATGTCGTTCCGAGGCCGCAATCGGAGGTGGATAGCCACCCAAAAGGGCCGGGGGACGGTAACCTCGTTTCTCCTCGACAACGAATCTCTGGTGGAGACGCTGGAAGCCTGTCTTGGTGGCAGAGCTATCAACAGGTAGATCCGCGAGAGACGAGGCAACAGCTTCCTTGTGGAGTGCTCGAATAGACGGCCGGACGTTGCGGCAGGCCTCGGGAGCGGTGCAACGGTGATGATTGGGATGGCCAGGTTGCGAACAACTCCACCAGAACTGCTGGCTAAGGAGAGTGTTGTGATGGGCGACCGGTAGAACAGAAGCCTCCGCATGAAGATGCTATATAGGCGACATTTTATAGCAACCCGTGATCGTGCGGAGGGCAGCGTTTTGGGCTGACTGGAGGCGGCGGAGGCTGGAAGAGCTCATCGTAGGAGACCAGATTGATGCCGCATAAGTGAGGTGCGGCTTGGCCAGTGCCTTGAGAGCAGTCGACAGAGTCTCTTTCGCACAGCCCCAGGATGTGCCTGCTAGAGCCGGCAGAAGAATGTAATATCGTCCGCATAGGATACCACTTGCACAGGTGCCCGGGGGAGTGGGAGCCCTCGCATGTAGATGTTAAAGAGTGTCGGGCTGAGCACAGAGCCTTGAGGGACGCTACAGGACTGCTTACGGGGCTTGGAGAGAGCGCCCCGGAAGAGGACACGATCGTGACGGCCACGGATGTAAGCCGCCAACCATCGGACCAGGCCAGTCGGGACGTTCAACGAGACCAAGTCCTGCAGGAGCTGATCGTGGCAGACGCAGTCAAAGGCTCGTGACAGGTCAATTGAGACTGCCACGGTCCGCGAAGCGGGCTTCTGTTGATTGAAACCCTCGAGGATAGCGTCGCTGAGCTCGAAAAGCGCCGTTGTAGTTCCACGACCCGATCGGAAACCATGTTGTTGGCAAGATAGTTCCGCCACAGACGTCAGAATTGGGTGGATGAGCTGTTCCAGGATCTTCGCCAATGGACTGAGGAGAGCAATTGGACGATAAGAGGTCGCTAGGCAGGGGTCCTTACCCGCTTTGACCAGGGGGATAATGATCGACTGGCGCCAGCAATCAGGGATGATTGAAGTTCCCAGTGAAAGGTTGAAGATGGCGGCAAGGTAGGCAGCCACCTTCGGGCCGATGTGGCGCACATGGATAGGCGCCAGACCATCTGGTCCTAAGGCTTTCGAAGCTCTCATTTTCTTGACGGCGGTGAGGATGGCATCAGCCGAAAAGGAAATGTCTGGGGGCGGGGCTTTATGGAGGAGGCGAAGAAGGGGCGCTGGCTTTTGGGACTGGGTGCCGAGCGGGGCGAGAACAGCTTGTTCATCTTCGCGGTGATCTTACCGTTGTTGGAAATGAACTTGCCGTCCCCAAAGCTAATAGACTGGTTTGATGTATCAGCCCGGGGTTTGGTCAGGTTGCGTAAAAGCTTCCAAGTGGCAGCTGAGTTGCCGCTGAAATTACAATCTGAAACTAGTTCATGCCAGCGTTGGCGTTTGCCATCGTTGATTAAGCCATTCAGTTCGCCAACGCGCGGGTCACTGGCATCACGCGCTCGTATTTCGTCTCTCTCTCGTTCCAGGCGAAAGGCTTCGGGCGGATAGTTGGGACGAAGAAAGGGAATGCGGCCGTTAGGGATGTGGTGACTTGCTGCTGCCAGGAGTAGTCGACGATGGGCTCGCTCCGCCATGTGGACACAGGTGGGAGGCGGTAGGCCATCGATCTCGGCTTCGCATTCGGTCGTGAACGCTGCCCAATTGGCTTTCTTGAAATTAATGAAGTGCCGGTTGGGGGCCTTGATACGCTCGGCGGCGGTGGCCAATTCGAGCACAATGGGGAGGTGGTCGCTAACCAGGCTGATTTCCGTCTTCCACATAGTGGAGGCTACCAGACTGAGACTGGCGAGGGAAACATCGGGCGAGCTGGAGGCGCTGTTGGTCGGGAGCCGCGTTTGGCTGTTCTCGTTGAGAACGGCAAAGGGGGCGTGTTCTATTTCATCAGCCAGAGCTTCTCCTCGGGATTCGGCTGCCAAGTTAGAGCACCATAGGTCATGGTGAACGTTGAAGTCACCTAGCACCAGACTGTCTCCAGAAGGTAAGTAGGGAGCGATAGAGGCGGTGAAACCGGGAGAACAACTGGAAGTTGGAGGGATGTACACGTTCACGACGGTTAGCGGCGCCGGGCCAATGTCAAGGGAAATCGCCAGTACTTCCCTGGGATCGGCTCCAAGCAGGGGAAGCTGGTGATGGGCAATGGATTTGTCCACCAGGAAGGCCAAACCTCCGCCTTTGTTGCGGCCGCGGTCGCGACGGACAATCGTGTAATCGGCACAGGAAGGGACCTTAGTGGAGTAAGACCACTTTGTCTCTTGGATAGCCGTCACAGCTATGCTGTGCGAGCGCATGAAGGCCAGGAGCTGGTCAAGCTTCCCAAGGAGGCCGTTGGCGTTGAATTGTAAGATCTTAAGACCAGGTGGTGAGGCAAGGTCGGAGACCAGAGGATTTGGGTTCAGGACTGGACAGGCTGGAGGCATGGAGATCGGTGGGGGCACGGAACAGCTGTGACACGCGAAGGCGGGCGACCAATCGGCAGCCGTGGCGAGGCCACTGCAGCGGAGATGGCACCAGCCATTGCAGGAGCCGCAACGTACAGACCAGTCGCGGCGGCCCAGACGGACTCGGCAGAACGAGCAGTACCAGAGAGGTCCAGGGTTGGCCTCGATTCCGGCGGCGAGGAGGAGGAGTCGGAGCAGCGTGGCCGGGAGGGGCTGTTCCGTCATCCAAAACACGGATTGGGCGGAGGGGAGAGTTGATCCAACGTAGGGAGATGGGTGTAGCAGACCTTGGCCGCCGGGAGGGCGGGTGGGAACGCGGTTCGTAGACGCGTCTGCTGTGGTTCCCGCGTAAGTTAGTAGTGTTCATTCGTGTAAATTGGTTATTTAAAGGTCCCGACTACCTGGGCAGATTGTCGTAATTGTAATAGATAGAACCGCTAGGTATAGTATGAGTCAAACAGACGAGCAGTTAGAATTGGCCTTTATTCATTTTACAATTGGCGTTTTATAACGGATAGGGAGATAGAGAATGGTCGGAGTAATAGGGCAGTTGGTGAACGTTCGCTGAGGGTCAGAGTAATGTTAGGGTGACACAAATTTCACCGTACACTGAATGAAGTTTGGTATTTTGTCATAGTTGGCGCACCTAGACGTGTAGCCCTGGCGTCAGTGAGGAGAAACATGTACAGCAGGTGGTGGCTTATGAAAGCTCGGTTGTCGTTATTGACTGTCTCCCACCAAACTGAACAAGCTGGAAGTACATATGCGCGATGTCTAACGCGGGATAATAGTGAAAGTAGACGCGCGAAGGATCTACCTCACTCTCTCACTATGCCCTCACCTGTAGCCGGTGTCGAGAAGACGGGAAATGACGGAGTGCACAGGTGGCTTGTGTGGTCGCCACTCCAATGCGCGCCACCGCAATATACCCTGCTTTGTAGGCTCCCGTGTACGCCGGAGTGTCGTGAAGGTCACATTGAAAAGGAGCCATTGCAGCCTGACTCTCAGGCAGCCACCACACAACAAGACGCACACTCTACTGGGTGCACGGTTTGAGTTATTCCGTCAGTTGGCAATGTTCCAAACCACGGCTTTAAAAGCACTGAGGTAGCTTCACGTGCATCAGCTAGTTAATAGTTTGACCTCAATTTCTTTGCCCACGCCCGCGCTTGTATCAAGCCCGAAGTGGGATGGACGCAGTGGCCAACAAGATGGCAAGATAGTCTGACGCTTAACAACACGACTTGGCCTTCTTGACCCGCACACCATCGATTTTGATGAAGTGCACCAACCGATTCGGGCAGAAGGCGACAGTCTCAGGGGGTAGGTTATAGTGACAGTGAACGTAGGTGGCGCCAACCGCACTCACCACCTTCGCCCGGGGTCAAGAAGGCCAAACGGGACTTGGCTTTGGCCCCTTTCTCCGATGCAAACTATAAACACTGCCTCACTTAGCCTTGAGTGACAGTAGACTTTATGTGGGTACTACCGCGATATTTACACTCACTCACCGTCAGTAGATGTCAAGACAGGTTCAAGCAGGCCGAGACGGGGACGACTAATCCTATTTCTTCTACTACTGTCTAGCAATAGAGCTGATTTTTTTAGAAACGGGCACTTTTTCTGAAGCTAAAATTAACCAGAGGTGACGCTGATTTTAAATCAACGCTGGGGCTCCTATCTCTCTTGATTTCAGTAAGGAGTTGAAATCTGGATTTATGCTTTTTCGATTTAATACACATTTGAGGCCCTTAGCCTTGATGTCCGCCCTCTCAACTCTTTCCACCAAACTATGTCTGTTTCTTCTAGGTTTGCACTAGAGGACTAAGTACTACTGCTATAAGTACTTTCCTATGCTAAAGCGCAGAAGCAATGGATATCAGGCAAATTAACCTGAAGTGATAAAGAAATGTTTATTGAATAATAGCTCAAGCTCTGGAGTGTCTCTAGGTCGCAATTTAGAGCCATTTGTCGTTTTTCAGGCTAACTTTAACCGCTTACTGTACTTAGAACTGGCTAAGTTTTTACGAAACATCTCCCGTCTAATAGGGAGCTATCGTCTCCAGAATCAACTAGACCTGAAAGCTTTGTAATTCCTATAATTGTGTCAGTAGTTGCGTAATAAGCAAAACAGACGGAAATATGAGCTTACCAAATTTCTCATCTTCGCGTGGTGATTGTATAAGGCGCACGAGTTTTCCTGCGAGCATGTAGTCTCTGTACGGGGTTGCAGATCAGCAGATAAAGTCCGCTTACGCCGGGCTACACGACTGATTTGAGGTTTTCACGAGCGATTACCTTTGGTGACGTACGCTTTATAAGAGTGCCCAACTCAGTTCAGTTCTATTGAGTGAAAGATACATGGATACCTTTAGCCTCCGTTTTGGTATCAACGTGGCTAAGAAATGCATTCATAAGGAAGGAAAATTTAAAAAATTACCGTTTACATAATCGCAAACGAAGTGGTCAGTCGTCGGTCAATCGAAAAATTGAACATAGATGCCTACTTATTTATTACAAGTAGTATGACCTATTTAATTCATACGATGTCGAAGTGGGCACTGATTTTTCATGCATTGCTGGCGGCGGCACGTTTCATTTGTGCTCTGGCAGTTTTCCCTTGGTGTTGGGCACGGTGAAACGCGGTTGACGACAGGTGCTGGTGAGGAGGATATCGTCGGTGATTATGGTGGTACTTGTCGCATTTGGATTTTAAGAGAGGTGGAATTCTCGTATGAATGTCGAAAAGAGGAATGATCTTTGATTACAGAAGGCTCCCACAAGCCAGAAGTCAGGCAAGACCAATAAGGTAGCACAGCGTACAGTAGAAAAGGAGCCAAAAATTCTCTGCAGAAAAAATTCTCAAAGTAAAGAAGCCCCTTGATTTGTGTGTGTGCTGTGCCTCTGTGCACATGTTACGGGATCTGGCGACGTCCTCCAGCCAATCAGGAAAGGAGTCACACTGATTGGTGAACAGCGGTGGCGGCATCCACAGCAGATTAACCAACAGCGTCTGACAGAGATTGCGAGCACGCAGGACTGCAAGGGTTCTCGGCGAAGTTACGATTAGTCACGCACGACGGACAATCACATACGGGCCGGCTGGTTGGCAGAGAGAAGGTGTCGGTGCAAGGGTTGATCGCAGGATCCCCACGTGAACATTACGATGAGTCCAAATATATCCAAAAAGGCCAGCATATGCCTTGTGAGTGTTCTTATAATGATGCTGGGCGTTGTTGCTATTGATTCACAATCCTCCGATCGAACGCTTGCATCCTTCATTTATTTGGCTATGGATTTTCGCAAGACCCCTGACTAGTTCGAAGGGGCTTCCCAGCACTTATTTGTACCCTTACTTTTGTTCACTATGCCTGCTATTTCTCATATCGACCTTTTCACAAATAGGCTGCTGTAGTTTTTGTACATCAGTTAGACTCGCCTCATTATAGTCGGTACTGTTTCAGCATAATAGGCAGAAGATCATAGGCTGACAAGGTTGAGGGGACTGGAACGACAAGTTATGGGCCGATTAACTGTCATTGGCCAGCCGCATCAAGCCCCAGACATTGCGGCAGTATAGACTCGAAACCATGACCTGTTGGCTGAAAGTCCACACCACGGACAGGTTGCCTTATTGGCTTCGATCGGGAAGATTAACAGTGGTGGTGGAGCGTCTATCGGTTGCACTTGGGGACATAATAGATTATTTTCGTTTGAAATACCACTGGCTATTGGTGGCTTTACCTTGACACATGGTCATGCTGTCTGTAATCCCTGAGGTCTGCTGCAGCAGAGAGAATGAATGTTGTTCTGCTACGCCCCCATAAACTATTGTCGGAATTGGTATGCTGGTTTCCTGCTTGATCGAGTTAGTTAGTTGGGTGTTAGTGTGGCCAAGCACGTCACCCAGATGTCAGACAGTATGAGGTCACGTGAGGCCAGTCCGACGCATACACAACGGGCCATGTCCCGCGACCATCAAAGGGTGGACATTAGTCCAGGACGAAGAAGGCTTGCGAAGTCAGGCGGCCACTGGAGGCGGACTGCTGCTGGAGCCGGCCAGGAGCCGAGTGAGGTCACGCAAGGACAGATGCAGAGACGTGCGTAAGCGAGCGTGCGAACTGGGAGAGCCCATAGGGAGCAATGACGATTGCCCCTTAAATAGCGAGGCTGCCAGCAGGTAGAGGACTCTCTTGTGGACACGCTGCCTAGACGAGACCGACCACAGAAGACTACTGCTGGACATACGGACCAGAGTTGCTTTACTTATACAAGTGATAGTAAAGTACTAGCTGTTACCCCATTCTCTCTTCTCTTCCTAAAACGCACTGGGGGAACATTACCGGTGTTAACACAGGAACACACTAGCGTACAACAGTGGCGACGCAGGTGATCACTCCAGGTGCGGATGAAGACACAAGATCATCACAAGAACTGCACAAAATGATCGTTTTCGGACAGATAAGGATGATGTTGGAAGCAGGACAAGCCCATTTCATCGCTCTCTAGGCAGTGCTTCAGGAAGACGAGTTGCAGACAGCAGCAGCAGAAGCATCAGCAGAAGGAGCCACAGAAGCGGACAAGACCAAGCCGCAGATGGCGACAGAGGCAACAGATGCAGAAGCAGCATCAACGATAGATGAAGTCAATTAGCTGGCGATATTTGCGTAGCCTCGCGTGGCAATCTTGAATGAACAGACGGACCATTCTCTTGCCAGTTTGACACATTACGCGTCTCGCCGCCCCCGTGTTCAGCACCGGCTTATTTCTCACACTCTTCGACAGCAGGTTATTGTCAAGGAATCTGTGCAGAAACCGGATCTGCGAATAGGTTGAGGCCTCACGAAAGGTAAATTTTTACCATCGTCGGGCCGATCTAAGCTAATCGCGCCCAAATAATTTGCCAATTCATGCGAACATCCATGTCCCAGGAAGAAATTGAGCAATGACTCGATCGCTGGGACAATATGTTTATTCGCCTGACGTTTCAATATCCGTCGCGGATTCATCATCAGGGGCATGAGTAACAGAAACAGATTGTGAACCTCTTTCTGCTTCTCATGTCTGTGATGACAAATCCGCGACGGATATTGAATCATCAGGCGAATAAACATCTTGTCGCAGTGATCGAGTCTTCTTCTCGATAGATGAAGTTGCGACAGAGGCAACAGCAGCAGCAACAGATTCGGATGAATCAGCAGGAGAGATACAGTCAATAATCAGCTGCAGGCCAGACCAAGGCGCCGAGCAGACTGAGGTACAGACCAGGCCGAGGTGCAGACACCACTGAGCTGCAAATCTAGATGGTACGCAGACTACTCCGCACCGCTGAATGACGCTGGAGAAGACGGTGAGGACCCACTGCCGATGGTTGAGGAGAAGACGCATCCATTATTATCTGCCATTGGATCACTGACGAGAGCAGAAAGGCAGCACATTCAGGTAGACGATTACCAAGACTGCAGCGGGCCAATAAGAATTAAATGCCCGCCACACAAGTCATCCTTGAAACAGCGGGAGGTGATGGGAGCCTCGAGCATGTCACCCAGCAAAAGACACAGACAGGCCGAGTTCACGCTGGATAGGTAAACCCTTGTAACAGTGGGTGGTGTAAGAGTGGCCAAGCACGTCACCCAGATGTCAGATAGTACTAGGTTACGTAGGGCCATTCCGACGCATACACAACGGGCCATGTCCTGCGACCGTCAAAGGGTGGACATTAGGTCAGGACAAAGCAGGCTTGCGAAGTCAGGCGGCCACTGGAAGCAGACTACTGCTGGAGCCGAGTGAGGTCACGTAGGGACAGATGCACAGACGTGCGTAAGCGAGCGTGCGCACTGGGAGAGCCAATAGGGAGCAATGACGACCGCCCCTTAAATAGCGAGGCGCTAGCAGAACGGGGACTCTGCTATAGGACAGGCTGCGACTACACGACACTGCTGCCGAAGCGTGACCGACCACATAAGGCTGGACACACAGATCAGAGTTCATGTACTAGTGCCAGTGACACTTATGTACCAGTTGTTATCCCATTCTGTCTTCCCTTCCTAACACGCACTAGGGGAACATAACTGGTGTTGACACAGGAACACACTCGGTTACAACATTTGGTTTCCAAGTCGCCTATTTTTCTGATCGCATCGTCTGTATAATAGAATCGGCTGACCGTTGTGAGGCAAATAATAGAGACAGTTGGTATTGGTTTGATGGACGTCTACTGATGCATGACAGGCAATGAAAGGTCGGAACCTTGGATGGCTGTCATCCACGCCGAGATTCATTAACCTCAAGAATTAATCGGCCATCGTCATTGACAAGCAATGCCTTTGCGAAGGGACGAATAACGGCTCTACCTTGGCGGCCGGTATGCGTAATAAAGAATTTACGACACTTTATACCCAAAAGGTATCACAATAGCTAACTCTGCCTACCACGGCGACTCGATATAATTTCTGAAATAAACAGCCCACATGACCTATGCGATTGTTTCTTGCGATTCCCGTCGAGCGCCATCTCACCGAACTCTGCGTTTTAGCGCTCGAACGAGGTAAGACGGTCTGCAGACATTTGCCCATCTGCAGCCCACAAGTACAACAGGAACTTAAAAGTAAAGCGACGACCACCAACTTTTGTGCGCATTGAAACGGCTACTTACGTTCTAGGAAAGACGCCAATTGAATTGCAGCAAGCCCTGCTTTCTGTCATGCTCGAGGAGAGGAAAAGACGTTTACTTCTGAGCTGCAATGTATGATACCCTGCGTCCCAATGTGCACGGATTATATCAACAGCTAGCTTTGCATATAAAGCACCATGGGCATACACACGGGCTTTGCCTTATGCGGCACAAATCTGGTCTCCGACGATCAGTTCTTCCAGCCTCCGCTGCCTTCAATCAGCAGAGAACGCCGCCCTCCGCTCAATCACGGGTTGCTATGAAATGTCGCCTATCGATCGCCTCCATACAAAGACCTCAGTCCGCCGGTCTTCTCTCACAACGCACTCTTAGGCCAGCAGTTTTAGCGGACCTGATGCAACTCCGCCACCCAAATCACCATTCCACTGTCCACCGCGGCGTCGGAACAACAGTTTCCGAGGGTCTCTCGCTGTACCATGGCTTAAGTACGCAGTGGGTACTCAATGCTCCTTGGCCAATACCAACATGAGCCGGTCCGCACCCGACAGCCATCCCGATTACGGCGTCTCTGCATGACTGTTAGCATGTTTTCACCTGCAGTTTATGGCTAGGCACCCAGCTCACTCCGTGGACCTTTCACACAAGCCGGTTGAGGTCTCGGCTTTTCCGTCTTCCAGCTACAGCCAGTTTGGATGCCGGCGGCGAATATTGATCCAACGAGGGCTACAACACACACAGACCTCATTGTCGCCCGCTATCCAGCTTGCCTTGTGCGGCACCATGGCCTCTGAGCATATGCTTTAAGAATCAAAAACCGAAAAAATATTCCCTCCCAACTCTGCTTCGTCAAAGCCCCCTCCCTTTTTCTCGCAGAAATAGCATGTACCGAGACAAGGCAAGAACGAGTAAGGGAAAAATGAGGGTTTTAGGAAAAAAAGGCATTGCATAATGGTTACAGAATATCGAAAAATATACAAAATGCAAGCACATCTGATTGTCCAGAGTTCGGCTGAGTCGTCGTGACTTCAAGCTTTCGCGTAATTGCTATCGTTATTGGTACCGGTCTCCCCTTGTCGGACAAAACAAAACCGCGAGAGGTGTGAGTTGAGACATGGACTACTGCAGCCAACATGAGGAGAGCTGGCAGGAAAAGCAAAGTGGACGGGGGAGATCGAGCAACACAGATAAGGGGCTGGAGGAGGAGGTATAAAATCTTAAAACGAAATTGCGTCGAGGGGGGACAACCGGAGAGAGAAGAACAGTCAATGTGAACTAAAATTGCGTCAGAAACATGCAAATATACATAGAGTAGATATGCATTTACACTTATAGAAAGTGTTCAGTAAAAAACCACTGGGCGGGAGGGTGGGGGTTGGCTTAAAAGAGGACCTGGCGGAAGGGGACAGTAAATGCTGGCTAGTAGCAGAAACCATAAATGCTGTTTCGAACACGAAAGAAGAGGGGGGGTGGAGATTGTTAGGGTGAGTAAGCAGCGGGTGGCGCAAAGGCAGACGCTAGATGCTGCTGCTGTTGTACTTGCTGTTGTTGCTGCTGGCCGTTCTGCGAGGCGCCTTGCGAAGCAGCCAGAGAGGCAGCGCGGTAGTAGACGGCCTGTGCAAAGGATGGCAATGAGGCCAGCATGCCCGGACGCACGTCAACTGCGGGCACATTGTAATTGGATGAAACGGAGGAGAGTTCAACCAATGAGGCGGCGGGTACGGCACTGTTGGTAGTCGTAGCAGGTAGGGACGAGAAGTTTGGGGCCTGGAAGGCGAGAGCTTGACTGCCGGCGGCGGCGGCGGCAGCAGCAGCGGAGTATGATGCGGAGGATGCGGAAGACGACGAGGACGAAGATGGAAATGCAGCTGCTGGGGTAGTTGCCGTAGTCGTTGCTGCCGCTGCTGCTATTGTCGGCTGAGACTCGCCTTGATAACAAAGACCGTTGGTAGCAGCAGCAGCAGGGGTCGTGCCGGCCGCACGAGACAGCTGAGTTTGTGGGAACATGAAGTTCGGTCCAGCCTGCAAAAAGAACGAATGTCAGCTACATCAGAAGACCGGTAAAAGGGAACGTCGAACCAGCTAAGACGGCACAGCAGAGATTCTATGGGTTAAGAAAACTCTTTGTTCACCGAAAGTAAGACTTTACTCGTCCGAGCTTCCGAACTCTAAATGAAGTCCACCATCTGAGATAAAAGCCTGGACCTCTAATTAAACCTCACTCAATCGAGCTGTCACCGGTATACAGAGCTCTGGGCACTTATCGCTGGAATGACGTTACTGATGTTTGACTGTCCCATGTTTTGTTGCTGATGATGGCTTTCTTTTTATTTACCTGAAAGTCAAACATCCACCTTATCTCTCTAGGTTCCCTGTCAGTGCGGGGCCATACGATAGCCTTCCAGCTCTGTGTATTTCAAAAATTGGGTTCCGTTCGGAAGACAGTGCACACTTAAAAGAAAACCATAGGGGGGGGTAGGGTTAGAACACACTGCAATGTTCTGTGGAATGGAAAAGTTAATCCAAGAGGACGGGCAAGGAGTAAAAGCAGGGACTTCAGGCGCACTGTTTTCACAGATTGTAGGCAGATTTACTTAATTCTGTTTAGGCTCTAATAAAGCCTGGAACACAAAAACTTTTTTAACTAAAAGAACAAGGATCTTGAATCTCACATGCGTGATACTGTAATCGAGGTAATGTTAAAAAGTTATTTTGCAGCCCCATCTTCTCCAAATACGGACATATTTTTACTTGATGCAGCAGCCTGATGTAGCCGGTCTCGACGTCCTGGATTGTAAATCGCCACGCATGGAGATTTGAACAGCTCGATCTTCGCTCTCCGCAGCTCCAACAAACAAATAAACAGGGTGCAAGAACTATGTCGAGCCGGGTTTTGGGTTGACCTCTTCGACGTCTTCGGGTAAGCGATGGTGCCTGATCGAAGGTAGCACGAGGAAAAACGCGAAAAAAACACCTCGTTCGTCTTCCTTGGATCGCCTGAGATATCCTCGGTGATCATTTTGCAGCGAGTACAGACGAATGAAGTTAACTCTTAGGCAGCGAATCATTCGACGGGACTCAGCCACATCTTGTCAAGGCCTTGGCAAAGCTGAAATTACTGCAGGCGACAGCCACATGAGCCATAGTTCTAAGGCCCGCAGTTAATCAATTAGTGCAGGGAACTCCATCGCCATAGTCGGTATTTACACGCAAGGAGGGCGCAGGCGACGAACAGCTCCAGTGACAGCGATGAAAACTGCCGACTCCCTTCCAGAATCTACGACTCGGGTGCGGACTAACAAGTCATCAACAAGATTCCTGAGCCGGAAAGGTAAACGACTACTGCAACGGCACAAATACGATAGCAAATTCAGGACGTGATACAAGTTTGCCCAAGCGATGCGGTCCAAGAGGTAGAAAAATAAATCCAGATTCAGTACTGAAATCACCCTTAGACTTCTGGCTTGCCGGTCCAAGGGCCAGAACCGGAAATTAACCTTGGAGGTCAGAACATCATATAAAAATGTAAAATGCCAAACAAAAAACATTTTACGCATGTGCAGAAACTAGTACACCATAGTTGGAGAGATCCTGGTAACTCCGACCTTGTGGCTGGTCAATCGATTACGAATAATGTTCGTTTGTTCGTCGCCACAACATCCTCTTTGTAATCACTGTGCACGCGGCTCTAATTATATGGTAACCATGGATACTAGCTACTGTTGCAGACGTACATTGTCAAACAAAAGCCGGTAGAGTTTATCATCAATCGACAAGCCTGACTAAACGAGCAGCTACCAAAATTTGTCACATTTTCACAAAACCCTGTCTAGAAATTTAGCGCCTAATCGCCGGAGAAGCACCTACACTTGGAGCCGAGGTGTTGGAAAATTTTCAACGGTAGTCAGCATAGATTCAAACGGGTTTACAGTCCGACAACGCGGTTATTTCCTGTTCGCATTCATTAAAAAACCAAAGACAGCATCTCCCCAAAGTCGGTCCAGACGCCAGATATTCATCAGCTGGCCACCACGACGACAGCATAGGAAACGCCATCGTCCGCCTCGGGAGGTTTGTGATGGTGCCCTCAATCCGCCACCGCAGAGTCGAAGAGGTGGGCAAACCAAGACTTGGCGTGACACAGTTCGCGAAGACATTGAAGCGAGTCTTGGACCTTCGGTTTTCGGTCTCCGTCGCTGGAGAAGAGAATGGGCGGAACTTTATAGATCCACGGCGGTCAATCGTCACGCGTAGAGGTCTTAATTGCGACATCATTGAGGCCGGCTAGATCACAGCCGTACCAAGTACAGGGAGGTGAGCTTACGCAGATTTCTAACCACAACTTGCGGCATAAACCCTAGTTTTTTTTATTTTCTTGACCCCGGGGCAAGTTAAGCTCGAACAAGTGAAGTACTGACAAATTGAAGAACAAAGCTGGCTCGACGGTCAGATACAGTAGATAAACCAGATGCAGCGCCAATTTCAGTCAAAATTCCTCCCTTACTAGTTTCTTTAAAAGGTAAACTAAAATGCACATAAGCTGTAGGTGAAACAGTACGATACCTGTTGCCACCAGTTGGCGTAATTGCTGGGTGAAAAAAGGCGAGCTGCCATGGCGGCCGAAAAAGCCGAATACTGCTGCTGCTGGGTTGCACCAGTGGACTCGGCTATTTGTCTCGGCTGTTGCTGTTGTGCTTGTTGTTGCTGTTGCTGAGACTCTGCTGGTCGAGCATGGCGCATCATAGCAGCAGCGGCATACTGGGAGGGAAATGGATAGGCGGCCGCTGCAGCGGCCTGGGAGGGATTGTAAAAGTATCCGCTAGTGGCAGCATTGTTGCCGTTGGAGGCAGTGCCCCAGGGCATCTCCATTTGCTGTGCCTGCTGGGCTTGCTGCTGCTGTTGTTGGTATCGATTATACAGGAGGAGATTGGCCGCATTCCAGCCGACATGTTCCTGCTGCTGAACCGCGTAAGTCAGGTCAGCGGACTTCTCTGCAACGGGTGCCTTTCTTGCGTTGTTGGCGGCATCAACTACAGCAGCAGTGGAATTGTTGTTATTTGCCTGTCGCTTAGAGCGCTTGCGTGATGAGGATGATGGAGTTGTGTTGTCTAAAACAAAGAATAAGGGATGAACTTAATTGTTTCGTGCCCTGGCTAAAGGCAACAGAATTCCAATGGTTGAGCAAAACCATATAGAGTAGACTCTTCAATAGAAGCAAAAGTAGACGACATAGTACCAATATAACCTTCGTTAAGTTAAACTCAGCTTTGCTGGTTTCTGTGGTCGATAGGCTCCCATTGACCAAACGCTAGTCAGAATGGGCGGTAGGAACATAACTAGATTTGGTGGATGGTGTTAGAACTCACTCAACACTTCATAAAACACATTAAAGGGAAGGGGTATGACAAATAAAATTAATTTTTTACAGAGGGGGTTCGTGATATGCGACACTAACGTAAACAATCACTGCCAGTTGTAACATAAGGTAGAAAATTGAGCCTTACCTCGAACAAATCGACGCATTAAATAAAGTCAATATGGAAACCACTTTCTCCGGCCTACTCTGTAGACTCCTTACAACTAAAGATTTCGAAGGATGTATAGTAGAGTGACAGTATAATGTTAATGACGGTTGATGGGGGTATAAAAACCATTTGTCGTGCATGAAACGGTGTCAACTGGACACTAAACGGAATAAACTACCTGCGAGAAGGCAATTCTAATCTATAAACACTGGAGATGCCTGTCTCACTCTTGTCAAACAAAAAAAATCATTGGGTTTTGGGAGATAGCAAGATAGGAAAACGTGGCAAAATACAAGAATTTCACATCTATTTCAGTTAAGTTTTTTTAACGATCTCATGAGTTTCTTACGCTTCATGCATTAGTGCACTACCACCGCATCTAACTGCGACTTAATTGCGTGAAACAACAAGGTATTTGGCAGTTTCAAGATGAACTGGCATATATTACATAACGTTGGTAAAGAACAACTAACCGGAATTTGTTGACTGGCCAGCTTTGGCCGAAGCATTTTGTGAATCCGCACTTTTCATTTGATGAGTTAGACGGAGATGTCGGTTGAGCAGAGAACGCATGAGAAAGACTTCATTGCAAGCGGGACATGGAAATGTAATATCACGATTGTGATGTCGCGCGTGTTCCTGTAGCTTGTCTCTAAGATAATAAACGAAGAATTAGGAACCACTACTAAGAGTCAGTATTTATACAAGTGAGAAATTCTTCGGACAATGCCCGAGTCTGGTTTTGAGTAACTGAGAGCAGTGAGCACTTTTGCAAAAAGCCAAGTGTTATAAGTACCACACTCCATGATAGACTCGCAAACAGGACAGGTGACAGTGGTCACTTGACTCGATGTCTTTAACAAAACGATAAGCACGCATATCCTCGTATTAACTGTAATAAATTGTCTACTTTGAAGGTCTCACTGACTTTAGAGAACGTTTTATGTCTTTTATGAGTTAAAGAACGAAACGAGGAAATTTGGGAAAGTTTGGGTCTAAACTACCGCAATGAAACATACAGGGTCACTGATGTTGGTTCCCATAAGAAGATTTAAAATATCGGGAAAATATATAAGAATGTCTCCAAAATCACACACTCAATGCAAAACAGATATATTTGGAACCCCTTTTGTGAGAGAAAACACTTTTATTAAAATAATCTTAATGCATTACTGCAGTTGCTACAGGAAGACCGATAAGCTACAGGAAGACCGATAAAGCACAACAGCTTCAGAATTTCAAATACAGATATAACAGTTAATTAATCGAGGAATATACTTACTTGCGTGCAAAAGCTTTTGAGCACACCTCACAAACAAACGGCCGTTCGTCACTATGTATCGATCGGATATGTCGCCGAAGTTTATCTTCACGAACAAAGGCACGGCCACATGTCGCACATATATGCTTTGCATCTGCATGGGCTACTTTGTGCTTTTGCAAAAGCGAACGCTAAAGACAAAAAGAGTTCGATGATTAGACCATGAACGAAAAGTTATTCGGCTTAGACATGCAACAAAGCATATACACAAGTATTAGTAAAGTGCGCATACCTCGGAAAAGACTTTGCTGCACACATCACATGTATGTCCCTCCTGTTTAACTGTAGAAAAAGCTGTGCCTCCTTCAGTGCACGTTTCACCATTTATGGATGCGAATGTGTTAGAGAGCGGTGAAATCCGCTGAGATTCGGTAGCCAGCTGGGGGCTATTGAATGGATTAGCTGGACTGCTTTGTTGAATGCAATTTAAATTAGAGTAAGGGGAACAATTGTCAGAAGCCGTTTGTCGTACGGATTGGAAAGACTGTGAGAAATCACTGCAAGGAGACATGTAGCCACTGCCCAAAACTTCCATTTTGGAATAAGCGGGGTTTCGCGGTTTATCTAAAGCAAATTTAAACAATAGAGGCTCTGTTGTAAAGCATGAATTGATTATTATCATTACACGTCGTTTTTAAGTATCTCATCATTGATTACCACTTTTATTTTGCAGTTATGCAACGCAAACTATGCTTTTGTGATTTGTTTGTTGTAGAATTGAATTATCTCATTCTACCATATCATTGAGCTTGTGACTGACGCGTGAATACTATAGAAAGTATATTGAAAACCGCTTCATGGATATCAGGAAGTGTAGCATCACTTAAATACACTGCTCTCTGTTTTATTCACTTGAGCATACTTTTTTGGTAGTGCACCATCTACAATGTGACGACGCGAATGCCTCCTCCATTTCATCCATGGGTGTTGTATCATCTCTGTTTATCTTTGCCTGACGGAAGGTTAATCTGCATCATAGGAATATAACACCAAACAGCTCAGAATCTACTGCTGCGATGATTTGCAAACTACAAAATTGACCATCCCTGGGTTTCTCATGGACGATGTACATTGCGTAGATATCTCCACGATTTTCGGACAAATCTAAACCTCATTTACATCAAAGCAGTCCAGTTTCGCTCGTAAAATTTTGATTGCCATTTCTGTTAAGGAAGACGTTGATTTTTGACGTGTGACCATTAGTACTCCCGGCCTGTCAACGCTGTACTTATTAGCAAGGGGGCTACCTGAACCGACCGTGTTGTAGATACACTAGACGAAGACAAAAGATCGATCAGAGCAAAGTCGGCTTTAGGCGGGTCGTGTTGTCATAAATTTTGCTGAATATGGGAAAGGCGTTGGTTGCACGCATAGGTGCAGTATCATGCACTAGCAGCTTTTAGCCTTTATGACACTATCCCTCCCTGAAATCTGAGTACGCGTAGCCGCTCCTAGGTGTGTCGACCACTAGCACTCGATTCTGTTTCCAGTTATTTTAACTTTGTCTTGACCCCAGACGTAGGCAGAGGAGAAAAACAACAGTTTGGTAGATTTACAGCAAGTGTTTCATCTCAGAAATGGTGATTTCAAAGTGATTTAAAAATCAGCGCTTTGCATTCGAAGATAAGTGAAGCTTTATATAAATTGATTTATATAAGAGAAGAAACGACTCAAAGTCTTTGGTTTTCTTAAATAAATTATCAGTAAGTAACATTTGACTATCTTAGCCAAAATCTGCTACCAAACTCCTTCGTTGATTTGGTCAGATATTGTCCTCTGTTTCATAGAACGCTGTACAAATCATTTGTTTTGTACTTCTAGTATTATTCTGAATTCCCAACTGTTTTCGTGATTAGTCTACTTGTTGCTTCGAAAAGTATGAAGGCGACACTTTCATTCAATAGGAAGCCACAGAATTCCAGACCCAAGCGGTGTCTGCGAAAGGCAAACATCATTACTGATATCAGTCTTCAGCCTGACATCAGTATTCAGCCTGATCTGACTGCCGAGCAAATAGATTTGTCTGCAATGAAAAATTGCAGCGAGTTTATGTTGAAATTTGGGTCAGTTCTCTCAATCCTTGGGACCCTATTTGATGGGAATATCGCTGCAGTTTCCTCTCAGGAATGCAAACGTTTAGATAGTCTCGTTAATTTGGTCGCAAGTGAGTCACAGGATAGACAAAAAAGGTCGTACAATTTTATTCTGAAAAACGTTCCGAAATCAATTAGGCCAATGGACGTTGCAATGCATTTCCTCTGCTCATGTGGATTTAACTATAAAATAGCAGAGGCTATAAGACTGTCATCTCGCAGTAAAAACCCACCCATTTTAGTCAAGCTATTTTCACCCATTGAAATAGACGCAAATTTTAAACAGCAAGAGCTTGTTTCCAAATATCTGAGAAATGCAATGTATTTCCTCTGTCATGATCTCACTCCAATGGAGCGAAGAATAGCGTCAAGTTCTTCGAATAAAAAAGTAATTCCACCGCAACCGGCTCAAGTTCCTGGTCGTAGCCCTAGGAAGCCTAGAGAGCCATGTACTTTTATTCCTGCCAAACCTAGATTACTGCTCCCCAGTACAGCAACTGTCTCATCCCCCTCAAGTCACCAGACATCCCCGTCTACTTCCAACTTTAATGCTTCTCCAGTTGCCATAGCTAGTAATTCTGGTAGCCCTCCTAGAAATTTCGAAAAGCCTTCTACGTCAGGTAGACCAACAGCTTCGATACTCGATCAGAGTCCTCCCAAACCTTCTATTAAAGCAACCAATTCAGGTCGTCGAAAGGGTGGGATCCGGAACTCAACCGCGAGCATGCAGCCTTCCCAAACACTAACTAAGCCTTTACAACAGGAAGCTAACAAACATATAAGTTACCCTACTTATCACAAGTATCATACTGGACCAGGCTTTCCACCGCTTAATCCTCGTAGTTACCTTACCTCGCCCTCCAGCCTCTCTTTCCCGTCTTGGTTTTCCCAATTTCCCGGTAACTATCAGAAAACTCACCACGGCACGTATCCCTATGGCCCATCGATCTCACAGAGCTGTCTACCTGCAGCTTTCAGCTATCCCCCTCAGCTTTCTTATGTTAATTGTCCTGCTCCAGTCGATGGCTATTCTCCAAACTTCCAACCAAATTACCCACCTCCAAATTTTTATTACTAAATAAAGATAACCCTAGTTCGATTACTCAAGCTTCACTAGATATCATCCTGCTTAATGCAAGATCTGTTTAAAATAAGATGGCTCAGCTTAGAGCTATTGCGTTCGAGCTGAAGCCAGATGTTATATGCATTACAGAGTCGTGGACCCATCCAGTAATTTCTGATGCTTTACTCATAATAGACGAGTATGATTTCTACCGTCAAGACCGCCCTAGTAAACGTGGTGGCGGTTGTCTTCTCTATATTAAAGCTATTTTTAAGCATTTCCCCTTCAACCTAGATGCTAAGTCATTCTCGGGCAATTACTGCTTTGCATCCATTATCCTGTCTCCCCGTCAAAAGGCGATTATTGGATGCATTTATAGTCCACCTAACTCATCATCGGAAGATGATGAAAAGCTTTGCGAAATATTTAGGCTGATTTCGGAGTCCGCCTTTGATGCTTAAGTTATCGCAGGGGATTTCAACTTTCCCGAAATTGATTGGTCATTGAACTGTTGTCCATCCAGATTTCAGCCCTTCCTAGATACCATCAATTTTTCAAACTGGTCTCAGTTGGTCTGTTCCCCAACAAGGGATCAGCATATTTTAGATTTAATT
>JAYGXS010000006.1:32408790-32447858 GCA_036362985.1 Ligula intestinalis
TTAGACTGACAGGACGGTAATTTGCGCAATCAAGTCGTGAACCTCCCTTATAGATCGGGGTGACGTTTGTCCACTTCCATTCTTCTGGGAGTTCGCCTTCTTCAAAAAATCTCTAGAAGATGGCAACCAGGAGTTTGCACAGTTCGTTAGCCAATTCTCTTAGTGCTAGTGCAGGAATTTTATCCGGCCCAGGTGATTTGGCAGGCTTAAGCTGGAGTAATTCGGCCCTGACAGTGTTGTGTGAAAACTCTAGGTCCTCTGTTTTGGGCACTGAGGAGGAGGGTAAGGGTCAGTTATCGGTTGGTGAGCGGATATACCGTCAGCAAAAGTTGTAGGTTCTGGAGTGTGGACAGATTCAAAGAAATCGGAGAGGAGAAAGGCTTTCATCTGGACTTCGGTCGCCAGTTTTCCATGGGCTGATCTTAGGGCAGGGATTAGTTTTTGAGATCTCTTCGTGCTTCGTATGTAGCCGAACAGTATCTTGGGGTGTTACAATGAATTGTGTTATATGTTCCACTTTTATTTCTTGCGCAGTTTAGTAGCTTCGCTTTTAAAAAAATGCAACGTTGTTGCTTATACTCCCGTTAGTGTATATCGGAGCCAGTTAATCTGTAGTGCCTCCAGAAGCGGTTTCTTTTTTTTTGAAAGCGGACTGCAAGTTTGATTTTATCAACTTCGGGCGATTTGTGCTTGTCTTTCTTCTGAAGGGACAGTTGAGACAAATAAGGTCGAGCTTAAGGTCATCCACTGTTCATTTGCCCCATGATACCTTTGGCATTTCTCTTCTCATAAGTGGGTAGTCGCCCTTCCAAATGTTACTTACCCATGTGTCGGAGAAATAAGGTTTGAAGAACAGTTAAGACTCGAAATAAAGCAGAATATGGTCACTGGACCCTAATTGGGGTCAATCCTGCAGGTCAATCAGAGTTTTCTCCTCTAGGGTAAAGATAAGGTCGAGACAGTTCGACTGTTGTCCTTCCCTAGCCCGCGTTTCAAACGCGACGATTTGGCAGAGCAGTTTGTCTATGGCCCATTGTAGTAATTTGTGATTGAAGTTGTCTTGAAGACCCTGTGCCGTCCATGTCTGCCAATCAACACCACGAGCGTTAAAGCCCCCAACGATGAGAATGTGTTTTTTCTCACTAACCTTCTACAATTTTGCTATGAGGATAGTGTCTTGGTCAGGAATCTGGTTTGGCGGGCGGTATGTTACCGAAAGCGTCAGTAGCCTGGCATACTTAGCAGATATTGTACTATTTCGCATTTCTGCATTTCGTGCTGGGACCGGTACTTCAGCCATGGCTGTCAGATTGCAAGTGACAAAGAGTATAAGCCCTCCTCGCCTAGTTGTTCTGTCATTCCTAAAAAGCTGATATCCTCTAAGCGATTATTCAGAATCAGCGATATCTTTCGAAAACCAGGTTTCAGTTGAAGCCAGGATGTCTGGTTTCACCTCATCGACCAAGTTCTTTAGTTCGTCCAGCTTGTTATACAAGCTTTGTACATTTGTGATTAGGATCTTTAGTGATAGTTAACTCCGTAAGACCCAACCCTCATCATGACAGGTTTTGGCCAGAGGAAGGGCTCCTTGACTTGTACCATTTGGCCGTCTTTTATTTTCAGGCCCTTTGCCCCGCTTTCGGTCCTCTCGTTCAATTCTGTCCTTAGTTGCCTCATTTTCATCCGCTCCCTCGGTTCTTACTCTGGCTGAAGAAAGACTTGCTTGTGCGAATTTTGTAAGGCCGTTTTTACTTTTAGCAGTTTTGATACCGAGCCTTCGTTATTGAAGATAACTTTGAGAGGCCTTGTGTTTTTTTGTAGGTCACGGCCTGGGTCTGCTTTACCCAGACGGAAGGCTTTTTTTACGGTATAGGTTTCTCCATCCTTTAGGACAGCGCTGACGTATTCGTGTATTCGATCGTAGTCATGTGCAGTTCGTTCCGTTGTACGGTCAAGCGTGGACTCAGGAGCTCCCTGTATGATAATGTTGTTTTTCCAATTTATGGACGAATTCTGTAATACATCACTTGTAGTTCCGTTTGACTCGTCTTGAACAACTATGCAGTTATGGCGGTCAAGGGAAACCCTTGACATATTTCCAGCCCTACTGCCATCATAAGACCCCGAGGCATTGCTTTTGACTTTTTGCTTCCGTTACCATCAGCAGAGACAGGCTTCTTCTGGAGGTTGGGGTGGCACTGATCACATCTGGCTTCGTGCTGCCCCCTTCTACGTTTGTGGTTTCCTTCTGTAATTTGTAGGCAGCCTTAGAATTCCCACTACCTTGTATTTGCTGGTTATCTGTGCCCGAACAGACCTCACTAGAAAGTGAAGTTGTACAATTTCTTTTTCTGGTTTGAGCGTGTTGTTTGGTAGGTGTGTTGTTTCGCGCAGTATCGAGAGGATTTGAGGTAGAAGCTGTCAATTTTGCGGCCCGGGTAGACGGTGTCTGTTTTCCTTCCTCAGTTGATGCTACACTTTGAGATTCTTCACTTACTCTCCTCTGCTGGCTATATGTTGGGCTCCTGCTTAAGCTCGGCCCACTTATATTAGCCCTGGGGCTTCGTTGGTCTTTTTTGGGAGCCAGAGAGTGCTTCTTCGTTCTTTGAGAAGCCAGTGGGTTGACCGTTTCCCATGTCCATTGCGGACTACCAACTCCGTCAAGCACCCTGGCTGCCTGAGCATTTTTGTGCGTGGACGCTTCAGAGAGGGATGCTACTTCTTCGTACGTTAGGTTCCCTCCCTCAAGTTCACGCATCGCCAGTTTCTCCTCGTGAGGCAGAAATCGAGAAAATTTCTTCATCTCCTCCATCTCCAATCTAAGACTATTAACCATCTTCACAAATATCGCAAATTTGTTAATAAGGGTAACAAAGGATATGCAGGCTTCATCTTTATGACTTTCATCCCTTAAACTTTTAAGGCTTTCAGTTCGCTTGGCTGGAGGAGATTTCAATAAACTTCTAAATCGAGTTTCTGTAGTTAGTAAAGGAAATTGGAAACTGTCCCTGTGTGTGTGTTCGCTCTGCCCTATCCTATCACTTTTCCACTCTTCCCTCGCCTTCTTTCTCACCCCTCATCTATCTATCTTTGTAATCTTCTCGATGTTCCTCTCGTGTCTTGCACTTAGCTCTCTCCCTCCTCCTTTTTCCCTTTTCTCTCCTTTTCTCTTCTGCCAATCCACGTTGCAAAGTTCACCAGCTCTCTCTCTCTCTTTTCTTTCAGCCCCGCCTACGGACGCCAACCGACAACGGATCATGGGTAGTGCCTTTCAGTCGTCGACTGACTGGTTAACCCTCTCAGGAGGATGTTGGCCCAGCCTTCATGCAGGGTTGCTCTCACCCTTCTGAGACCCAATCGTCAGTATGCACATGCAATGCCAGTCTTCAGCCAACCATGACCCATGCAGCCTGGTAGGCGCTGGCACTTTCTCTCACTTCTGATTCCCTGTTGGTGACTGTGCTCGAGCTCCCACTGGGTTTCAGGCCCCACTGCGGATGCCCGAAAAACTAGGCGGTCACTATGCGGTGGGGAAGAGAGTGAGGTCGACCTCGGCGCGTTTCTTTCCTCACTAGAATAAATCTGAATGCGTCTGAATCTATCACGGTACGCTAAAAGCCGTGGCTTGGAGGGTTTTCCAACTGACGGGAAAACTCGGCCCCCCACGTAGCTGCTCCTTCTGTACGCGTGTATTTGTGTGTGCGTACGAGAGGAGAGGGAGGACTGAGAGTCAGGCTACAATGGCTCCCTCTTAATGTGGCCTTTATGGCACTCCCACGCACGCGGGAGCATACCTAGCGAGATGGCTGTGTCAAGTGTGCGCGTGCTGAGTGTTTATCGTGCCAGTCATCTACACCCTCCCTCATCCCCGGTCTTATTGACTTTGTCATTACACCGGATAGGGAGGTGGGAGGGGCGAGCGAGTGGGTAGATTCTGCGCAAGTCTGCCTAAACTCCTGTTTTCACTCGCGCCAGTTCTCTGCGTTGTTCCTGCTTGCTGTTGCTTACAAATTGCTTGCCGAGCTCACCTTTGTGTCAGTTGCGGCTTGCTTCAGCGTTTGCTGTGGCTTGTTGGTGCGCGTGGTGCCCATCGTCGAAATCGACGGGGGAACTGTCGTCGTGTGTGTGTGTATGTCGTAGCCCATAGTTGGATCAGAAATCCCTACCGGAATCCAAACTGGGAGTAGTTGGGAGACGGAGAAATGCCGCGACCTCGACCAGCTTGAGCCGCAGGTCCGCGGGAGTGAGGTGGGTGCCTGGCCGAGAACTGCAGGCGAACAGATGACGGCAGTCATGTGGCGAGACGCCGCAGTCGAAACAGCAGTCGGGTATGGATGGGTCGGGCCAGTGTTGGTATTGGCGAAGGAGCATGCAGTAGCCACTGCATAGCTGCGCCAGGTTTTAGCGAGTGATCCTCGGGAGATGACGTTCTGAGGCCGCAATTGGAGGTGCATAGCCACCCAAAAGGACTAGGGGACGATAACCTCGTTGCTCCTTGACAACGACTCTCTGGTGGAGACGCTGGAAGCCTGTCTTCGTGGCAGAGCTATCAACATGTAGATCCGCTAGATACGAGGCAACAGCTTCCTTGTGGAGTGCTCGAATGGACGGCCGGACGTTGCGGCAGGGCTCGGGAACGCAGCAACTGTGATGATTGGGTTGGCCGGGTTGCAAACAACTCCACCAGAACTGCTGGCTAAGGAGAGTGTTGTGACGGGCGACCGGTAGAACAGAAGCCTACGCATGAAGATGATATATAGGCAACATTTTATAGCAACCCATGATCGTGCGGAGGGCAGCGCTCTGTGCTGACTGGAGGCGGTGGAGGCTGGAAGAGCTCATCATATGAGACCAGATTGATGCCGCATAAGTGAGGTGCGGCTTGGCCAGCACCTTGAAAGCAGTCGAAAAAGTCTCTTTCGCGCAGCCCCAGGATGTGCCTGCTAGAGTCTTGAGGACCTTGGTACAGCGGCTTACTTTGCTTGCGGTCTCCCTGGCATGGTCTGCGAACGTGAAAGGTGGATCAAAACGCATGCCAAGGGGTTTGGGCTTGCGGGCGAGTGGTAAGGACGCCCCGTTGACGGTGATGACAAGGTGATGATTAAACTCCTTCGGATCAAGCGTTAAAACAGTTACGGACGACCTGGCTGCCGAGATCATCATTCCGCGCTAGGTGACGAAGTTTTCGACAACAGGCATGAACAGCATGAGGAGCTGTGCAGCCTGATCGATGTCATGGTGCCGGCAAAAGAGCGAAACATCGTCCGCGTAGGATACCACTTGCACAGGTGCCCGGAGGAGTGGGAGCTTTCGCATGTAGATGTTAAAGAGCGTCGGGCTGAGCACAGAGCCTTGAGGGACGCTACAGGTCTGCTTACGGGGTTTAAAGAGAGCGCCCTGGAAAAAGACACGATCATGACGGCCACGGATGTAAGCCGCCAACCATCAGACCAGGCCAGTCGGGACGTTCAGCAAGACCAAGTCCTGCAGGAGATGATCGTGGCGGACGCAGTCAAAGGCTCGTGACAGGTCAATTGAGACTGCCGCGGTCCGCGAAGCGGGCTTCTGTTGATTGAAACCCTCGAGGATAGCGTCGCTGAGCTCGAACAGCACCGTTGTAGTCCCACGACTCGATTGGAAACCATGTTGGTGGCGTGATAGTTCCACCACAGACGTCAGAATTGGGTGGACGAGCCGTTCCAGGATCTTCGCCAATGGACTGAGGAGGGCAACTGGGCGATAAAAGGTCGCTAGGTAGGGGTCCTTGCCCACTTTGACAAGGGGGATAATTATTAACTGGTGCCAGCAATCGGAGATGATTGAAGTCCCCAGTGAAAGGTTGAAGAGGGTGGCAAGGTAGGCAGCAACCTTCGGGCCGATGTGGCGCACATGGATAGGCGCCAGACCATCTGGTCCTAAGTCTGTTGAAATTGTCATCTTCTTAACGGCGATGAGGATGGCATCAGCCAAAAAGGAAATGTCTGGGGGCAGGGTTTTATTGAGGAGACGGCGAAGGGAGCGCTGGCTTTTGGGATTGGGCGCCAAGCGGGACAAGAACAGCTTGTTCATTTTCGTGGCGATCTTACCATTGTTGGAAATGAACTTGCCGTCCCCGAAGTTAATAGACTGGTTAGATGCATCAGCCCGGGGGTTGGTCAGGTTGCGTAAAAGCTTCCAAATGGCAGCAAAGTTGTCGCTGGAAGTACAGTCTGAAACTTGTTCATGCCAGCGTTTGCGTTTGCCATCATTGATAGTCTTAGTGATTAAGCCATTCAGTTCGCCAACGCGCGGGTCACTGGCATCACGCGCTCGTATTTCGTCTCTCTCTCGTTCCAGGTGGGAGGCTTCGGGCGGATAGTAAGGACGGAGAAGGATGTGGTGACTTGCTGCTGCCAGGAGTAGTCGATGAAGGGCTCGCTCCGCCATGCGGACACAGGTGGGAGGCGGTAAGCCATCGAGCTCGGCTTTGCATTCGGTCGTTAACGCTGCCCAATTGGCTTTCTTGATATAAATGAAGTGCCGGTTGGGGACCTTGATACACTCGGCGACTGTGGCCAATTCGAGCACAATGGGGAGGTGGTCGCTACACAGGCTGATTTCCGTGTTCCACATGGTGGAGGCTACCAGGCTGAGACTGGCGAGGGAAACATCGGGCGAGCTGGAGGCGCCATTGGTCGAAAGCCTTGTTTGGTTGTTCTCGTTGAGAATGGCAAAGGGGGCGTGTTCTTTTTCATCAGCCAAAGCTTCTCCTCGGGGGTCGGCTGCCAAGATAGAGCACCACAGGTCATGGTGGACGTTGAAGTCACCTAGCACCAAACTGTCTCCAGAAGGTAAGTAGGGAGCGATAGAGGCAGTGAAACCGGGAGAACAACTGGAAGTTGGAGGGAAATACACGTTCACGACGGTTAGCGGCTCCGGGCCAATGTCAAGGGAAGTCCCAGTACTTCCGTGTGATCGGCTCCAAGCAGGGGTAGCTGGTGATGGGCAATATATATGTCCACCAGGAAGACCAAACCTCCGCCTTTGTTGCGGCCGCGGTCGCAACAAACAATCGTGTAATCGGCACAGGAAGGGACCTTAGCGGATTTAGACCACTTTGTCTCCTGGATAGCCACCACAGCTATGCTGTGCAAGCGCATGAAGACCAGGAGCTGGTCAGGCTTCCCAAGGAGGCCGTTAGCGTTGAATTGTAAGATCTTAAGACCAGGTGGTGAGGCAAGGTCGGAGACAAGAGGATTTGGGTTCAGGACAGGACAGGCTGGAGGCATGGAGATCGGTGAGGGCACGGGACAGCTGGGACACGCAAAGGCGGGTGACCAATCGGCAGCCACGGTGAGGCCACTGCAGCGGAAATGGCACCAACCATTGCAAGAGCCGCAACGTACAGACCAGTCGCGGCGGCCCAGGTGGACTCGGCAGAACGAGCAGTACCAGAGAGGTCCAGGGTTGGCCTCAATTCCGGCGGCGAGGAGAAGGAGTCGGAGCAGCGTGGCTGGCTGTTCAGTCAACAAAAACACGCATTGGGCGGAGGGGGGAGTTGATCCAACGTAGGGAGATGTGTGTAGCAGACCTTGGCCGCTGGGAGGGTGGGTGGGAACGCGGTTCGTAGACGCTTCTGCTGTGGTTTCATGATGGCGAAATGAGGTAGACGCTCGACTTCTACGCGAGGGGTCCAGAGTTCAAATCTGGGTGGTGGCGTGACTTTTTTCCCTTGTGGCGATGATGTTGGGATTTCGAATGCAAGCACTGGCGAACATTCCTTTCCGTCTTGCAAAGCTGTATCGCGCATTATTTAAATTGCTTCTGTCACCATGTTTTCACAACAGACCGTTAATGAATCATACATAAAAGTGGATTGCTTTTTAACTGTTAATGACTGATTTTGATTACTCTCATCATGTGTTTTCGCGGCGAAGTTGGTTAGACGCTCAACTTCTGTACGAGAAGTCCCCGGTTCGAGTCCAAATTGTGACAGGCCTTTTTCTTTCTGGTGGCGTGATTTTGACAGTTCGAGTCCAGGTGACGAAAGACAGTTTTCTGACCCCTGGATCGCTAAAGCGTACAGCTGTCATGCTCCTAGTGACTGTGTGAAGACATTTACGTATAAGTCTTTAATAAAACCGACAAGACTAGGACGATAGGTGAAATACTCCACAAAACACTAATTTATGCGATAACATTCAGACGAGAGTGTAACGAATTATGATGTTAACAAGAACGACTGAACCTTTGTAGAAGTTCTCGCTGTATCGTTCGGTATTGGAATAGTCTGTTCGTGGTAGGAAGCAGTAGAAACGGAGGAGGGCGCAATCCCTTGAAACCGAAATTTAGCAGGAAACGGCTAGGTCCTGTTAGACATTGCTGGGGAGGGTGACGTTGATCATACGAAGTAAATTCTTAGTCCTTGCAGTCTGTAGATGCAATTTGTAGCCCTTAATCCCGCGAAATTAAATTCCCTTAAGGTCGAAAACGGAGGGCGAATTTGATATTCCAAAAGTCAACGGCAGAAGGTGAACTGCCACAGAAGTGGAAAACTACCCTTATCTCACAGGTCCAAGCTAGAATCGGAAAATTACCATCCGGTTTCCTTAACCTGCATTGTATGTAAGGTCATGGAACGACTTATTAAGAGAGCCCTACTGACGTCTTTGGAGCAGAGGAGCATATTATTTGCTATCCAGTATGGATTTCGCTATGGATACACATGTTACACGAGTGAGTTACAGTCGCAGGAAAAATGGACAAAAGTTACAGACCACGGTCACTTATTTGATGTCATTGTTTCGACTCAAAGAACATTTTTGGCCGCGTATCCCATCGGCGGCTCGTACATAAGGTTTGGCAGTATTGTACCCAAAGTTATGTTTTCAAGTAAATCGCCCCTATTTAGCCTTCTGTGCGCTAGTAAACGGAAGGAAATAGGATCGGCCCAGCACTTCACTAGAAGAGTTTTCACTGCAGAAAACCGTAACTTATCCTACCAACAACGTTGTGAACTTATTAAGCTCGATCGCTTGTGGCTTCGCAGATTACAGAAGGGACTATTTTACTGTTTAAACTTTCAAAAGACCGCACCTTTTATCCCCTATTACCATAAGACAGCTCGACCACTCTCGGCGCACCAGTCATCAAAATGTGTTTTTATCTCTTCTTATGGCATGCACCGTTAGATACGATCACATTTTCTTCATTAAACCTCATAGCAATCTGGAATAAACCACCCCGAAGTATTAAAACTCAGCAAATCTATATTTTTTAAGAAAGCTGTCACTAGTTTTCTACATTCAGGACAACTTTCATAAATCTTGTGTGCTGACTCGGTGGAATCCCTCTTTCACTCATGGCGTTCGTGGACGTTGAACCTTACGAGGCCTAATGCTAAGGACGATGGTGCTGAATCTGCGACCCATAATCGGCTAATTCTTCAGTCGACAGCGGGCAACTGTTCGCCGGCACACATTCCTCTGGCGCAGAAGCTCGAACTCATTACACTCAAGAAAGACTGAGAACACGTTGTGGCTGTGTCAACTTCTTACCCCCCTCCTTCTCAAACTGAGGGCACTCAACGAGCTGCAGATTTTTTTCTGCTAAACTGCTAACTCGATCTATAACTGTACATATAATTCGCTAGTATCGTACATTTGCAGTCAGGTTTTTGTTCCACTTGAAACAAACGCCCTATTTCACCCACTTGTGACCAAGCACAAAACTAAAACAAAACCAATATTGACCACCAAAGGAGGAGTTTGTTGTAGTTTTTTCCTGTCTTCGAGATTTTGGAAGGCGCCCAGGAGGTACTTTACCAATTAACCCACTTTGACCTTGCCTGTAAACTGGCGATAAATAAGTAAATAAAAGTTTCATGTCATGCAGGCTACAAAAGTATCTGCCAGTTGCAGAGAATCTGAATGTGTACCAGTAGAAAGTGGTATGTTACAGGGCTCAGTCTTAGGTCCACTTCTGCTCCTCCTTTATATAAATGACTGCTCTGAGAATCTGGACTGTGATACTACCATGTTTGCAGATGATAACGATATTTGGTAAATTATTAGCACCGTTAAAAATTAGCAAAAACTACAGGAAAACCTTGATAAACTGGCTGCGTGGTCTAGCAGTTGGCACTTGGCATTTAATTTATCCAAATATGTAGTTCGACGTTTGAAATCGGGGTGAAGACGTTTCCTCAAATAGGGAGTTCAAAGACGCAAGCCTATTTTTTCCTCAAATATACTGACTGACTGACCAGTGCTATCTGAACGGGGCTCCATTAGATGAAGTGGACACGCATTAAGATCTAGATATTTGGACAGCTTCAAACCTACTGCTTTCTTATCATTCAAAAAGGGCCGTCAAAAGGGCGATGAGCATTATTCACTGGCTCAAGCGTACTGTTATATTGTTTTCCTCCGAACTGTTTGCGCATATCTTCAGTATTTTCGTTTGACTGCATTTTGAATGCCAGCTTGGATGCCATGAATGGTTTAAGACATTTGTCCCATCGAGCAGATGCAACGACATACAATAATAGCGGTGGACGGTCTTATCCGGAAAGATTGATTAAGCGTAAATTGCTTCCCTTATCCCATAAAAATGAGGCACGACATGCTACGGATATTCCTTATTATTCACGAACATTCCTGTTCATAAATAAATAAATAAATTTTATATTTTAGGCCCGAAGGGCCTCGTCATTGCAAACTTAGTGCTGTGGAAAAATAAACACAAAGTTGATCAATGCTGCTCTCCGTTAACAACCACATAGGCAGCAGGAGCACTTAGTACTGTTGGCAGATAAAATTAATACCCACCAACATATCTTCATTTCGATGAAGGTGTCTCGTATTAACAAAAAGAGTAGCAGTGGCGGCCATAAGAAACATAATTGCAATCGTACCGGCGAAAACCATCCAATGTAATTTGGCATGGAATGGGAGGTCTCGAGTGGTGAGTAATCGAATGACTACTGCGGTTATAGACTCAAGTGGCCTGAAGGGTTAGGCCACCCAGGCACTTGACGACGTCGTCGATGGCAGGTAGTGCTACGGCCCGAGTATAAGCATTTACTGAGAGAGACGGTTGATAGTATATAGGGTCAGCTGTCTTGAAATGCATTTGAACTGGTGAGGAAGGGATGTTGAGGGTAAGGATAGCTTGCAACGAGGAGGGCAGCCGCTGGAGGAGAAGCTGCTTGAACATGGTGCCGTTCAGCGTTTGTCCACCAGTTAGCAGCTCAGAGTGCCTAAGACCCTGAATGGGCTTCATATAACCAAGGTCCTTCTCTGATATTAAACACTGGAGGCATTTTGCATTGAGATGGAGACACGGAAAACGAGAACCTCCTTAACGAGGCCTCTGCAGGTGAACTATCGATTATGTCACAAATATCGTTTGTAATTTCCAGTGGCAGTTCGGCCACGAAATAATGAAACATGGTTTCTTCCCTCGTGATATGCAGCATGACGAAGTGGAATTCCACTGTGCGTACTCAGAGCGCAATGTCACTAACCTAGACGGTCGGAAGATCGAACGAGTGAAGGCCAGTAACAGGCTAGCTGGGGGCGTCAAAGGAGCGTCACCCACTGAGGGTGGATGCATATGCATTGGCGTGTGAGATTAAAACAGCCCTGGTATTGCTTAAAAGTCAACGCCTGGTAGGTAGTAGATCAAATGGCTGAGAAAAATGTGGTTAATGAAATAAAGGGAGAGGATCCGCGTGGAAAGTGTTAGCAACTAAATTAAATTAAAGACGCAGTGAATTATGCTGGAGTCACCAATCTAGACTACGAAGATGTCTATCATGAAATGCAAGTTATGACAACCTCAATGACTAAATGTTAGGCAAAATGGGAACAAAGACATTGCCAGCTGACACACAGCGTTATTCTCGTGGGTTATTCAAAATTTTAGTAATTTTTTTTATCAAAGCCTATTTTAACTCAATAAAACCAAAGTTTATTTACGTCCCTACAGGCTCATCAAATGTTAACGCCGTAACTCCTAAAAATATACCATATACCATGTCCTGGAATGCCGCCACCACAGATATTGTAATTTCATTATCGCTGAAATGATTTAAAAAGAACCTGGACAAATATATGTCCCAACATGAGACGGAGTCATGAGAAACTTAACCATACCGTCGAAACTGTCATCCCAAATATCATGTTATATAGTCCCGTTAGAGCTCTTGCAACCTAAATGTTTTATCATTACATCACACTCAATTTTACACTACGAATAAGATACTCAAACGCTCATGTTCATTTCCCTCAATAAACTAACAAGATTCTAACCGATATGCAATATTCGACGAGTTGGCCGAGCCAGCTGTCAGAATCTCATGGTTTTATGCCTGAGTTATAAACCACTGCAAGAAGTATACGCAGAAGTACTTGTGAAGGTGGACAACGACTTCACTTAAAATTTTGCTGCATTGCTCAAGGGCAGCCAACCCCACGCATGTGAAGAGTGGAGTTATACAGGGTAGTATACTGGGTCCGCTCCTATTTTGCCTTTTTTTCAACGACGTTTCAGATTGTTTTCAGTATGGCAGACCCTTCATGTACGCTGATGCTTTAAAAGTCGCTTATCGATATAAACCAGCAGATCGCAACATCGTGCTCGCGCTGATAAAAAAGGATCCTCAGGCCGTCGCCTAGTGGTGTTGCACATGGCGCCTCATCTTTTCATGGCCCAAATGTTCCGTTATGGTTGTTGGCGACGATCACCAACCGGCATTAAACATAGACGGTCACGAACTAAATGTCCCAGGTGTTATCAAGGATTTGGGCATATCCTATTCTAATAGTCTCAATCTGTCAGAGCACTGTGCCCTGATAGTCTCGAAAGCACGCCGAACCACCGGATTTATCCTTAGAAATTTTTAAGACTATCAAGGTTAGAACTAGGCTTTATAGTATGTACTTGAGACCTAGTCTTGAATACTGCTCGCCCCTATTCAGTCTTCTGCGCACATGTGAACGGAAGAAATTAGAATCGGTGCAGCACTTTTTCACTCGAAGAGTTTTCACTACAGAACACCGTAACTTAACCTACCAACAAAGGTGCGAACTTATAAAGCTGGATCCCTCGTGGCTTCGTCGATTGCAGAAGGGTCTATTTTTACTGTTTAAACTTTTGAATGGTCAAACCTTTAATCCTCTTAGTACAATAAGGCAGCTTGAGCACTCTTGACGCGCCAGTCATCGAGACGTATTTTTATTTCTTCCTATGGCATGTACAGTTAATTACCGGCAATTCTTTTCAGTAAACGCCATATCAATCTGGAAAAAGCTGCCCGAAAGTATTAAAACCCAGCAAAGCTTCCCTATGTTTAAGAGAGCTATAACTAGTTTTCTACATTCAGGACAACTTTCACGAATTTTAGGTGCTGACTCAGTGGAATCTCTCTTTCACTCTGATGGCGTTCGTGGACTTTGAACCCCGCCAGGCCTCATGCTAAAGATAATGCTGCTGAAGCAGCAGCCCGCAGTCTGCTTACCCTTCAGCCGATAGCGCGCAACTTTTGCCGACAACTATTGAAGGAAGACTGAGAACACTGTGTTCTTGTGCCAACCCTCTCCATCTTGAACTAATGTCCTTAAACGATATGAAACATTATCCTGCTGATTAGTCAACTCAGCTTACAACTGTACATTTATGCTATTTGTATCATACATTTGAAGGCAGGTTTTTTCACTTGAAACAAACTCCCTACCTCGCCCCGTATTGACAAAACACAAAATCTGAAACAAAACTAATACTGGCTGCAACATAGGGAGTTTGATTTAGGTTTTTTCCGGTCTTCGAGGTGTTGGAAGGCGCCCAAGGGGTGTATTGCCAATTCTTTACAATTGCCTGTAAACTGGCATAATAAACATATTATTATTATAAGACTGCCATGCCAGGCTTTTACCTCGTTAAACGGGCTTTCTTTGCTTTTGATGGAGACTGCTTCGTTCAATTTTGCGGATAATTTTTGTAGCCGCAACTGGAGTTCGCTACCCAAGTTTGAGACTAGGGACAACAAAAGACCTCGGCATCCTCGAAAAATTTCAAAGGATAATATTAATTTCCCTGCGAAACAAACTTATCTAATCCAACTCTATTTACTTCAAGTTACAGGCAGCTGCGGGTACCATAATAAAAACATTCCGTACCACGTGTGATCAGGACTGTGGCCTTGTACCTGGTGACTTAATCGAATAAGCAACAAATACGAATTCAGTTATTCTCTCAAACTCCATGTGCCTGGGGTAGTACAGGACACATGACATTTCTTCTTCTCGAACACCACGGAACGTTCTGCCACTAGATTTTGAAATGATCACTAATACTCAAGTCTTTAAGAGGATGCTCAATAAGTTTAGCAATGCCCATTTTAACACCACCCAACTTTTGTAGTTTTTATATACGGGTAAATAGCACTATATATATAGTCTTACTTGCTATATTTCATAAACATTTTTTGTCGACGAAATCATTAACTTCTAGAAATTCGTCAACTATGCATACTGAAATTTACCTTTGCATCGGCGGTTAATTGATAACGTACTTATGCCTGTAGAGGCTTTATCGCTACTAATATACAAAACTTCTTTGCAAAAACGCAATGGAAAACTTTCTAGTGCAAGCTAACCTTTAGTGAGTAATTTACCCGGCTATCCTAGCAGAAAAAACGTAAAAACGGTATACAAAGGTAACAATGAACATAAGGAAATGATACGACTCACTTAGATCCTTCACGATCCTTGTCAGCAATAGCCAAGAAGTTGACTTGCCAAAGGATGACTTCGGGAAGACCGGGATTCAAGTTCGAGAGTCGGCAGGTTGTCGCTCCAGTTGTGCGGGGCAGGTTGAGACATAAACACGGACTTCAACTGACGGTGAAGGCGTTCCACGAGGCCGTTTGATGCTGGGTGATAGGCAGTGGTGGTGATATGCGAGCACCCGAGCAGTTTGGTGAACTCACGGAAGAGTGTAGATGTAAACTAACTTCCAGTCAGTGGTAAGGGTAGATGGAACACCGAAGTTGGCTATCCAGTGCGTAAGGAAAACCATGGCAATATTCTCTGCCGAGGTATCCGTGATGGGAACGGCGATGGGCCATCGTGTGAAACGATCAACAGCTGTCAGAATGTGCGTGAAACCGCGAGATGGGGGTAACGGTCCAGCTAACTCCATGTGGACGTGTTGAAAACGGGCATCGGGAACCGCGAACGTGCTGGGAGGTGAAGCGATGTGTCGCTGGACCTCATTCTTTTGGCAGGCTAAGCATTGCCTAGTCCAGGTAGCAATGTCCGTGTTCATCTTTGGCCAGACGAAACGGGCTGCGATGAGTATGCAGCCGGCACGAACACTGGGGTGAAATAGCGAAAGGAAGTGGTCGAAAACAACCTTCCGGTAGGATTGGGGTACTAGAGGACGAGGGGCACCTGTAGAAAAATCACACGCGATAGAGCCTGGTGCCATGGGGTGGGGAGCCTCACACAGCTGAAGCACAGAAGACGCAAGCATTTCAATAATGGAGTCATCAAGCGCATGCGCTTCCGCAAGCTTCACCAGGTCTAACGTAGTGATAAGAGCGTTGACCTCTGGACGGGACAAGGCATCAACAACGACATTCTCATCACCGCGGACATAGCGTATGTCTGAGGTGAATTGAGAGATGTAGTCAAGGTGACGTACTTCGCGCGGCGAATATCGATCCGGCTTAGCTTTGAGGGTGTAAGTGAGAGGTTTGTGATCCGTGTGGACCTGAAAATCTCTCCCTCGAGCAGGTGGCGAAAATGTCGGATGGCCAGGTAAATGGCGAGAAGTTCACGCGAGAAAGTACTATAGCGAGTCTGCGCCGGCTGAAGCTTCTGGTAGAAGAAGGCTAGCGGCTGCAACCGTCCGTGGACCTGTTGCTGCAGAATGGCGTCGACGGCAATGTTTGAGGCATCGGTGGTCAGAATAAGCTGTGTATCAGCATCGGTGCCCAGATGATGAAGCAGGGTGACATCCGCAAGTGCTTTCTTGGCTGCCTCAAATGCTTCAAGAGCACTGGGTGAAAATTGAAGTGACATGGCCTTTGACTTCAAAATATCCGTCAAAGGTGCCAGGGTGGCGGCGCAATTCGGTATGAAACGCCTGTAGTAGTTGATAATCCGATGAAACAGCGAAGCTGAGTTATGGACATCGGGGCTGGAAAACACAACACGCTTTGCACTTTCTCTGGGAGGGGTGTGATCCCATCTTGGTCAAGATGATGGTCAAAAAAGTCCAGAGAAATGACACAAAAAAGACACTTATCGACGTTAAGCTGCAGAACATTTGCTGAAAACGATCGAAAACTTTGCTTAAGTGTTCAACGTGTTCCTCAGGTGACGAGCTTGCGACAAGGATATCGTTGATGTACACGAACGTGAAGAAGAGACCACGCAAAATGTCATCGACAAAACGCTGAAACGTTTGAGCCACGTTCCGCAAACCGAAAAAGGCATGCGACGGAATGCAAACAGGCCGAATGGGGTCGTGACGGCGGTTTTAGGGATATCCTCTTCGGCGACCGGTATTTGGTGATATGCTCGCACAAGGTCAATCTTGGAAAAAATCGTCTTTCCAGCCAACATATGGGGAATCTGGTACCAGTCCGAGACTGTAGCTCGATTGAGAGCACGATAATCACCGCATGGCCACCAATCATCAGATGAGATTTCGAGAACCATGTGCAGTGGTGATGCCCATCAACTGGACGAAGGACGAAAATCCCCAAATTCAACATGTGCTCGAATTCATTCTTCGCGATTGCAGCTTCTTAGGATGAAGCCTACGCGGATGAGCATGGACTGGTCTGCCGGTGGTAGTGATATGGTGGCGAACAGTGTGTTGAACCTGCTCCGTGAAATGACAGGGCCTAGAAAGGGAAGGATAATCCCTCAAGATATCAGAAAATGAAGGGCTTGGTATGGCCAAGTGTATGCCAGCAGAAGGCTCACGTGAAACTACCCCGACAGTAAACAACTGAGTGGTAGGATCTAGCAACTTCTCATGTTTAAGGTCAACTGTGAGGCCGAAGTGTGACAGGAAATCCGCTTCAATGATCGGCGACTGGACGTCAGCCTGAATTCAGACCCATTGGAAGCGGCGAAGAAGCCCGAGGTCTAGCGTCAGTGACCGTTGACCGAACGTGGCGATAGAAGTGTTGTTCGCAGCCTGCAGTGTGAACTGCGATGGCTGGAGATGATGACGACGATGGGGCGGTAAAACGCTCACCTCAGCACCTGTATCGATCAAGAAACGGAACCCTGTGGACTTGTCGGTCACGTAAACCAGGCGACTGTGTCGCGAATGGCTAGCACCGGTCATCGCTATTACTGGCTGTTGCCGTTTCCCGAACGTGGACGTCAAGCGTAAGAACAAGGTGGGACGCATTTAATAACATCCGGGCCGAATGTTTATGTGGTACCAGCAGACCTCGTCGTCTGCACGCTCTTTTGAGTTAGATTGGTTGCGGCTTGCAGTGGGACGACCGGTTTGAATCCGGTTGAGTGTGGAACACATCGTGCTCACTTAAGAGCACAATAACCTGAAAGTACCTTTAAGATCCTGCAGGTCATCATCTCTGTTGCCTGTAACGTCTCAAATCGGTTAAGAAGGTAAAGTAGACCGCGGGGATGAGGTACCAAGCGATTTAGTGGACTTTTGCTGTGTACGGCTGTCAGGTTTACGGTCGGATCGTGAGGCCGAAACATCGGAGGCGGCGAGCTGAGGTACTGAGGTCGAGGCTTGGTTTAAAGCGTACGAACTAGTGCCGGGGTAACTTAGTTGGATGCGGTCTGCGTGATCCGCGAGTTTTGTTAGCGGAACATCGTCGTCAAGCAGGGTGAGTACCTGTTGCATTGGATGTGGTAATTTCTCCATCCAGATGCGACGGAAAATAGAATCATCTAAGGTGCGACCAGCAAGCAGGTGACGCATGTGGCGCATTAGAGCAGAGGCGGTTCAGTCACCAAGCTCGACGTTGTTGAGGAGTTGGCGAAGCTTGCTGTCGGCAGATTGTACCGTAAGTTCGAGGATAGACTTTTTTAAGCTAGAGTAGGGCTTGATTTTGGGGATTCGGATTTTATATTTTTCAGCACCGGTACTGCACTATCTATACAAAGTTAATTTCGAAAAAATAAAAAAATAAAAAAAATTTTGAACTAAAAACGAAAACTTATGGCAGTTAAAAAACACCTACAGTGAAAATGGAGACAGTATTTAACGGACCTCCATGTTCAAAAAGTGTGCAAGAAAAAAAACTGCTTAGGAAGATAGTAGTGGGAACATAGTAGCAGAGCAGAAATAGGTGGGTTGGTCTGATGCAGGTGAGTATTCAACGAAACTGCAGCATGGCGTGGCTTCGTTTGATTCAGCGGTGGTTAATGGAAACATCTAGGTTCTCGGGGGACCCGAGGCAAAGAGAATAGTTTCAAGAGGATCTCCTAAATTCCCGATGGTCCTTTCTCGGGGTCATGGAGAAAGCTATTCAGAAAAGATGAGGAGAATAGAAGGTTAATAGAATCAGTGTTAAGATAAATGTGCAGTCTCTGGTTGAAAGCAGACAGTACAGTTAACGACCTTATTTCGATTGAAAAGTTATTCCAAAGGAAGCTATGTCTGGAAGCAAAAAGCAAAGAGCGTTTACATGAGGAAGATGCAGGAGGGGGCATAACAAGTGCCGAGTTTCTTAGGTTGTAGGGACGGCTGACGGCGGTAATGAAAGAAGTCCTGGGTAAATTTGTGCAATTATTAAGCCGAAAAAGGAGACAAAAGCCTGCTTCTAATCTCCTGACCCACAGGAACCTTAGTTTTGTTAATTGACATCTATTTAAGTAGCAAGTATTAGAAGCTGTCAAGGAGATCCTGAACGGCGAAAACGATGTCGAACGGTAAGCACTGCACGACGTATGCGAAACGCGTACGCTCGCCAGTAATCCGACGTGAGGCAAAAACAGCCTCAATCTGCTTGAACCAGACCGTCGGGTCACGCATTCGTACGGGGGAAGCTTAATGGATATCTGAAAAGCCTGAGACTCGTCCTGATCAGGTGGTGTACACGAGTTGTTAGAACCAGCATCATCTGCGTCGAAATCGTGAAAATTGTGGTATCCGTCACCCATGTTGAAAAACGTATACATGGCAGAGTCAAACGGAAAAAAACAGGTGAATGGAATAAATAATAAGACGTTAGTAACAATAGAAATGGGGTCACCGAATTTTTAGAGGATATATCACTACAAATATAAAAAAAGTCTTAGCAAAAACGCAATGGAAAACTTTCTAGTGCAAGCTAACCTCTGATGCGTAATTTTCCCGGCTATCATTGCAGAAAAACGTAAAAACGGTATACAAAGATAACAATGAACATAAGGAAATGATACGACTCACTTAGATCCTTCACGATCCTTGTCAGCAATAGCCAAGAAGTTGACTTGCCAAAGGATGACATCGGGAAGACCGGGATTCAAGTTCGAGGGTCACAATCACGAGATTTGAGAGAAATGTCGTTAATAAATTTCTGTAGGATTCTTCTGAGCCCGGGAATTATCACCAGCGAAGGGTGTCGTTGAAGGGCGAAAGAAACAGCGGCAGGTGAGGAGAGAAATTGAGCTGTGGAGAGTTGTTAGCATGAAAGTTGCTAGTGAATAGCACGTGGTCAGACCGGAAAGTGTTGTATTTAGAGTTCGAACAAAATTCGAAAATTGATTAATTTAAACAACGCACAAGTTGAGTTAAGAGCCCACATGTTTCCGTTAGTTCCCTATACTCAAACGGACCATATATGTATACCGACTTGTGCAAGCAGCACTAGGTATAACTCGTCTACCCGTATATATCTGGAACTTTCCTTTTGTTTTTTAACATTATATTTTTCATTTTCAGATAACAACATTGTTTGTTAACAAATAAGTAGTTTTAATGCGTACACAGTTTGCGTAAATGAACTTTACAAAAAGACAGTTTTATTAAACTGAAATTTGGGCGGGTTAATCCGTTAAATTTCTGGCCGCCTCTAAAACGATGATAGAGGTCGTGAACTCTTTTCAGAAGATAGCGGCCGATAGCTCAAAGTATTCCTCACTACTAAACGTTAGCATTTTAAAATTTATATAATTTAATAGGACCACACTTCCCTAAGTGGTCTCGTTATCTTACTGTCAAATGAATCAGATACGATGGTAATGGACATTCTGAATGTAAGTGCTAGCATAAACTGACCACTTTTCACAGATATTCTTAATGCTCGGCAAAAAACCCGGGGGCATCTCATCACTCCGTAAGCTATACGGACTAGATGCTCAGCTGAAATACCTGTCAGAGTCTGTAACGAGAGATCCGCGCATAGGTCATGTATCTTCGAGTCTTCTTAGGATCCTTTTTACCAAAAAACCCGAGGAATCAAAGTATGCAATTCTTTTAATTTTTCTTAAGAAAGAATAAGCCCCAAAAAACTGGATTACAGGCGACCAAAGTCCATTATCGTTCAGTTAGTTGGAAATGTAACTGAGGTGAGTTAACATTATAAGATATTTTGGTACATACGGAACGGTAAGAACCGAAAATAAAGACGGATGTGGGGCTTTACATTAGATACAAGTACCGTTTGGTTTCTTTGCGATTGTTCTCAGCTGTCGCGCTGACTTAATTTTGGTAAACGCCGTCAGCTCACTAACACCAAAACAAACGTGCGAGGGGAATAGCTTACCTCATAAAAATTAGTCGATTAATCGTCTGACTGCACACCAAAAGGACAGCCAGGTGGTACCACCAACGTCAACTAGTTGCAGCAATTAATCTGGGCAATCCGTTGCATGCTATCGAAAAAGAGTAATAGAAATGAGTTCCGGTCGAGAAGCTCTTTCGGAAATAGTTTAAGCGTTTGTTTGAGTGCTTAGCAGTACTGTCATGGCTGTCAGAGACATGCAAAACATTTTTGCAAAGCCTCAATGTCTCTTCCGGGTCTAATGTCCACTAATTGCAGGTCTATTTTCAATAAAAGTCTCGAATTGGATGCACTTATGTTGAAACAGGAACACAGTAAGTGCGGTGTAATCTGTCTTCAAGAGACGTGGCTCAATAGGGATATAGAGTCGCAGCTCATCACACCTCCAGCGTATTGCTGTTTTCGTTCGGACAGAAAATCCCGATCAATCAGCAGAGGTGGCGGAGTAGCAGTTTTTGTAAACCAGCAATGGTGCACAAACTCTGACCTCATCATACAGCGACATTTTAAATCGGTCAAGAATTTCGTGGACCGTATTCTAAGTGAGGTCGCTCACCCTCTCCACTCTGAATTAATGGCTGCGAAATCTTCTCGTACCATGCGCCGAAGCTTCCGTCATATGACCTGCCGTACATCGGCCTACCAATACTCGGTACTCCCATTCTTAGCACGATTCCTCACGTGTGAAGAAATGGAAATTGTGAAGCTGAAGGCAGACCTGTCTCCATAACAGATGTGGTAACCGTGTCGACTTCTTACTTTGAGCATTTTGTTATCTTTGACCGTTTACTCTTGAGCTTTTTGGACCCCATAATTGATCTTATTTTTACTCTCCGTGAATGGAGCCACTTTTTTGCTGAAAATTTTGATATTATCATCAAAATATAGTTCTCTATCTATCTATCTATCTATCATAATATATACTTCAACCTCACACCTTCAAAATCATTTCTCCCAAGTTGGTGCCGTCAACTGTGCTGGTCTGTCAACCATTAATGATTTATTTAAGCAGCCAAACATCATAATGAGGTCTAGGAAGAACGCATATCAAACTGTCCCAGTCAACCTTAGTCAGAAGGGGTACGCAAATAAGTAGATCGCCGCATCGTTGTTTGGGAGGCCAGAATAATATAACTTCGCAGGTGGAACAGTTAAACTTTTTTCTGTCTTGAAGCGCAGGCGAAGCGTGTCAGTCAGGTACAAAAAAGTGTATTTTCATGGTTTATAGTACATCCTTAAAAATCTCAACTTTGAACAAGCGGGACTGCATCTTACTTTTTTTTCACAGACCGATCTGAAGCTAATAGAGTCCCAGATTGTTCGCCTTCGTGGTGTCATCAGTGTTACCTTTCAACTGCACAAATGCCGTGTGGTGGTGTTCGCACAGAACCATGTTGATCCCGAACTCATTCTTACAAAAGTCCGCGAGGGTTGTGACCTCGCCTCTTCCTCAGCTGGAAATCGTAGTATATCCGCGCGTCCGATTCTTCGACGGCAAAAATCAACGTAAGCCCAAAATCCCTTGCTTTTCTCAGGACCTGTTATGAATTCTAAAACATGAGACATGCTAAGACTAAATTATAATTTAATTTCCAATCTACAAATAAAATTAGGGGAGTTCTTACCAAACTGCAAGCCCTCGATAGTACTATTTCCTTTTCGAATTACTCTTGATCCATTTACCTTTGCTGCGCAGCACTTCCGACATCGGCGACGACTCGTTTTATTTAAATAGCAATGACATGATATCTGGTCCGAACGTCCTCCGCTACCTTGTTTGGTGATTTCTTACATGACATGAAGTACAGTTGTCGGCGTTGCCAAAATATCCCCCAAAACCATAAAGTGAATGCTTAGTACATGGTTCTCGACGATTCTTGGCATTACTGCCCCTGAACAGGTAATCTAACTCCAAATTCGCGTAATATTAACTGAACAGAATCTCCAAATAGACGAACTAATATTCAACTGAAATAAATGAGCTTGTTCTACTTTCTTGTTTTCCTGACAGCGCCCAAGAGGCGCTAAAATAAATCTTTCCTAATATTTGCGTGACACCAACCACGGTAGTACTACCGTAACTTCCCGCCTATTAATCCTCTAGGCGAACGGTGGTGGCCCATAATAGAGATTCAGATCGTCGAAGCTGCGTAACAACCGCCACGTTCAAGGTCCCTGCGTCTCGCGAACAGCCGCCCGCACCACACCCATACCTTACAAACGACGCTGACCTATTCGAAGTGGACTCATCTCGCGGAGTGCCCCAACGCCAAGACATGGTTGGTCAGGACCGGGGTCCCCAGGGCGGTGGCGGCATTTCCGGTTGGCTTTCTGGTCTTATGGAACGAACCCTCTTTTGGTGACCACCTGACTACTTTTTTGGCTATTATGACCACGTTTCCTTGTTCCCCTTTTTATCACCCTTGAAATTTTTGTTATGGCCTTTGTACCGTCTTACTACCACTGTTGACAAAGTAAACGACAGTGAGAATTATTTTTTATTAACCAAGCCAAACTTCTCATGCAAATTAACTAGCTTTCACGGAATTTCAATATTTCGCTTCCTTACTGTCTCCATACAGGCCTAACACTCCCCTGAACCGCATAAAGTCTGATCCTATGATTTGGATCTCCCGAGCAGGTGGTGACCAGTGCCCATGCATCGTTTTCCGACATTAGTAACGCAGTTGCCTACGAGAGTGCGTTGCTACTGATATTCTGACTTGCTGACAGTCCGACGCGAGTAAAGCGCTGTACGACCCATTCAGTCGCCGTGCAACGTCTACACTAAGAGAACAGCAGGGAGATGTCGTACATACAAAGGTGAATTCTTAGTGCCCCGCGTACTTGGCCGTCAAAGAAGTACTCGGAGGAGGCTCAAGAGTATTCTTATTCTCCGGTTAAGGGGAACACCTGAAACGCCGTTGTTGGTGTTTGACTCAGTACGAGTTGAGGGGAAATAGCCCAGTGGTTTCTTCTGAAATACGGGTGTTATGCTAATACTACTCTGACCCTCGTTGACGAACTTTCACCCCTGCCCCCTAACAAACATTCCCTAACTGCCTATATTACTCTAAACATCCTTTATCTCTTTTCAGTTCTTATACGCTGAATAAGATGAATAAAGCGCAACTCTAGGGTACACGCTAATTCTCTCCTCGTCGGTTTGGCTCGTACGTACTGAATCTCATGACTATATAGTTCAATCACGACAACGGGTAACCACGAAATCGAAACATGTCGAGCGGTTAAGAGAAATTGAGACAACAAGAGGACTTGTATGCGTATGAATGCGTATATGCATAAATGGAAAAATTGTAGTTGATAAATTACAGTAAATGAGTAAGGACACAGAGACACGGGGACAAAGTGAAGCCGAAATGCACGAACATGAGGGGAGAAGAAAAGCAGCCATAAAAAAGGCCAGACAGGGTTGGGCGCTGTGTCTTACCGGTCGCCGCTCTCCGTAAAGGGCTGCTGTTCCCTCGGTAGTTGATCAGCAGCGGCCTCATGGCCCAGAGGCGCCGCTACTGAACCGCCTTCAGCACCTAGAACCAGCGGCTGCATCGCTGGTACTGGCGGTACAACACACTTATCCTCGTGGGTTTCCGTCACCGCCGGGGTAGGATGGGACGGTACAATAGGCTCCTCTGCTGCTCCACTTGTAACAGGAGCGGCAGCCGCTTCATCCTCCATTTCTTCGTCCTCCTCCTCTTCCCCATTCTCGTCTTCATCGGCGTCTTCCTCTTCTGGGCGACGTGACATGGGTTGCGGAACCTCCGACTTATCTTGCTGCAGTGGCAGTGGGGCCTGCACCTGGTCTGCCCTCTCATCTGTTGCCGGCGCAACAATAGGGCGCGGTGGAGCGCCACCCACAGGAGCCGACGCGTCCGGACCGACGGGAGCCGTCGTCAGGGCGGGTACTGCAGGCGATACCGCTGCTGCTGCTTGCTGGCCGTCAGCGGGCCTGAACACCGGTGCGACGCCAGGCGAGCTAGTCATGGTAACCGACGAGGGAGGGACTGCGCTGTTGGGAGCCTGACTCACGGAGATGACCAGCGGCGCCGGGGGCTGCTGCTGCTGTGGTGGCGGTTGAGTTTGGGGCGCCGTGTGCAACACCGGCGGCATTCCAGAAGACGGGAAGCCGCTCATTGGTGGAGGGCGTTGCTGCTGCTGCTGTTGTTGTTGCATGTGGTGTGGTAGTGGTGCGTGTGGTTGGTGAGGGTGCAGTTGTTGTGGCTGAATGTAGGGGGCCCCCGGATGTTGCGGCGGCGGTGGTGGTGCAGATCCCCGAATTGACGGCGGATACTGCATCATCGCTGACGGCGCATGCTGATCCGGCGCCATCGCGCTGGCACCTACTGGGCCAGCCTGCATGTAGGGCGGCATCGGAGGGCCGCTTGGAGGGAGAGGGGGCTGTTGCTGCGGTGGTTGTTGTTGTGGTGATGGTTGCTGACCTGCTGGCAGGGGTTGGGGCAGGTACTTCATTGGCTGCAGGTGGGGAGGTGCGTTTTGAAGAGCTGCTGCCTGGGCTGCTGCTGCCGCCGCAGCTTGCTGTTGTTGCTGCTGCTGGACCAGGGCACGCGCGCGATTTTCCATCGTCTTGATCACCTCCATGTGGAAGGCCTGCCGTTCGTGCATAAGCTGCTGTCTTGCCTGCTCAAGCATCTCATGCTCGCGTTCCAAAATGGCTTCTAATTCCTGCATGTGAAGGACAGAGATAAAAAATGAGGACAACACTTGATAGACAAATCTGTTTTCAAGGTGAAGACAGGCAAACGGGGGGTGGTCAAGAACGTACCTGGAACTGTTTCAGCTTGATGTCCAGCTTTTTTAATTGGGTCTCAACCAACTGGGCCACGAGGCCTTTTATGCGCTTCTCCTCTACACTAGCCAGATGACGCGCCTTCGTGGCTGCTGCAGCTAGTGCGCAAGCGGCCGCAGTACCTAGACTGTCCGGATTCGGTGGAAGACTGTTGGTACGTGCAGTAGTAGTCTCCTCTTTGACCGCCAATTTGGTGGAGGGTGATGGCTGCGCCGCGACCTCTGCAGCATCTGTCGCGGGTTGTTTTTCTGTTGCCGTTGTTGTTGCCGACACGGCCTCTGTAGTCGCCTCGGCTCCAGCAGCGCTGCCTTCGGCAGACAACTCAGAAGTTGCGGCATCGACGGAAACAGCCGCAGAAACATCGACAGACGGAGTCTCTACGACTTCCATCTTCTCAACTGGTGTCACAGTGGCAGTAGCAGCAACATCCGTTTTGCCTTCCTCGTTGCTCTGATCAGCTACTGTTGTGGTGTCCATCTTAGTCTTACTGGTGGGGGCGGTCAGTGACTCGGAGCCATCGGTCGCTGCGGCTGCAGTTGATTCACCAGTCTTTTCAGCCGCACCGCTATCAGTTTCCGCAGCTGTCTGTTTCTTTGGCTCAGTTGAGCCTTCCTGTATCGCAAAAAGCGGAAAAATAGGCGCATTAATGTTCGCAGACGATGTTATTGCTCAGGCATCTGAATGATGGCCTTCTAGTGGAAACTCGGCAAGAAAGTAGTTGAACAGCCAATAAAAGTCACGACATATCGATGAGATGAGGACTGTGAACGAAGTATAATAAGCCCTATCTGGAGGGTCTTCTAAACTCTGGTTTAGAAATGCTCCACTATGTACAAATAAAACTACTTCATTATTTTTAATAAAAACAGGTGCCGCATAAAGGTCGAGGTTTCGCGACAGTTTGATCCAACCGTGCTGAATCCAACGGATTAGCTTACATTGTCTTCAATGGAGTGTCATTTAAGAAATGGTACTCTGTATGCTCGCTAAAAATTATTTAACGGAGGGGGAACACTTATCCGGTTATGACTCGATTATACTGTAAATATTGGACATGAAAAGTATAAAACTCAATGGAATAACAGCGTGTCAGTGTACGCATGGTTAGCATTAATTGTTATACCTATAACACGAGGAAAATATTCTCCACATACATCCATTCTGAGTTCTAGCGAAAATTCAACAAAATAAACTGCAATTCTTACATGTCGCTGGTTTCCAAATGCAAAAAAACGGCGCAAATTACTGCATCGGGAGTGTCCACCACTTCGATTCAAACCCCGGACGCCTCTGCTGGAGATCGAACGCTTAACTGATTGGGCCATTGAACTGCACCAGGAGTAATTGAGAAGATGTGATTGCTGTGATAGGAGTTTTATTCACCTCATGTTTCGAAATCTGTTGTGGATCCTTAATTAGAGACAGCAGCAGAAACGGGCAATACAAATCTCCCAACAAGGGATACCAGATGGACAATATCGTTCCTAGCAGTGATCCTGCAAACCGAGTGTTTGTACGAGCAAAAGAACAACAGACTCATGGCTTGCATGCAACTACATCGTTTCCGTCACCCCACCCAATAAACTGACAACAAAATGGAATAGGGCTGCACGAGTTCAAAAACGCCTGGAAGTTAACACGTCAGGTAAAGTAATTTTACAACTGGAATCCACTCAAGACCAGACCATGTCAACTCGGCTCAAAAATCTAGGGAAATGAGACTTCCGGCAGCACAGAGGCCATCCACCTTTTACAAACTCACCGACACCGACACCGGCTAAGTCATGAACCCGGAATCAAAGTGATACACAGACCTAGACAGCAGAGAGTCAGCCGCGCACCACTCACCTTACTGGAGTCTTGCTTCTCAGCTACTGCTGCTGCTGCAGCTGAGTCCTCCGTCTTGTCGGCAGGTGTTGGGCTGAGAGCTATGCCCAACTCCTCCAAGCCAAACTTGGTGGGGTCCACGTCGCGACGGCCTTCCGCGACCACGGCCTCGATGAGGGCCTTGTGCTCGTGCAGCAAGCCGGCCGGCACCTCGTCACGCATCTGGGCGTACTCCTTGAGGGCAGCCTGAGCGGCAGCAGCAGCCACCCGCGGATCCACGACCGCAGCCAGAAAGGCCACTGTGGAGAGGATGGGGTTGCCGGAGCGGGAGAAAGGCGGCTGTGGGTAGGCCGCGTTGGCTAGACCCGCCAGTCCCGGAGGGCCGGTGGCGCCGACGCCAGTGCCGCCAACAAAGTTGCCCTCCAAGTAGGCGTCCTCGATGGGTAGGCGGAGGAAATGGAGTATGCACTCGTCTTGGGTTCGGCTGCCCACATGTTCCGCCACCTTTTAAGAGCACAAAGGAAGTAAAAGTGGTGCGAAAGCGAATAAAAGGCACGGTGGTTGAGAGTCGGGTAATCGTACTGAGCCCGATAGTCCCAGCCACACGTAATCGTGGAATTCGCCCCGGAAAGCTGGGTGACTGGCCTCAGCCATCATATTCAACGGCAACCGTCTTACCTAAGTTTTATTGGTAGTCTAAGAAGTCGACTTAAATGCGAGATATTTGAGGAAATACTAGATGGTTAGAAAGTTCTGGGTGAGGTCATTCGTGGGCGACAGAGATCAATCGCCCGGTCCACCCATAAGCACATACAAGCACACCGTTTAAAAATATATCGAGATCAAGTAGTTCCGAAATGGACAAAATAGGGAAGTACGATTCCCAAACGATATTCCTCGCGGGTTATTGATAGGCTTCGACCAGGTTACATTACCTTAACTGGTCAACAATGACCGTGCACTGGGAGGTGTGTACAGTCAGTCAACTGCGATATGTGAGGCTACGCGGACAGAAGGCGACTTCTGCTTGAAGGAAAATAAGTTAAGCGAGACGCATACACTTCGTCGACAATGATATGGTCCGAGGTCGGCCACTTTGGGGTGGCGTACACTGATATGTCGGAAATAAACACTGACTTATTTGGAACTGGGGATCTAAAGTTCACGCTGGCAGCCACATGGGGCCTAAAAACAATTGATTGAGAAATCTCCGCCTGTCAGGGAGAACCTATCAAATCGGAAACGGCTTCGAGATTTAAGCAAGACAATTAAGGCATCCAGAGTATGAAATGTGTCGTCTGCCTCATGAGTGCATAGCAGTGATGTCTTGTATTCAACGCTGTCACTGCATTGAACGGGGTGAAAAGAGTAGCTGTAAACTCGGTTCATTTTAGAATTTTAGGTAGTTTTGACGTCCAGCATTCGGTTTCTGTCACCGAAGCAGTGTAAACCGAGCTCTCCAGGTCCCCTACCCGCACAGAAAGATGCTATACTAACAAACAGGCACGACCTACCAAAAGTAAGCACAATTTTATCTCTACACAGTTAACTACAACAAAATAACGCTAAAGAAAATACTACTCACTTTATTCCAGTCATCACGATACATTTCTAGGGCCTCAAGAAGGAGCAGTGTCTCCTGATCGGTCCAGCCATCTTTGGAGGCACCCTTCACCAGGACCTGATTGGCCGAGAGGTTGTCGGCCGTTGGTCCATTGGCAACGCCGGCACCAGCGGGCCCCAACTCTGTTAGCTGATTCGTTTTACTCAGGTACTGGTCGCTGCGGAATGCGGGATCACCCACCGTAAATGACGGTGGAGCGGTCGCAGCACTTACAGCAGGGGCTGCGGACTGCGTGCCGGCTGCTCCCAGGGCGGCAGCCGCGGCAGTAGTAGTGTCCGTCGCACCGGCTTCCGACTAAAGGGAAAGAGGAGGTAAGTACAAGAGTACAGAAACTATTAAGCAATGACTGAGATGAAAGGCGAAACGAAGAGAGAGGGGGTTGAAAAAGGATATCTACCTTAGTAGACAGGGACTTTGCGGGGTCCCCGTCGGCGGTGGGGGCGGCAGCGGGGTCAGCTTTTGCGGCGCCAGCGGCCTCTCCTGCGACCTTCTCAGCAGCGGTCTCGGCCGCTGCCATGGCGTTCAGAGCAGTTTGGTTCTGCGAGCCGAGAGGCTGAAGACCGCTGGCACTGTCTGTGAGGACATGAAAGTGTGCGGTCGAGGGCGGACCGAGGCTGGCGGCAACCGCCAGTCTGGTCGCCTCAGAGGCTCCAGCGGCCGGTCCACTGGCAAACAGTGGCGCCGCCAGCTGGTAATTGATGAGACCCCACTGCTCAAGGAAGGCGTGCACACGCAGTATGCTACATACGTCGCCAGTAAGGTTGCGTCGGCACGCTGTGAAGGTGAGGTATTCCTAATAAGGAGAAAACAAAAATCAAATAAGCAAATTATAAGGGACTAGCTAAAATCCGAGGCAAACAAACGTATGCCAGAGGCCTGGGAAGGTGCAATCGGCATCTACCGTTGTAGTTTTTGATTTCCTCAGAAAGTGATTTTTAAGTTGAAGTTGATCATGATATTTAAGGCGCATCCCGCAGCTTGACCCCTCGCAGTTGTACCATGCAGCGACAGAACGCCAGTAAAATACGTGTTTGGGCCTTCAGCTAGTACCAAAGCTGCCAGTATGGCCGACAATTACGTAAGTGCATCTACAATCTCTGCCCAGAACGCTTACGGCACAGAAGTTTACAAGTACTGCGCCAACAGACTGGCGCCCCGGTTCTATGCGTTCACAAAGCAAACAAGGGAGGCAACAAAGTTCCCGATAAACTGATCTCAATAATCCTTCACCCGACAACGTACGAGAACGATTGTGGCATAATTCTCAAAGACACTACTGCAAACGCCCTTCTGATCCCAATTCTTTCAAGGGTTTCCAAGTGTGGCAGTGGAGAGGGAGATTGTGGATTACAGCTAACAATGCATGGCGTAGCATGAGAGATAACTACAAGGCACGAGCTGAATGAACCCGCTTCTTTGTGGCTTATACTAAGAGGGACAAAAAGCTGAGTTTTGTTGGAGACACTCACTTGCGGATTGAGGCGATAAGTGTCCACCATGAAGTTTCGATAGGCCAGATAAACCTCGGGCGTCTTGCTCTTGTTACGTCCATTAAAGAACTCCGGCAGAGCACGTCGTTCGATGCCATGGATGGCGTTGTAATCGAACCAGGCCGAGTAGGAGGGGATAACAATGCAATGCGCTTGCTCTATCACACTGAGGTCACCCACTGGCTGTTCACCGGCGCCATCAGCTCCATTGACGCCGTCAAGCGTGCGGTTGGGGTCATCCAGTCCGACACCGGCAGGCGAATTCACCTGTTCACCAGCTGTAAGGGAGAAAACAAAGGGGGTAGGGAAGAGCAAAATCAAAGGGAACGTCACATCAACGTGCACATGCGAATGACCGTTTCCGCCTTCTCTGCCGGGAGACCCCAGAAGAGTTTGAATCAGTTAGTTAATGCACAGTTGAGTCCAATATTCTACAGTCTGAGCCACGGATCCTTGTCTCGTCAGTTGCGATCATGAGTCAGACGGTAACGGCATACATCGCTCTATTCAGATTATTCAACAGGGAACGGGCACTCGGTATTGGATACTGGAGGGGGCAAAGGTTTCTGCACCCTAGTCTGGCTGGGCGCAATCTTCATCAGCACAAAATTGATAATTGCTGCCGGTCTGAAGCCTGAATCTACGACACAGGCTTAAGCGGAATAACTATCCCGGGACGTGCAAAATAGAGATTTACAGGGAGACGCACGCTTGAATTTCGCTATAACCATCAACAACCATGGACTGTCTTCTCACTGACTTCGCCGCTACGCTCCATTGGGTCCGTATTGAGTCCTTGTGGTGGATAATGGAAGTAGGTGCATGGCTATGGATCAAACGCGAAACTCCCATTGCCACAAAGAATAGCATGTATCGTGCATCCAGTCTTCCGCTACGGTGCGAATGCAGGGCTTTTATGTGATAAATAAGCGAAGACTGGAGGTAGTTGACTGCCACTGCTTGAGCAGTCTCCTTCGATTGAAATACGCCAGCTTCTTCTCAAATGAGGCAATCCAAACTCCCTGCCATAATACCACAGGCCAGCCAAGAAAGACAACTGAGATTGTTTTGGCACGTTGCGCGTCGTTCACCTCATAAACTCAGTTATAATGCCCTCAAGTCAAGACTTGGCTCGACATGGTTCGCGTCAAAAGGTGGAAGTGCTTCTTGGGCTTTCTGAACTAGGTCTTCGTCACTGGAAAAGAGAGTGGGCCATGCAGTCTGGATCCGCACTAAGTGCAATTGTGTAACCAGATCACACGACAGAAACAAGTTGAGGTTAAGAGTTTAGAAAACTTGCATTGCAACAAAAAACAAGAAGATGCTCACTCAGTTCAGTGGTGGCGATTGACGCCCGAGAGCCTCGAGACGGCAGCAGTGGGGTACCGGGAGTCACTGCAGCCTGCGTTATCTTGTGTGGCGGTTCTGGATCGTCGAGTTCCTTGGTAAGGTCAGGAGTGTCGTTGGTGTCGTCTTTTTGGGTGTCTGGCGTCATCGCAAGGTAATCCTAAAAAGAGAGCGCAAGTCAAATTAGTCTGATGAAGGTATTCATGAGAAGTTCGGGCACGACCCTTGCGTGCCGGACGTAGAGGGCAAATCACAAACCGTCAGGCAACTCAAACCCTGCTTCTGGTAAGCATTAAACCAAACCGATGTGCTAAATGACTCGCGACTGTTTTTTCGTCTTTACTTCTTGCTTTTGTAATGGAACACTTTCGAGGAAGATGACCCGAGCGTGAATAACCCCAAATAGAGAATGTATTGTACAGCACCATTATGCACAAGTCCAGGCGAGCATATATGCTACATTCTTAACCACTACTTGACTTCAGTCCATGTAAAAAGCTCCAAAAACGTCATAGAGGATAGGCGCATCTTAAACCTGTCGCCAAGAACCACTCCAGTCCAACAAAGCCGGCTGCTAAACAAACTTGCTTCTACAGAGCTCACAAACCACACGTAAATAAGCTAACGCAGGAAACAAGCAACACGTGTGACTGGTTCTTACACAAAACTCTAACGTCGGTTCACCAAAAGAAAGCTGAAACTGAAATAAGCTCACTCCCAGATACTTCGGGGCTTGAACTGTTTATAAGATAATTTTAAAATCTCAAGCAGGGCAGTTTGGAAGGGGTTGACAAGGGTGCCCTAAACGGGTCGCGAGGTAGATGCACTGCACCAACACGAGGGCCAGATCAATGTACGGCAGGTGTTACTCAGGTTTCGCGCCGATAAAAAACGCCGAAACGGAGGAGGCGGGTTGGAGGCACGCACGGCTACGTCAGCCACATTCACCCAATTTCACCTCTGGCTTTCCCTAATCTTTCTTTACACTGGGCCCAGGTGGGTGCGGGATGAGAGAGTGCGGTAGATGCTTCGAAAGTCTACTAAAACTAGGCTGATTGCATGTCACCGTCTCTCTACCACCTTGTTGAACAGCATACGGTGGTTATGGTCGAAATCGACGGTCGTACTGTCATATCAAAAACGGATATAGCAACAGGAAAGTTTACATAGAAACAAAACATGACATGGGTTCTATAAAACCGAAAGTAGAAAAGAACGGTTTTGCTGACTAACAAGAAATTACAGAAAAAAATACACCAGAAGATAAAGCGTAACATATAAGACAGGTGAACGCGGGAACGGGAAAGACCGAAATAAACCTACGGTAATGTTGAAGAGAATAACCTTCGCCTGAGGAAGCGGATGGTTAAGAAAAATATAAGACTTAAAACGCTAATTCAAATATATCATCCCCAGGTGCCTTCTACGAAGCAAAAACAAATTTGGAGTAATTAATGTCACTGCCATTTTAAATCGTATATCCTGAGGAAATGCAAACTATTTCCTATGCGCTTGATTTTTAAGAGAGAGAGCAGGAGTGCGGTAAAGGAGACTCGTGCAGAGTCGACTTTATGCTTTCTCCCCACCGTGTTTAAGTGGTAAGCGTAGATAAATATGCTACAAGAGGAGTGACGTTTAGCCATGGCAATTTAGAGTGTTCTTCATTAAGATAAAATGTACACGCTCTAAACTACCACAGCACGCTAAATCCGGAGGCTTAGATTAACAGAATAGTCACTTCTACACAGGATCGAGGGCAAAGAGGCAACAATAGCTTACTGTGGTTTCTGTTGCACCTGAGACTTTCCCTGAAATTTGGCCTCTGTTCAGCCAGGAACCAGGTCAAAGACAGGCTGTCTTGCTTTGATACCCACTAAACTCATGCACAAAGTGGGAGGTAGACAATGGGCAAATTTGCCTCACTAAAGAAGAAGTCACTTGCAAGTCCCCAGTGCCCCATCTGGAGTAGGGATGGACCTCATAACTAGTGGCAGTCAAAGTATTCGTTTCCACGCGCAAAACAGTCTAGAGATTGCCTCGAGCGTCAAGTGGTTGCGCTAGCTGACAAAAAGTAAAGCCGAGGACTAAACAGAAAAAAATAAAAAGAGATCCCTCTCTAGGAATTGGCACTAACCTCCTTTTTCACCTTTCGGGATGAGCCAGTGTTGGCGGACGAATTAGAGTGTTTTGTAGAGAAACTGGAGCTGGTGGGAACGTTAGAGCCATGACGACGCTTTTTACTGTTTGATGACTGCTGCTGTGGCTGACTGCCGTTGTAGAAGTCAGCGGCTGAGGGAGAAGGCGAGCGTCGGCGCTTTTTCTTGTGGCTGACGCTTTCGCCGGAAGCGGCGACCGCCACCGGATGGGGGTGATGGGAGTGCGAAGATGGAGTTACGGCTGCGGAAGAATGCGCCGAGGCGGAGAGCGAGGAGGCCGAGAAGGCGCCAGTCAGCTGAGAACTGGGTGCATGTTGGGCAGCGCTAGCAGCGTCCAAAAACTCCTCGACTAGCGGTTTCAATTAAGAACAGCGTTGTTAGATATACGTTTTCTTTCATAAACAAACAATACTAACAATAGTATCATTTAATATGGGAATGGTTCTGCGTAGTCTACAGCACAGGTACTAGCAGCTCCACCGCACGGTAGAAACATGGCGAAGCAGGTTTCTAATTTTTGCTAGTATCCATGTTCGAACTACTGCCCGTCGGCGAATACTTAGTCGCTTCTACGAGAAGGTAACAGGGTAGTGCATTTCAAAGACAGAGGTCCGCAAAGTAACAAAGGTATCACTTACAAGTGTATGATTTCCGTGGACGCAGCGTGCTGTTTGGCGCCAGGAAGTCCTCCTCAATCATCCACTCATGATGCTCGGCTGAGTACAGTAACCATCTTGCATCGACCTCCCAGGCGGTGCCAAGGGGCGGGCGCGGCTCGGGATCGATGTCCGTAGGCCATTCCACTGGTAGGTCTGACAAAAAGGTTTAGTGATAAAATTTGAGGGCGTGATGGGGCAAGAAATTGACCAGCTACATCGTTCAGTGTAGTTAAATAATGTTAGCATTGAGGTTACACATTTTATTTGCTTACTTGTATGCCAAGTGTCGAAGGATCCAGGTGCGTACAGCCAATGCAGCATAAGACCCCTACCTTCCTTAAAAATCGGTCGAAAAATCTGAGAAACCGAATCTTCATGGGCATCGCCACACCAACCAGCGGGAGGTCGGTGAATAATGTGTGTGGCATGCTCTGGTAACTTTGAGAGCGTTAATCCTATGCATACGGCAGTTTCGCGGAGAAGTGTAGCTTGACCCTAGATAGCAGACAATCGGGAAGACAGCTAAAATACGCAATACATTCAACAAAATTATGGGAAACTGGCACCTACAATTAGAAAACGCAACCATGAAACGGAACCGAACAACCTATCCGTCTCGTTCGGCAGTCGGATGGCCTACCCCTAGGGATGACATTGAGCCGTTTGCAAGATGCTCTTACCTGGCAATGGACGCCTGGACGACTGTCACTGGACCGCTTGAAATGGAAATAACAAAATTTTGGAGCTTATACATTTGAGCGCTAGCAGACCTCTTCAGTGTTACCGTAGGTCTTGGTCCGTAATGCGCGTGTTTGGGCATAACTGGGGATGTGATGCTAAGAAGCCAGTGGACTCCGTTATGGAGATGCAATACCCTAACCCAAAATTCATCGAGAATGAAATTAACCCAGAAGGATATTACGGCCCTGGGTATCTCAACCGAAGATATATGCATGGTCCCTATAGACAGTGAAACTCTTAGCATGACGAGCAAAAGCTAATAAGGGTACAGCTAAGGCAATCATAAAACCGATCGTCGGAGCAGCCAGGCGTGCGTGCCTTTCGTCCGGCTTCATGGAAACCTCAAGAATTAACGCAAGACAAGTTTTAAGACTAGGCTGTGAGTACATGAGGCTTCTAGTAATATAATCCTCCCTGGCGTATATGCAGCACATCACTCGCACTCAGAAACTAAATATCGACTGGGAGGATTCAGTCGACAGTGCCTGTACTCTGTTCTCCAAATGTGTCTATCAGATCGCATCTAAAACAATTGTTAAGCATTTTCTTAGGGCTCCTGCCGGATATATGCGCCTTCATGTCCATCTGACGTGGGTGATCTAGTCACTGATGGATTCATCAAAGAAGTGGGTGAACGTAGCATATAGCTCGGTCGTGGCAATCGTTTAAACAGAATATGGATGGATGACTAAGACATCTGCAGACCCTTGGTGTGAAGGTATGAAGAGCCGCCTAATCTTATGCAAAGGCGACTTTCATAGCGAACTGTGTGAATGTATGGGCGGATAATCATCGCTTCGTTAAACTCCTTACGTACGGTATGCAAAGACAAGCAACTATTGTCTTCAAACCTACAATTCAGTATACTTACCCCCACAGTATGCCAGCAGACGCTTTGGTCAAACTCGTCATTACTTTCCGGTAATTATTTTTGTTTGATTGTAAGTGGTTAGCGGCTACCGTTTAAAACTGTTTGGTCACAGATTAAGTACGCTGACAACAGCATTCGCCTGAAACATTTGTACCTAATTTTCCGACTGAGGCGTTGAAGTCATAGGGCTTAACTAATAAGAGAGGATGAAGTTACGAGCTATCTAGAAGCTGCCAATCCAACAGTTTTGAATCAGAATTCGAGTGTGCGTGAGCTTCGATGAATGAGCAAACAGTTCTCAGTGAATGGCAGACTAAAATTAATGTAGCGATGACCACCGTAACCAAAGGTGCCCTAAAGAAAACAGCGTATTAGGTAAACTGGAGGAACGACGGCGAAAGGGGACACGGAAAAGCATGCGTCTACTGTTTAGATAAACGTGTTGAACTCGGCAAAGTAGATTCAAGCTACATCACGGTCTACAAGACATATGCAATAAGTGGCATGTTCTGACGTTGACTATCAGCAAATACAAAAGCTTAACTTATAAGAATTGATTTTTTAGAAATCAATGCAGGTGGAAATGGGAAAGGCATAAACTGAGAATTATAAAATCCGGCCAAAGAAAAATTTCGGGGCATTTTCTTGATGAATTCCTAAGCTTTATATATTTATACACACGGAAATAGGGAAAATAAGAAAACATCACACCAATCACAAAAACAAGAAAAGGAAGTTACCTCGTCCATCTCAGTGAGGTAAACACTCGGCTTGGTCCAGAGTCGCTGGTTAGCAAGTTCACGTTTGACGCAATCAAACATTTCATGTAGCTTTTCGATGCGTGTGGAGTTGAAATCTAGCTTACGCCAGCCCTGGTCATGCCGGTACTTCATACACATTAGAAAGATGTAACACAATGATCCACCGGGTTTGAAATCCATGAACAGACGTGATGGAAGTTTCATGGCTGAGTCTTTAACCTAGATTTTTTTGTGTGAGAGAAGAAAAACGTACGTTTTTGTTGTAATGTTGTTCTTGGAACGTTAATAATTGATAACAAAGATTGGCGAGGCTTTTGTTTGTTGGTGGTTCTGACTGTGTGTACTTCTTGTGATTTCTGGTTAGCCATGTTCGAACCGGATCAAAGTTTGCTATTATTTCCGGGTTCTCATAAAATCTGGCCGCTATACCACACTCCTTTGGTCGCGAAACTCCCATTTTGCTTACGGGGGACGGCAAAATGGATTGAACACGAACATAAAGGAGTAATTAAAACAAAAAACACACCAGATGTATGCTTAATTTCTGACTAAGCCAAGCCATTAATCAGTATTGTAACGATTATAATTTGGCAGTTTTTGATGTCGAACATTTTTTGCAACCGGTCTCTATTTTCAATTGATAGTCAAAGACTTAGCTCTCTCCCCTCAGAAAAAAAGCAGTCGCCACACTAAATTTGTGCTGTGAATGCCGGGCCTTTTCTAATTAAGATGCTCCTGTATCATATGCCGGTATTCGTTGACTGCCCAGACATTGCCGCTCATAATTATTTCATATTGTGACAAATTTACCTTTTAATTAATAGTAAATTATAGTTGGCTTCAATATGCCTGAAGTCCTCTGGGTTCAACCTCCTGACTTTAGAAAACACACAGCCATATTCATGGGCATATTAGTTGGCGGCATTTTTGTTGTAAGAAATTAGGTTTTTGCTCGGAATAACTTCCGCATACGTGTCTTTGCTGCGAACAGACATGCGTAATATTCCGTTAGTATTTCATTGCACGATAACATCCAGAAATGGTGGTTTATTGTTGATATCCTTCTCGAGCGCGAATTTAATGTCTGGACTGGTTGAGTTGATATTGTTGTGGTGCGTTTCTAGTTAGTCCTTTTTACGACAATATATGTGTCGTCTACATTACGCAGGCACAACTTAGGCTTAACCAATGGAAGGGCCGTCGATTCCAGCTTTAGCATCCTTAATTCAGTAAGAAATCCAGATATGGGTGCCCCATTGGTGCTATTTTCAATGTTGACAGTACTGATGCTCAAATGAAAAATATGAGTCATAGGCAAACGTCTAGGTGTTCACATAAGGTAACTGCAGGAACCTTCGTTTCATAGGTTTTTAGGATTTCAGCTGTGCCAATAGCTGCTTTGATATAATCAAAGCAGACTTGCGTACGCTCTCGAGTTGGAGCACTACTTCACACATGAGATGTTCACAATCCAAAGGAAATTTCATGTGTCTTGGTCCGTTAAAACTTCATGGAACCATCATTTCCCAACATAAACCACTATTGGTGCGATCTACGAAAAAGGCTTTAGGTCAAACTTATATGAATAAGCTAGCTTCATCAACTCTTGCGGATCAAAATACTGCAAGGGCCGCATGATTGTAAAGTACCTTAATGCATACCTTTTTCGTTGGATAGAAGACTCAATGCCGGAAGATGTTTATTATTTCACGTTAACAATAACGATAATTGCCAAATGTAGTGATTATTCGAGTCCCAAGAAGCAGTTCAGAAGACAAAAATGCGAGCACCAGACCAAGAGTTGTATTTGCCTGACATTTCGGATTCCGTCGGGAATCCTTATTCATAGGTAATCGTAAACAGGTCTGAGACATGCGCAGATAAGGGTTGATACATGCACAGATTGCACGGGATTTATAGTTCACAGTGGTCACCCGCATGCGTACTATAATTGTCAGTTCTTGTAGCCACCGCTTGAGGTCTTAATTGGTGCGGTAATTGCTCATTAATTGCCACAG
>JAYGXS010000006.1:32447868-32525219 GCA_036362985.1 Ligula intestinalis
ACCTATGAATAAGGATTCCCGACGGAATCCGAAATGTCAGGCAAATAAAACTCTTGGTCCAGTGATCGAATCTTCGTCTGCTGAATAACGCTTATCGCCCTCAATTAAATATCTCACTCCAGTAGACGGTCTTTATGCCACGGAGAACTTCTTCATGCTAATTCCACTACCCCTTGGCTCAACACCTAACGGTTGTAAAAATTTTACGCCAAAATGCTTTCGTCTGGAAAAGTCTTCCTTTCGAATTTAGGTTGCAGTCTGCATTACCGATTTTCACATGCAAAATACGTTAACATTTACATGCTCAGTTAAGAAAGTCCTAACTGTCTGTTTCCCTCTCAAACACACATTTTCCGGACTTTGAAATTGGTCCTCTTGGCATTTGACCCCCTTTCGAGTAAAGAACGTTTGTCCACCCCGTTGTCACCCATGAGCTCCTCTTGTCTCACTCGCATAATGCTACATAATTTTTTCCCACGACAAGAAGCGTTCCGAAAATTAAACACCACAATCTCATCCTACTGCATCATAGCATAGCATACCTATTTAATTACCTGTTAAAGTAGTTTTTTCTCCTAAATTTTTGGAAATCTGTGGCTCGCTGAACTCTGCCACTAATTTCAATTGTACGAGTTTTCTTTTCACCGCATCTCACAGAGCTATATACCTGCAGCTTTTAGCTATCCCACTCAGCTTTCTAATGTTAATTGTCCTGCTCCAGTCGACAGCTATTCTCTAAATTCCAACCGAATTACCCACCTCCAAATTTTTATTACCAAATAAAGGTAACCCTAGTTCGATTTCCCAAGCTACACTTGATATCATCGTGCTTAATGCAAGATCTGTTTTAAATAAGATGGCTCTACTTAGAGCTATTGCGTTCGAGCTTAAGCCAGATGTTAAATGCATGACAGAGTCGTGGACCCATCCGCTAATTTCTGATACTTTACTCAAAGTAGACGAGTATGATTTCTACCGTCAAGACCGCCCTATTAAGCGTGGTGACGGTTGTCTTCTCTATATTAAAACTATTTTTAAGCATTTCCCGTTCGATCTAGATATTGAGTCATTCTCGGACAATTAATGCTTTGCATCCATTATCTTGTCTCCCCGTCAAAAGGCGATTATTGAATGCATTTAAAGTCCCCGTAACTCATCGTTGGAAGATGATGAAAAGCTTTGCGAAATATTAAGGCTGATTTTGGAGTCCACCTTTGATGCTAAAGTTATCGCTGGGGATTTCAACTTTCCCAAAATTGATTAGTCATTGAACTGTTTTTCCATCCAGATTTCAGCTCTTCCTAGATACCATCAATTTTTCACACTGGTCTCAGTTGGTCTGTTCCCCAACAAGGGATCAGCATATTTTAGATTTAATTTTCACGAATGACATTTCCCCCCTTTTCGTTGACTACAACCAGAACCTCTTCCAAAGTGGCCACCCTTTAATCCATTGTTGCCTTCCGCTTGCTTCTACGAAAAAGGCTAGCACCACTCGTAACTATCAAGCGTTTGACCAAGCTGATAGTAATTTAATTAAAAACTTTATGGACTCACTAGACTGGCAGGAGCTTTCCTCCACGAACAGTGTAACAATCCTCTGTGACTAAATGACGGCAATTGCAAAAAGCATTTAGGAATTTGTGCCGATCAACCATGTTAAGCCTTATACTTCGGACCCCACCGTTCCTCCTTTTCTTTTGTCGAGACTAAAAAAATTGCAAAAACAGTTGAATGACCAGTCTACTAGTTCATTATCTGTGCACCTTAGAATCGCAGAGATTTTCGAATAAGCGTTTAAGATTCGTCTTGCACGTGACAAACGGAGGGAATCTTGCGCACTCAGCGAGTTAAATTCTGCAAAAATCTATTGTCTAACTGTTCCATCGTCGGTCCTCCGCTAAACGAGGTCACGTAATCCCCCTTTACTAAATGAAAATAAAAATTTTGTGCAAGATGAGTCTGAGAAGGTTGACCTGTTCAATGCATTCTTTGAAAGCACCTTACGACGGAATCTGAACCGGTCCCGTCGTTTCAGCCATGCTCAGTCAATACTATCAGTACCATAGATTTCTCCATAGAAGTAATTCGCAAGCAAATTATCCGTCTAAAACTCGCACTCTTCGGGAACTGACGGCCTTCCAAATTCACTTATCAAGAGAGCATTCAGCTTCCCCCGATTGCTAAGTTATCTGTTTTCAGCTTATCTTCTAAACGGTTTCTTTCCTGTCTGATGGAAGACATCTATTATTCTTCCAGTCTTCAAGTCAGGATCTCGTTCGGATGCAAATAAATGCCGAGGTGTTCATAAAACCTCGGCTCTAGGCAAACTTGTGGAAGAGATCACTTTTAATCAAATTCTCAATTTTTGTGTCGAAAATAAACAATTAAACGCCTCACAGCATGGATTTCTACCTGAAAGATCATGCGAAACCTGCCACTTGGCATTCCTTAACCTGGTTACTTCACTTCGTAATGAACAGCAATCAGTCATCGTGATTTACTTTGACCTGAGTAAAGCTTTTGACAAGGTGCCACATAGGCACCTTTGAATGAGACCGGAAGCCCTAGATATCAGACCTCCCCTCCTCAATTTCATTGCCTCCTATCTGTCTAACCGCAGCCAGAATGTCTTAGTAGACAATAGCTACTCGATGTCTCAGCCGATCACGACTGACGTTTGACAAGGCACGGTTTTAGGTTCCCTCCTTTTCATTCTTTACACAAATGAAATTTTAACAGTGCTAAATAATTTGGAAAATTTCATTTATGCTGATGATCTTAAGTGATTTACTCATTTTCTAAGGACACAACCAGTAGTTGTGTTGATAAAGTAAACGCAGACTTGCGTACTCTCTCAATGTGGAGCGCTACATGGCAGATGGAGTTTTCTCCATCCAAATGTAGTTTCATGTGTTTGGTCCCGCAAAGCTTCCTGGACCCATTATCTTCCAAAACAATCCACTGTTAGATCAATCTACGATAAAGGATTTGGGTCTTACTTACACGAATAAGCTTGCATTATCACCTCATGCAGATCGAATTTCTGCCAAGGCCGCACAGACATATCGCATAATTTTTTCATCCCAGAAATGAAGTTAAAACTATACCGCATGTTTGTTCTCCCTATACTAGAATACTGCTGTCCCCTTTTTGGTCTTATGAACACGAATGACCGTAGTAAGATTGAAAAGGTTCAGCGAGTTTTCACTCGTAAAATATTTTCTGTTTCTGGGTCTGGTATGTGTTATACAGATAGATGTCAGTTAGCAAACATTAAATTTCTTTGGTTAAGAAGACTCGAAGCTGGTATATGCTTTCTGTTTCGCGTTAAGAATAGTCCTAATCTCCCACAAATTAACGCTCTCCTTCCGGTAAACCAACCTTACACCACTGGTAACTCTTTCATGATAATTTACCGTCCCGTAGCTCCACATCTAACCGTAGTCGCTTTTTTACCTCCAAATCTGCTTTTTTGAACAACCTTCCACTCGATATTAGACTTTCTTCTACACTGTCGATTTTTAAAGGCAATTTATATAAGCATTTAAATTTAGAGGAAATAAAGTCGTTACTGTCTGTTACCTTTCCAAACACGCATGTTGTAGATTTTGAAAAGGGTCCTCCTGGCATTTGAAGCTCTTCCCAGGATACTAAAATGGTTTCTAAATATGCTAGCATTTTCCTCTTCAGAGTCAAGCATCACTTCCAAGGGCTGCGAACTCTTCTCCGTTTTTTCAACCTTCGCTGTGGTCTTCGAGATTGGCTCTGGAATCTGGTGGGTCGCAACTTGATGATGTTGCCTTGACTTCTACTGCCTTCTGTTGTCCCGGATAACCCCTTCTTAACTTAACGATATATTATTTTTTCCCATGACCATAAACGTCCCGAACCCTCAACATCAGGTCCCAAACTAATCACATCAAACCCTGTAACCTATTAAAAAAGTAAAGCTTCTTTTCCCTGGTGAAAATTTGAAAACTGTATAAACAGCAAAATTTAATGGATCCATAAATTTCGAGAGGGCTCTTCAGTTGCCACCCCTCATTGCATAACGGGAATGAACGTTAGAGAAAACACACAACTGAATTCATACAGAAAAAATCGATAAAAACCGGCAAGGTCACTGTACACGGCCAAGAATCAAAATATTTCAGACAAATATATGATCTCACTTGACGTTGAATCATTATTCACCAACGTGCCACTAGATGAAACTATTGAAATCATCTGCACCTATTCTTCCGAAACTCGCCTATCCCATGAAATATTACGTGATTTATTAAGATTGTGTACGAAAGATGTGCAATTTCTATTTGATGGCCATCTATATCGACAAATTGATGGAGTAGCAATGGGAAGTCCCCTGGGACCAACTTTTGCTGACATATTTATGGGGCATCTAGAAGAAAAAGTATCCACAAAGTTGAACAAGATAACCCTATACAGAAGATACGTAGATGACGTCTTCGCGATCGTAGACAATATCAAAGAAGCTGAACAATTATTGCTTATAATGAACAGCCTGCATCCCAAGATCAAATTTACCATGGAACATGAACGGGATAACCAGCTTTCTTTCCTCGATGTTCACATGTCAAGAAAGAAAGATGGCTCCATCACACGAACTGTCTACCATAAGAATACGTGGAAAGGACAGTACATGCATTATTTGAGTTTTGTGCCCATTCAATGGAAACGAAACTTGGTATGCACTCTCTTCCAGAGAACGAGAAAAATCTGTTCTGTGGATACATTGGAAGATGAAATAACTAAACTCAAATTAACTCTGCAGAAGCGCGGATACCCAACACAGTTTATTGACAAATATAAAAAACCATTACGGCTTAAAATGACGGAACAGATAGTTCCGAAGAAGCCCGTTTTCATATCTTTGCCGTTTAAAGGTGACAACGTTTTCAATACCATCAAAAGACGACTCACTAATGCCATTCACAGGACATATTATGCCGCTGAGCTTACAATTTGCAATCAAACAAAGCTTTTACCGATTCCTCGTGCGAAGGATGCCTTGCCGATGCACGCCACTTCAAACTGTGTTTATGAATTTACATGCACTTGTGGATGCAAGTACATAGGGCGAACGCAAAGGCAATTGGCCACCAGAGCAAAGGAACACTTACCTAGCTGGTTGTTGAAGCAAGAAAAACGAACACCTCACTCGTCAATTACTGAGCACTTGCTAGATACGGGCCACTCCGTGGACCCTAAAACCTCCTTCCGAGTACTTGTTCAAGCACGAACAACTCGCACCTTACGCTACCTGGAGGCAGCGTACATAAGGCGGTTTAAACCCGACCTATGTAAACAATTGGAGCATGTAGTTAACCTAACTCTTCCTTGGTAATACTGGCTCCTGGTTTACACATCCCCCCTCCCCAAATTTTCTTTCGTTTTGCCTAGACGTTTTTTTTTTTTTTCGCCAGTTTTTTGCTGTCTACAGCGTTTAACTTTCAGCTTTATCGAATGCCTCTTGGCCGTGTACAGTGACCTTGCCGGTTTTTATCGATTTTTTCTGTATGAATTCAGTTGTGTGTTTTCTCTAACGTTCATTCCCGTTATGCAATGAGGGGTGGCAACTGAAGAGCCCTCTCGAAATTTATGGATCTATTAAAAAAGATTTTTTTCTCCTATAGTTTTTTGGAACTTGGTGGCCCGCTGAACTCATCCACCGATTTAGGCGTTTTTTACTGCCGATGACAATTATTGTATAAGAGTTCACTGTTTATCATCATTATTTTTGTTTTCACGATAGCACTAAGTTTGTAATGACAAGGCCCCTTGGGCCTTAAATAGACAAATTATTTATTATTTGTTTATCTTTCTCAGCGCATCATATTTACCTAATACTGTGGACTGTTATTTTAAATGACTGCCCGTTGTTAATCACATCGGACTCAATATACCTAATATGAAAAAGTGGATCCGACAAAGCAAAAGGAGACCGGAATTGCCATTTCTGCCTAATAAGCCATCATCAGCCAGTCATACCCAATCTTGAGGGTGCACCCCCGAGATTTGAACCTTGGACCTTCGGTCATTGCGTTAGAGACGCTGTCTCTAGTCCACGGGTCCCCTACTAGAGGCATCGTCTCTAACGCAATGACCGAAGGTCCCGGGTTCAAATCTTGGGGGTGCCGACCCTCGAGATTGGGTATGACTGGCTGATGATGGCCAATAAGCCAGAAATGGCCATTCCGGTCTCCCTTTGCTTTGTCGGATCCACTTCTTCATCATATCACCTTTGTCACTATGTGATGGTCATTGAGGTTTTGCGTTGCGAGCTCTTTAGCAAAGCGGAACTTAACTTTCCTTGACAAGATGGCTGAAACACCTGTATTCATTCATACTTAATATACTATTCAGTCCTTTTGGTATACAAATGCTTACGCGCAACTGTGATTACCATCTTTGTATTTATTTCTAACACAGCGCTAAGTTTGTAATTAGGGGGTCCATTGGGCCTTAAATATACAATTTATTTATTATTTATTTAATAAGGACATCATCTTTTGCCGTTGGTCTTATTCGTTCAAGGTACCATTGAAGCCTTCTTTGTACGCAGGAAGAATGACAATAGTTTCAGCTGTTTTTAAGTTCTTAAGTACCTTCTTTTCGTCAGGAGATAGGGATGAAAACTGATTCGAATCCTTCTGTAGCAAAAGCTGCGAACCTGTCTTCCAGAGCCCTTACAGCAATGGAGGAGAATGCACTTTCCAAAGTGCTGAAGTACAACCATTCTGATTTTAATAACTTGGACTACCTAGTCAGCTTGGAATCAATCCTGTTAACAGGAGACCTTAATGAAAGTGATCGGTTTACAATCTGAAACAATATTGTCCAAGCCCTAAAGGATAGAAATCAATTTTCCGTTTGCGGTCGGTAAACGTTCATCAACGAGTGTGAATATCTCCCTACCACAACCGGCGAGACAACGAGCTCGTAGCTCAATGGTTAGGGCGTTAGACTCTGGTTTGAATTCCGTGAGTTCGAGGCTCAGGGGGTACATCACTTGGGTCTGGGTATGACTGACTAACTACGATGAATAAGTCAGTAACGGATATTCCAATCTCCCCGGGCTTTGCCAGCAATACTACCTGCCTATAATATTGGCTGCTATTAGTGTCCGAGAAATGAGGCCCAAGACAGGGCAGAGTGGTCGATGCACGTTCGTCAAAGAATAAAACTAGCGAAGCCAATATAAGTTAAGTCAACAACACGCAAATGTGTGGCCTTATTTCTTATAATTCCAACATTCCTGAAATCAAGCAGTCACATCTGCCTTGCAGACGTGGATTCTCGCCGGGTGTCTTATAAATCCGTTCGGATGAAGATAAGGAAGCGCACAAACTGATTTATTTTTAATTCTTGCATTATAGCCGTAAAGCAGTAAATTTGCTTTATTAGTTTCACATAATTCTAAGCTAGTTAAAATTAGAATCTAATCATAAGGTTAATAATAAGGTTTATTTTGAAAGCACATCTTAGGCGCCGTCAAAAACCCCGGCTGTAAGTCCATTACTCAGTTTAGACACTAATGCACCTTTTAGTTTGCGAAGTCGAGTCTCTTAGTTAAGATTCACTTGGCTTTGATAGTGTAGTCTAGTCCTCAAAGGCTAGTCAAAGCTTTTAGTTTAGTCTCAGCAGCACTGTTGTGCTCTATTACCGTACTTGTAGCACACTTATTTAGAACGATTATGGTCTCACCTCTGATAAATTGTAGCGTCAGAGCCAGCATCTGAGAATTTCCGGACATCAGCCCAGTGCTAAATTTAATCAGCGTCACTTTCTGATTAATGATACAGCCAGAAATAATACCAGAAATACTATCACTCAGCTGCACCCCCAGTTAGTAATGTAAGAAACATCAGTAACAGTCGTAGCTGTAATAATAACATCTTATATATTTAAGGCCCAAGTGGCTCTTTCATTACAAACTTAGTGCCATCCTAAAAAGAAACAAAAAATACAAAGTTGGTAATCACAGCTGCGTGTAAGCAATTGTATAACAACAGGAAGGAGTAGTATGTTGCGCGTGGTAAGATATTAAGTCAGATCCGGTTAACAACGAACTCTCGTATAAATTAATAGTCACTAGGCCGTAAAAACTCCTATATCAGTAGCTGAGTTCAGCAAGCCACCGAGTTCCAAAAAATTGAGAGAAAACTGACTAATAGGAAGTCTGGCATGATATAAAGCGGTTAGATGGGTTTCTGGTGTTGAGGGTTCAGGGCTCTTATTGTCGTGGGAAAAAAATAATATAGCACCATGGTTGTGCGATAAGAAGGAGTCGTCGGGGTCATCGGGGTCGAAACGAGGAGGGGACAGAAGAAATCAAGGCGACCCACTAGATTGCTGAGTTCACCGACAAGTTGGCGACAACGTAAGAACACGCGATGACGATCAATAGCGACCTCGAAGACCTTGTTGGAAATCTACAAGTTGCATGTTCGGGAAGGAAGCAGACAGTAACGAATTTATGGCAAAAGTAGCTTGTGTAGGCTCACTTGAATTTTTAAAACCTGAGTTTTCTGTCTTACGGGACTGGTGGGATTGGGGGTTTTATGGGTGGGGAAAAGGGATGGACGGCACAGGGCCTTTGTAAAAATAAGTACAAAAAAGTCGTTAAATTTTGTTGAAATAGTTTAATGCGGCAGTAATATAGCGACGGCGTTGGGCACGTAAATCGAAAAAAAAGTTCGAAAAACAGATCGACATCGCATCGACCTCGAATCGACGTTGACAAACCTGGTCACTCGTGCTCATAAAACCAAAAAGTGGTTAGCAGTATTCTAGAATAGGGAGAACAAACATGGGGTATTGTTTTAAGTTTATTTCTGGAAGGAAAAAATATGTGATAGAAACCCACATATTTGTGCGTCTTTGGCAGAAATTCAATCTGCATGAGGCGATAATTCAAGATTTTCGTGTAAGTAAGAGCCAAATCCTTTATCGTAGATCGTAATAATAGTGAATTATTTTGGAGGTGGTGGGTCCAGGAAGCTTTGCCGGACCAAAACACATGAAACTACATTTGGATGGATAAAATTCCATCTGCCATGTGGCGCTCCAGCCCCAAAGCGTACGCAACCCTGCGTTGACTTTATCAACGCAAATACTGGCCGTGTCCTAAGAAAATGAGTAAATGCACTCAATGTCATCGGCATCGATGAGGTTTGCCAAGTTATTGAGTGCTGTTCAAATAAAATTTATGTAAAGAATGAAAAGGAGGGGACCAAAAACCGTGCCTTGAAAAATGCCGCTCGTGATCGGCTGAGGCATCGAGTAGGGATTGCCTACTAAGATTTTTTGGCTGCGGTTAGACAGGTAAAAACCAATAAAACGGAAGAAAGGAGGCCGGATGCCTAGTGCTTCTAGATTCACTATAAGACGCCTGTGCGGCACCTTGTCAAAAGCTTTGCGAAGGTCAAAATCGATCAAAAAGACTGATTTCTACTAATTACGAAATGAAGTAACGAGACCAAGAAAAGCCAAGTGACGGGTTTCGAATGATCTTCTAGGTAGAAAACCATGCTGTGGGGGGCTTTTTAGCTTATTTTCTGTACAACAGTCAATCATTTTATCATAAATACTTTTGCAAGAAGTTTCGCTAGATCCTGCGTTTTGTGAACACCTCGATACTTATTTACATCCGAACGAGTTCCTTTCTTTAAGACTGGAAGAATAATAGATGTCCTCCATGATTCAACAGACACACCGTTTAGAAGAAAAGCTGAGAATAGGTGACTTAGAAATCGGGTAAGCTCGATACTCTCTTGATAACTGAGTTTGGAATGCCATCAGTTCGAGTTTTTTAGACGGATAATGTGCTTACGAATTACTTCTGCGGAGAAATCAATGGTAACGATAATATTACCTGAGCGTGGCTGAAACAGCAGGATCGGTTCAGATTCCGTCGTAAGATGCTTTGCAGAGAAAAAAAGCCACGTAGCTTTGAATTTACAAAAAGTCTGCTCATATCCCCTTGCTCCCAGCAGGGAATATGAATCTGGGTTAAAAATATTGCGAGTAAAGATCCACCTTCAGTAGCTGTTAATAATAATATGTTTATTATGCCAGTTTACGGGCAATTGTAAAGAGTTGGTAATGCACCTCTTGGGCGCCTTCCAACACCTCGAAGACCGGAAAAACTTAACAAACTTCCTATGTTGCAGGCAGCATTGGTTTTTTTCCAGGTTTTGTGTTTTGTCAATACTGGGCGAGATAGGGAGTTTCGTCCAAGTAAAAAAACCTGCCTTCAAAGGTATTATACAAACGGAATATATGTACAGTTTTTAAGCTGAATTGACACATCGGCAGGAGAAATCTTTCATATCGTTTAAGGACATTAGTTCGAGACGGAGAAGGTTGGCACAAGAACACAGTGTTCTCAGTCTTCCTTCAATGGTTGTCGGCAAAAGTTGCGCGCTATCGGCTGAAGGGTTAGCAGACTGCGGGCTGCTGCTTCAGCAGCATTATCTTCAGCATGAAGCCTGGCGAGGTTCAAAGTCAACGAACGCCATCAGAGTGAAAGAGAGATCCCACCGAGTAAGCATCCAAAATTCGTGAAAGTTGTCCTGAATGTATAAAAGTTGTTATAGCTTTCTTAAACATAGGGTAGCTTTGCTGGGTTTTAATACTTTTGGGCAGCTTATTCCAGATTGATATGGCGTTTACTGAAAAGAATTGCCGGTAATTAACTGTACATGCCATAGGAAGAAATAAAAATACGTCTCGATGACTGGCGCGTCGAGAGTGCTTAAGCTGCCTTATTGTACTAAGAGGATTAAAGGTTTGACCATTCAAAAGTTAACACAGTAAAAATAGACCCTTCTGCAATCTACGAAGCCACAGGGGATCCAGATTTATAAGTTCGCACATTTGTTGGAAGGCTAAGTTATCGTGTTCTGTAGTGAAAACTCTTCTAGTGAAGAAGTGCTGCACCGATTCTATTTTCTTCCGTTCACTAGTGCGCAGAAGACTGAATAGTGGGAGCAGTATTCAAGACTAGGTCTCACGTACACATTATAAAGGCTAGTTTAACCTCTATAGTCTTGAAATTTCTAAGGATAAATCCGGTGGTTCGGCGTGCTTTTGAGACTATCAGGGCACAGTGCTCTGACAAATTGAGACTATTAGAGTAGGATATGCCCAAATCCTTGATAACTCCTGGGACATTTAGTTCGTGGCCGTCAATGCCAGAAGTCTGGCAACCAAGGCGTTCTTTGGCTACTAACCATAATCAAACTCCCTACTCCTATTTCTACTCTATTACTCTGTCTTACCTTCCTTGTCATTTTTTCTCTGATATGCTTTTTGAAAAGAGAGGCCCGTTGAATTCTGCCTCCATTTTCACTGTAAGAGTTTTTTAAATGCCTTATTATTTAATTGCACCATTAACTGCAAAACATCGCCAAATATTGCTCTAAAAGGACAGTTTCTGCTGACATCATTACAAATTTGGACAGGCCAGTCTTTAGAGGTCCTTTTTGCTTTTCACTTATTACAATAACCTACTTTTACATTTTCAGTAACCTGACTTTCCCTTTTTTTCGTTAAATTCCACCAATATAAGGTTAAATCTCCCTTCTTCGTTAAAATCCGCCAATATAAGGTTGAATTTCCCTCAATTAGCATCAGTATCCGGAGCAGCAGGAGTTTCTGTTGATGGATTTTATCCTATTTATTATATTGAACCAAGTATAATTTTCTCTAATTTAATATTTTTGGATAAATTCCGACACGATTAAATATTCAGTTGCATTCGCTAACCAAGAATTAAATGTTCGACCACAAAATACGCTAAACAGTTGGGTGGGGGGGGGCAATACATATTTTTGGCGCCCTATAAGATAATTTTGCTGAAAAGTCAACCTAATGGCTTTCCTGTGCGATTGCGAATGTGCAGCAATGTTTGCTAAAAAAACAAGGTTTATTAACGTAGATAAACCACTGCAAGAAGCTGATGATCCTTCATAAAGACGGCCCTTTGCTTCCCCGCGCCATATCTTTGTACTTGGAGAGTTCGGTTAGGCGCGGTCGTCCATATTCTTCAGTCTCCCGCCTAGCTTTCGTCCTACTTTTTGATAAACATAAACTAGCAGAGCGCAAAGTGCCGGAATATAGATGAGGATTATGATTGGCAAGACGAGCACACGAAGGTCACCCAGAAGTTGGCTTATCTTGTATACCACAGTGTCCAACTGAATTGTACAGCAGCCCGCTGCACACATGCACTTGTAGTCGGTCTCGTAGATACCACTCATCAGAAAATAAACCGAAAGTAGTACAGTGCAGAGCGAGGCCGTCATCCAGCTCTGCAGATGATGCGATGCCTTTGCCTGCTTCTCCGTAGTGCCGGGCAGGGTGAGGCTGTTCCAAGTGTCGTACAGCTGGTTGGGCGGTGTGTTTTGCACCCAGCTGATAATTTTAGAGCAGGAGATGCTTAAAATTATGGTGCAAAGACCTACAGTTAACCCAAACCGAAGATATGTCTCAGTGTAGTAGGACAAAAGTATTTTGTAGGGCAGGTACCTGTCAAGACAAGTACAATTGCCGTCATCCCACTGCACGATAAAGGAATCAGACAAATAAGGCTAACTAGGCCAAACCCAATCACGTAGGAGAGATTGACAATAAGAGATGTCGAGTAGGAGTACTGGTATCTGCAGAAAATCTGAATCACTCTGTTTCCCACTGTGAAGGTCAGCATGAGGACAGCAAATGTGTTGGTCCAGAAAAGGAGATAATGACTTCGTACTGCGTGGCAGATGAATGGGGCCAGTATGGAGTCAGCGAAAAGACGTCGCTTGGGGACGATGCGACTACTGGTCCTGAGGAGAACGTGGAGAACAGTTGAAGCAATCATGGTACGCAGGTGGAATAAGAACATTGTGAGCTTGCTTTTCAAAAGAAAGAGGAGTACCAGTACTGCAAGATTTAGCAACAGGCTGACGAAATTCATAGTGATGCCGATAAAGAAGAACGCGTTCCTCGCTAGCACAGTGCGAGGACATTTCCAGAAAGCCCCATCCATTTTCGCATTCGGGAGTGCTATTTACTTCTGTGAAGAGACAAACTCGGCGCACATATATATGATGTTTTTCGGTTAGGAGACAGACTGTGACCTTGGATGTCCAGTTGGGATTGGTGGGAGTGGCCAATGACCTTGTCCGTGCGCCGGCAAGCCCCTGCTTCTAATCAGTTGACGCATCTTCTGCCTGCACCCTGTTTATCTAGGAGCTGCCCTCCCCCCTGGCCCATACTTCCTTCCTAAGTTAATCTCCGTTCTCCACAAAGACCGTCTATGCATATGTTTCCCAGTGAGAGCTCATTCTCGCTCTAACGTCCCCTCTCCCTTTCAACCAAATGTCAGTACTGGCGGTGTGTTTTTATCTGTCGCTCCCTTTGTTCGACTCCCTGTCGTTAACACCTTTGAGGGCTGAATCATCCGAAACGCAACCCTGAATTTGCTCTTCGAAACACAGGGGGAATGCCTGGTCTCCCCGCCCATTTGATTGAGTTTCCGATGTCTGCAAACGCCCTCCACCTCACCCCCGTTACCTCTAGGTTACGCAGTTCTAGAATGTGCTTCTTCTCTATGCACCATCAGCCTGTGGTAGCATCAGCGGTCTATTTTTAAACTCTGCTATTGTTAGCCATATGTTTTTTAGAAAATATACTTAATGGCCAGACAGAAAATCTTCTACCCATAATTTACACCCAGATGCATACAGAGATAAAATTATAAAGCAGTCCTCCTATTCTTTCCCAGCGACAGTTAGACGATTGTGTTTAACTTAAACATAAAGTCTTAGCGTAAAATGAAAGAGGCCCCCCTAGTCGGTTTTCTAGTTTTCTGCTTAGATAACTGTCGTTCGCGTTTCAGAAGAATGGTTAGGAAAGGTCTGTCAGACTTCCCCAACAACATATTTGAGGCCTGTATTTGCAAAATGCGTTTTTTCTTTCATTAAATACGATGTTGCGGCTATGCTTCCAAAATTATCTCACGTATTTGCATGTCTTAGTAGTACACGTACATTGCTCTGATGAACTTGACGTGCGTTTACATGCAGAAAATCTGGGGCTGAAATACTTCCGTGTGTTTGATAATTTCTTCATTTTCTATTGCGACAAAAGTAGTTTAGGTAGTGCACCTCATATACCCATAATCCAAGCATTTTGTTTACGGAAATGGTAGTAATAGGGGGTGTAGGAGGTGGCAAAAAAGGTACTTTATAGAAGTAAGTGGAGAGTGAAAGGATGCAGTCGATTTTGTTTCCCACGGCCACTGAAAGTAGGTTGTTCTGCATTCAAATTGAAGGTGTGGACAGGGCTTCGTGTCGCGAACTATAATAATCTAAATCCAGAACGGTAATTTGAAGCAGACGACCTCCTAACCACGATTTCTATTTTTTTCAGGGATTTCGAGATAACGGCCTTATGATAATCGGATTTTTCCGCAATACGTTAAAGCATAATACAGATTAGTCAGATCTACATATATTAATCCTAATTCTCTAACCATAGAACCCCAAAAACCACAGTTTCCGTTGTAAAAATGCCGAAACTAGGGGTATATGAGGTGCACTACTTAAACTACTGTTGCCTATATTACTTGCTCTGCAGGGGGCTATCTTATTATATTTACCGACGGATCTTAGGGAATAAAGCTAGTGAAGGATATTGCTCAAGTCAGTGGACCCAACAGGCACGCAGCCATTCAACTTTAAGAGAAATCTCCCGTAAAAATTAAGAGGCAACATGTTTTAAACATGCTTGGGCTATGCCTTAAGAATCATTTTCTATTTGGTAATCGGTATTATACACAGGGCAAGGGCACCCCATGGGTTCACCGAGCTCTGGTCTATTCGCTGAACTAGTCTTACAACGGTTGTAACCAGCCGTGGTTCAAACGCTCAGACCAAACATATGGCTCCGCTATGTAGATGCTAACTTAGTTTTCATAAAAAAACTACAAAGTGAAGCCAGTTCAACAGAGTATTAATACTGTCCTCCCCACCGCACAAGTTACTCGCGAAGAAGTAATATAAGACATCCTCTCAACATTCTGGCCAACGCAAGAATTCCTCAAAACCTGCCACTTGAGCCTGACCAGCATTAACAGACATATCGACCTCGATTCACATTACGAAGGCTTGTGTGCATGGCTCACTGACTCGCACCTACAAAAGTCGCTTACCAATACTCGGTCAAGTGGAATGGCAATGATGTGACATCCTCCGACACGTAAACCCTATCTGACCTTCAACACGCCATCCCCAACAGTAACGGGAACCACAGCGACGCGTCTTCGATCGCGTTACCACCCGCCCTCACGGTGGCCAAGATCTGCTACACTATGCCTCCCTACGGTTGATCTATCTCCCCCTCTACATCTTTGTTTTTGACGACGGAGCAGCTCCTCCCGACCACGCTGCTCCGACTTCCCTTCCTCCACGCCGCCGGGATTTAGGCCCACCCGGCGGGGTAAGCTAGTCATCTGTTCAGAGCACCACAATTACCACGCCCAGTTTCGTACAGGAAGAAGAGGGGTAAGAGCAGCAGTTGTTTATCGTGTACAGGAAATCAGTGCTGGTCTGAAGCACCGACGCGCAGCAGGCCCCGGGCCCTGCAGGGAAGGTGACTGGAGAACAAGGGTTAGTTTTAAGTGATCGTAGACGTGAGAAGTAGAAGACGACTCGATCGCTGGCACAATGTTTATTCGCCTGGCGTTTCGAAATCCGTCGTGTATTCATCATGAGAGACATACTCACAGAACAGTAGCAGAAAGAGTTTGTGTGCACAGGGTTTTGCCGTAAAATTTAACCATACAGAAAAAATCAACGAACGCCTTGAGTGTGCGCAGATCCGCTGCGTCAGCAATGACCATTTGGCCCAGCTGAGACCAAATTTGGCCAAAGCAATTCGCCGCTCGGAGAACAGATAGGCCATCATATCATCCTATGCCAACGCCACAGGGTCAGATGATAATTGCTGACGAAACGAATCAGCGCACACTCAATGCATTCATCGATTTTTTCTGTACCGTTAAATTTTACGGCAAAACCCCGTGCACGCACAAACTTTTTCTGCTACTGTTCTGTGAGTATGGCTCTGATGATGAATTCGCGACGGATTTCGAAACGCCAGGCGAATAAACATATTGTCCCAGCGATCGAATCTTCTTCTACTCCTCAATTACTTCCTGGGACTCGCATGTTTGCTTTCACTAGTGATAGTAGACGTCGCAACTGCCTCTGCACTACCTATTATTACGCTCTGCAGCTAAGGCTCCCTGTCAAGATAGGATAAAGAAGACCGAAACAGAGAGGCATCGGACGATGGCTGCTTTCTCCGATGCAGGCCAGAACACCGCTCGTGATTTAGTTTTAAGTGAGAATAGACTGCCTACCCTCACTCACTGCAGTCGAGGCTTCCTGTTAAGACAGAGTGAAGAAGCCTGAGACTGAGGGGCATCGGGCGATGGTAACTTTCTCCAATGCAGGCTAACACACCGCTCGTGATTTAGTTATGGCAAGGATCCGCAGTCCAAGAGGTGGCTTCTCGAGGTTACTTAACCTAAATGGGTAGTTATAGACGTGAGCGCCGGTCGAAAAGTATCTCAAGACACCAATATTTCAGAAATAGCACCATATTAAAAGATGTGGGAACGTACAGAGATCTGCGCGACACTGATGCCGTCAAGAAGATGGTTGAGACGTCAATTCGTACATTGCATTGGATCAAATGAGCCTTGAAAACGTGTCCTCCTGAGCTATTCGTATTACGTTATTGAATCACGTTTCTCAGATGGTTTCATAGGAAGGCATGGGGGAGGCTATCAGTCTAGGTGATTTCGACGAAATCGTGGACGCTATAGTTGGGTAATCGGACATGTTAGAAACGATACCTGCACGTGTTGGTGATCTATAGGCAGAGGAAGGTGTTACGGTGTGGATTAATTGAGGGAGATAAATAGAATTGCGGGGAAACACCGGGCCGAATTTCATGGGAGCCGACGGTCTTAGACGGAGGCAATCCTACAGACGCTGTATTTATCGACTTCGTGAAGGCCTTAAATAGAGAAATACACCTAATTTTCCCGAAAAAGTATTTGGAAGATAGACATTTGAGGAAGAATGGTCAAGTGGATCTATAGTTTTTTATCCTCCAGATTAGCCATACCTATTACTAACAATTCTACGCCGGGCTCAGTAAAAGTTGAAAGTGTTGCCCTACAAGCGTTTGTTTTAGGTCTACCAGATTTCCTAATTTCTGTAAATTACTGCAATAACGCAGTGGATTATGAAGCTGTCACATCCACCGACAATGCAAAATGCGGACTGAAGCCAAATGTGCTGAAGAAGCAAAAAGGTCACAATCGAATATCGACAAACTGAATGTTTGATCGGTTAGGTGGCAACCGTGGGCTAATTTACATAAATGCGTGGTCCTAGGCCATATTGGCACTGCGTTAAAAGATGGAGAACCGCACGAAGATCTGGGCATGTGAACAGCCAAAAAATCGATGTTGTCAGGTCACTGTTCAAGTACATTGCACCAGATCAGATTTGCATTTGGAATATCTCCTCCTATGTTCGTCGGAAGAAGTCTTCTGTGTCAAATAGGTACCACGAAGGTAGTCGAAGGTTTTGGGGGCTTTACCGTAGGGCACTGATTGCGCTGGTTCGCGAGATCATGGAGTTTGGATACGGTCAAATTACCACAGGGCAAAGTGGAGTACATTGCACTAGCCTGTGGATGCATATTCTTGCTGACGGCCCATAGGATGTACATTCAAAGATCAACAACGGAAAAAACCGCAAAACGCTTCCCTCTGGTCTTAGATGCTTACTCTGAACCATGATATTAAGTTTAAATGATCTTCAGAACGAACAGACGACGAATGGAAACCTAGCCTGTTGCATACCTCCACAAATATTCATGCATTTGTTCTATCTGCTTCTATAAATGACATGTGGAAATTTCCATCACGTTTCAAGCCACCATACTGACCTCCTTTAGCTGGAGACTAAGTCTAAATGATTTTCAGGACCGACGACGAACGAGCGGAGAGTTGACAGATATCCAAGCCGTGCCCTCACAGCCAAAGGATGTCTCCTGACAAAAGCAGCTGGCTAAGCAGAGAAAGTAAGAAGACACGCTGTGAAACTGTATTGCCGCTAGAGAACTACCACACACAAAAAAGCAATCGGTGAAGACGAGAAAATGAGTTGTGCAATCGAGGGAGAGGACGTCAAATAATGTGGAATGATTGGAGGACGAAGGACCAAATGGCGAGAGAATAAGAAGTGGGAGAAGGAGAAAATCCTCATGATAAACATATTATGCTAGTTGGAAGCACAACGTTAAGAGGGAACGGATGCGGGTAGAGCAGGAACACGTGTGGATATCATTTTAAGAGGCGAATCTGCGGTTCTTGTTGACACCAAAGATCTGCTCCCGGATCTTTGGTAGCAACTTCTCGGCCACTTGATCCAGCCGGGCGTCCAGAGTATTGGTCACACGAATGCGTCCATCCCATACAGAGATCTCGACGCCGCCACAGCTGAAGTTAGCAAAAGACCGTTAAGTCACCTTCAGTTGAACAAGGGATGCATAAAATACGTCCAGGTGACAAACAATCAAACTAAAACGTACCAAGAGTCAGGCAAAAAGTTCTTTGTGTCGATTTTGGCCAAAACTGTAAGTCCGGCCTCTTTCTGCACTGTCGCAATACTGGACGGCAGCACAGACTAAAGGGTTGAACAACGTAATGAAACAATAGTAAAAGATATTTGTTACTTAAAACAAATCAGTAGGTTGTCACGCGAAAGCGACGGATTATAACGACTAAAATGCATGGGCTCTAGCACCGAATAACAGACAGGGTCAAGGGCCAGTTAAAATAGGTGTCAATGGTCAGGCGGAATAGTGGAAAGCACTAATTACCTGCACAAGATCGACATCACACTTTCGGCATTTGACCAGAACGTTTGGTTCTACCAGTTGAAGCAAGGCCTATGGTGAGAAAGAAGAGAAAATTGTCAGGAGTGAAGGGAATTGAGCAAACGCCAGCAGTTTGGCCAGGTTTAAGTCGGCGTTTGTGTGTCTAAACGCTGAGAAAGCCATCACTAATAATATCTTCTATCTAAGATGGCATACAGCATACAGCAATAGTAAAGAGAGCTCAAATTATGCCCTTAACTTTAAAAAAACTGGTAACAATAAGTGAACAGAGAAAACCTAGAATAGGAATTCAGATTCATGCTGTGCTAAGTTCTAGCAATCAACCCCTTTTTAAGGGCTCTTTGCGTCCGATTAAGAGTATAATAGATTCCGGTTACCTGGGCCTGCCGGCAAAGCTGATGAAGTGTTGAAAAAAACAGAAACAGCTCATGGGTACACCACTAAACTTACTACACTCACGAGGACCAACATTATGCTCAAGTAAGGAAAGGCTGGGAAAGTAGCTTGCTGGACACAAGTTCTTTCAAGTCCGCGTTATAGGAATCACGCTCCGCTAGGTCACGATAGTCAGTCGCCCGTAAGAGCTCGTTGGTGCAGCTTACGTCGTGAACAGTTGGCGTCGTGACCGATAGGTGGAAGTTCGTCAGCACATGCGATAATTCAGGCAGTCGTTTCAAGGGATCAGTTAGGCCCTATGACACCTGACTGACTGCTATCTTTTTCCACCATTCACAGCACGCCGCACGACTTAAATAAAACGCAACAGTAAGGTCACTTTTCGCAACAATGGCCACCACGTGCTTCACAGGCGGAAGACCGGTGACTTTCGTGAGAATTAATTGATAATCCTAACGGCCTTGCACAGCATCTACCGCACTATTTCCATCCTCATCCACCGAGACAGAAAGACCGGAAGTAAGGTCGAGCGCGATGGTTCAAAAGCCAAAATAGTCAGTCTACACCTGTCAACCAACACATGATTTTCGCACGCATGGGACCAGGTTTTAACAGAAACCAGCGGCGATTCGGGCCTCATCTAATTGAGAACGCCACAGTCCAAAGGAGCCGTTAGGTCTGCCTTTGTGTCCTGATCGTACCGGATGCGCAGGCCACGACTTCTAGCGCATTGCGATAGATTCAAGCGCGTAAGATTTTGTTTGAGCAAAACATGCACTGACGTTCTGTGGGGAGGGATTTCGCAGTGTCGACGTCAAGCTCTTCCCTCTCTCCCAGTACACTGCCCGCACCCACTCACCTATCTGGTGCTGGATTTAGGCGTGAAGCCTGCGTATAGGCATGTCCAGACAGTTGTCATGGGATGCGATGAGTATCGTAACACCAGTCATTTGCATTGCACGCAGTAAGTGAAAATTGAGCGGTTTCATGACAGAAAACCTTTACGACAACTGTGGGTTATGAAGCGGACACAAGTAGTGGTTTAGTTCCATTCTGCATCCAGCGAAAATTTCTCGCCTAAAGGCGGCACTTTTTGCAGCGCTCACAACCGTTCTGTACGACTCAAATAAGATGCCAGGGCAAGGCCACTTTTTCACAACGACACTTCGACAATCATGAACACCTAAGTTCGTCGCGTGCTCCACAGTCAGGCAGCCGCAAAGACGTTGAAGTGCATGTGAAGTAGTTTATAGTGTTAAGAGGCTTATGCAGTATTTACGGAGACCAGTAGCGGTATCGGGCGCGGTGACGAAAAAGCCAAAAAGAGTCTGTCTACGTGTGTAACACAAGACATTGTCTTCGCACACATGGGGTCAGGTTCTCAAGGAAAGCAGTGATAGCCTTTTTTCATCTAAGTAGAAACGCCAAACTCAAAAAGGGGCCACTGGGTCTGCCTCTTTGTCCTGCTCGTACCGGTTGCCCAGGCCACGGCTTCTAGCGCCGCACGATAGATTCAAACGCGTAAGATTTTTAGAGTAAGAAATGCGCTAAGGTCCTGTTGTGTGAATGGGATTTTGTAATGTCAGCGTTACGCTCTTCCCTCTCTAAGCTCACTGCTCGAGTCGCTCAGCCATCTGGGGCGTAAAGCCTGCATCTAGGCATGCCGTAATGGGATGCGCAGGCGGGTGCCATGCCCAAGTCTGGCTGCCGTCATCTGCGTTGCCTGAACGCCTCTCTACCGCATGGAGACTTTTTCGCAACAACAACAACAACAACGACAAGAGCCTGCAGCCCCTGCAGATGGAGTCAATGGCTGCTACTGTCGGATAATTAAGGCCGCCGAAACAACGACGAAGCGTGAGAGAAGTACGGGAGACAGGCGCGAGCGCGAGCTACGCATTGCACTTTTAGACAGCAGTACGTATGCTTTAAAGTCAAATCAGCAGTGCAAATGCAAATAGCATTGAAATAAAGCTATCGAAACGCCCGGAGGAGTATCTAAATACAAATGCTGATTTTCATATTGTATCGGCATGTTCACTCACGGCTCCCTTAACGTAAAGAGGATTTTTAGTCAGTCTAAAATTGTGATGAAAAAGAAGGAGAATGCTCCGATTGACTACTCACTGTCTTTTAGGTTGAAGGCAATTCTTCATATCCGTAGATATACAGGCGTCATTTTCTAACTGGGTGTTAGGATGACTGAGTACGTCATCCAGATAGACAGACATTCCGAGGTCAAGCCAGTCCGGTGCATACATAACGGGCCAAGTCATGCGACCTTCAAAGGGCGGACATTAGGCTAGGACAAAGGAGGCACACGCGAAACCAGACTGGCCCGGAGCCGAGTTACTACTATCAGTTAGTTCATGCTAAGGACAGATGCACAGGCGCGCATAGCGAGTGAGCGAATGGCCACTTAGAGAGCCAATGGGAGCAATGAAGACTGCTCCTTAGTTAGAGAGGCTGCGAGCAGAACGGGGACTCTGCTGTTGGATACGCTGCCAACGACCCGAGACTGGTGCCGAGACGAGACCGACCACAGAAGGCAAAGCTGCTGGACACACGGAAACACAGTTAGTGTACTAGTACACCTGACAGTAAAGTATCATCAATCATCCTATTCCGTCTTCTCTTCCTAACGCGTACTACGGGACATAACCAGTGTTGACACAGGAACACATTCGGTTACAACAGCCGTTCCTGAAGAATAGAACAGGAGATATCAGAGATACACTTTTTCAGTGGATAAGGAAAAAGGATTTTCGAGCACCGGACCAAGTTGTTTATTATCCAGGGCTTTCAAACTCTTACATGAGTCCATCGTCAGACATAATAAACAGCAACAAAAAGGAGGCTAATTATAGGGTGTTTACACCAATCAACTGTCGGGGTCGTCTGGTCGTAAGGGGTAAGAAACGGCCATGAGAATGGAGGGGAGTCAATTATAGAGGTACCTCTGTAATAAGCCGTTTTTTGTTGCTGTTCGTTACCTCTGACGATGGCCTACTGTAAGAGTTCGAAAGCTCAGGATAACAAACAAATTGACCCGCTGCCCGACAATCCTTCTTCCTTACCCATGTAAATACCGGGAACGCGAACGGTTTCATTCATTCATACTTTTCAGGAGACAAATGTACACACCCAAACTAGACAATACATTGCATTCAACGGCTACCTTAAAGCCAAGTGGATAATTAGAGTGCGAACTGGTTAAAGCTGGTTGCCGCACTTAATAAGCGGAAATTCTGAAACGCACTAAGTTAGCATTTTAAAATCTGCCCTGCTGCTCAGTAAAGAAGACGCTGACTGCTAGTCTTCCGCCAAAGACAAAATGCATTCAAACACCATTCCCTCGCTCGGCTGACTTTAAAACCGTTGTTATTGAGGGAAAAATGCTGCTGATTCAATGAATTTCGAAACAGCATCAGCGTACTGCAACACAGAGACACAATCTCAACACGTACATTAAACGAGTGCCTTAGCGGCAAGAGAACAACTAGAGTCCGATATGGACTACACTGGTTCCCTGACTTAATTGCGTGCAGATTGGCAATACGCGGAAATGCTTAAAGACACTCAGTTCACATTTAAAAATCGTCCATACTGCTCGGTGAGGAAGGTAGTCTTCAGCCAAAGAAATAATGCATTCAAACACCATCCCCTTTCACGGCTGACTTTTGGGAACCACAGCAGACGCGTCTTCGACCGCGTTCCCACCCTACGGTGGATCTATCTCCCCTTCTTCACGTTTTTGATAACGGAGCAGCCCCTCCCGACCAAGCTGCTCCGACTCCTCCTCGCCACCGGGATTGAGGCCCACCCGGCGGGGCTCCGGATCCAACAAGGGCTACTAGCCAGCCAGCGACCCAGCGGCTGACTTTTAAATGGTTATGCTATTGAAGGAAAAATACTGTCTGTTCACTGAACTTCGAAACAGCATCAGCATGCTGCAACACAGAGACACAAGCTCAACACGTGCCCCTCTGTGTGTGTGTGTGTTGGCTCAACGCCTCTTTTTGGCAAGAGCCTATAGTCTCCGTGGGTCGAGTTACTCGCCGCTGGACGCTTGAAGGCACTGAAGCGACAGCGAGGCAGAGAAAAGCGCTGGAAATTTGTGACGAGCGCGCGCGCACGCGCACAAGCACGCGTTGCACTTCAAGGCAAGCACGTAAGGACGCGGGTGTCAGAGGCAGTGCTCGACCCGGACCCGTGTAAATCCAAACTCGTCTAATAGGTCAGAGGCCTGAGAGCAGAAGTGAAAACATGAGGGAGCAGCTACTGCGGAGTCCTACGGCATAGTGACTAAAAAGATGATTAATCTTTGGCTCGGACAGAAGAAACCCTAGATGCCATGTTGGGTAATCGGGCTTTCTCGACACTAGATTTAGTCGCCGGATATTGACAGGCATTAGTCAGGCCGTCTCCCCAGTTTCTGCTACGGTTTCCTGCTCATGTCTCTGATGATGAATCCGCAACGGATGTCGAAACGTCAAGCGAATAAACGTATTGTCCCAGCAATCGAGTAGTCTTCTTCTCACTACCACTAGTGCTGCACTATTCCTGCTGCACTGTATTGTCATATTATTGCCCTTTAGTACTGTACTTGTAGTGTACCTAGCTAGACAGATGATGTTCCGCAAATTCTAAGCTAGAGCTAGGTACTGCAGACAGTCAAAGGCAGCCTAAAAAACGCAAATGCCTCTTTCTTACGACTTAAATGCATGGTAGATATTCAGCTATTATTACATACACGTTTCTTTAACCTTTCATTTTACTATAATCCCGATATAGGTTACGGCTGCATACTAAGTTAAAACTTCCTACATGCACGCACACGCTGCGTTGAAGCATACTAATTACTGACCTTAGAAAGCCCGCTTACTAGAATAAGCACCCTTGACATTGGCATACTACCTCTAGCAACAGTATCCTAGCTATCGCAGTCTACACTTCAGGAAAAACTGACAGTTTTAGTGAACAGAGGTAGAGGGGTAAAAATCCCGGCAAGAATTGATGTGCTCCGAGCTTCAAACATCTACTCATTCGGAATAGCATAAATCAAGGTCCCAACTCCTATTTGAGATCGAGGGAACACGAGCCCAGTGCGGACTCAACTCAGTGTCATTTCTGACCAATTATTAGGGTCAGTAATAGTAGCAGCACCACTATTACTCAGCTACACCGCTAGTAAGCAGTACAAAATTGTAGAAGCAGTACTAGCCTTGATTTCCTTGAGTCTACCTTGACACCTACGGAAGGTGACTAGGTATAAATAGTGCAGTGGTACCAGCGCAAAAGACCACTGCCACTTAAAGACTAAGTAGCCGGTGTGCTGGCCTGCACTGAAGAAAGCGGTCTACGCCTGATTCTTGTTCGGTCATCTCGACTTTTCCTTGCTACCGATTCAAGCGGGGAGAGGGTTAAGAGTGTGGCAGATGGTTGCTCGTCTACTTTCACTATACCTAACTAGTCATTATCCTTGCTCTTGGGCATATGGTGGACATTATCGATTTTGATGGTCGAACAACCACTGCCGTGTATATATACGCATCCGTATAGCTCAGCAGTTTTAGCTTTCGATAGAAGAAGTGAACCTTCAATAAATCCGACCTGCAGTCTGTAGAGATTCCTGGGAAAGTATTATCAGTTTTGAGCTGAAGGTCTGACCGCGTGACTTAGCTAGACAACGCATGGCTCTCGGTCAGAGTAGCGTAGGTCAAGTGCTAAGATCGTTGGCTGCACTTAAGCGTTGCCCCTGAATTCCAGATATAACGGGCAGCCGAATTTCAACATCTGGAAATTCAGTTATGTGAGGAAAATATATGTTAGTGCAAAGATTTAATGCCTGTAAGACAGTTTCTTATTTGTTTTCGCTGGGTATTTAACGCCTTTGTTCGCAGCGGGCTCATTTAAGGGCTGTTCTGGGGGTAAGCTTATGAGAGGAACGATTAAGGTTTAGAGATAGGACTTGGGATTGAGGACTTGTGGATTAGGGCTTGAAGAAACTTTTTGGGGTCTAGGGTAGGTGAGGCTTTAGGGTTAGGGCAATTGGTTCCTACTTTCAGAAATCTGTTACCTCCCAGTCTCCAGTAATTACCGTCGGCTTCTGTGGTTTCAACCCGTTTACGGTCTGTTTACACACTACCTTTGAATTTGCACGCAGTTTTCACTAAGCTTTGTCGAATATTCAAACAACGTTACGGGTTACATTGATGTTTTAATTTTTCTCTCCCAGAGTCACTGATCTACCTTTGCCTTTTATTTCACTTGGAAAATTGTCAGTCCCGTAGTACGGGGAACTAAATAGTGGATTTGCCTTCGAGGCAGGCTTTTTCAGGACTCGATCCGAAACAGATTGTTTGTGAACGAATGTTCAGTAGTGCGAAAGATACTTTCGATGTAACTGTGTGGGGATTAACAGATATCCAGTGAGATTCCACCACCGCATGGTAATGCATCTGTCTTCTCTGGAATTTAATCGTATAATGTCGAAACGATATAATAAAATATACAATATATTAGATCGTTACGTTCAGTTAATGTATCCAAATCTATTAAAATGCAAACACTAAAATATGCCAGGGTCAAACCTTCTCTACAGGACTTTTCATCCTCCGCCGAGATTTTTTAAGGCACCAATCAATTACAACTGAGACTACCGAGCTCAATCGTTTGACAAGATTGAACATTATGTAGTCATCTAGCTGGGATCGGAGTTTTCGATCCGAGCAAGAGTTGACCTCACAGTAAGACGTGCTTCCGAAAACACGATGACGTTCAGCCGAGGCAGGCCCGAGAAAACCAGACGAGCCCTCAAAATTGACGCGAAATTCCGGCTATGCAACCAGGCAAATGCTAATCCTGACGCCTGCGTCAGTCAGCCAATCAGCGTTCCCCACACACACTCGTACACAAGGCGAGCCATTCAGGACGCAGAATATTCAACTGGGACGGCGGCCGTAAATACGACGTCCCGGAGGGTAGTAAAACATAAGTGCGGTTGCTGCAATGAGGAGACATTGTGTTCTGCGGGAAGGGCAAGCGACCTTCCGGGCTAAGACACTAGACAGCTCTGTTTGTAGTAGCACTCTGCATGGTTGACGACTATTTATTAAGAAGAAGAAGAAGACGGCTCGATCGCTGGGACCATACTTTTATTAGCCTGACGTTTCGAGGTCCGTCGCAGATTCACCCTCAGAGACATATTCAGATAGCAGTAAATAGATAGCCACAACTGCTATCTCACTATGTCTCTGATGACGAATTCGCGACGGATCTCGAAACGTCGGCCGAATAAAAGTTTGGTCCCACATGTTCGCTTGTCTTGGCGACTATTTATTAGCCTATTAGCACTCAGTTAGATAGAGGAGGGAACACGCAATGGGACTTCAGCTCAAATCTCCGATCTTTCCAACTTTAAGTTGGCTAACGATAACAACTAAGTTAGAAATGGATGTAGCACCTTCCAGCTCTGCCACCCGCGATGTGTTAGATGTCACGTGATCATGGCTCTCAACCGCCGGAAAATGCACACACACAGCCGCTGGAACAGCCAATCACAGGCGTCTACAAACTATTATCGGTCAATCAACTGATCAAGCGGACGCTGACTAACGCTCACATGACGTGTATTCGATCACGCGCCTACATCAACCCCAGCGGACCGACGCGTGTGTAGGCTCAGAGCTTGTCGCCGCGTGTCGGAAACTCGAACTAGGACAGAGTTTCTGGTCAGAATACACTACTTTTAATGGTGTCTTTCTCCTTCTCCACAAAGAAGCACAGTCTCGTGATTTCAGTGCTTGGAGCAGAAACGCTGTCTAGATCTTACATGGTCATTCCAGACATGCCATTACTTTTTATTCCTCTTGTGTCCCCGAAGGCTTAGCGACTCATCTTGGAAGAGTTGCTGAACTATCAGGAGCAGGCTGACTGTGAAGTAAAAATTAATTTCCGACCCTTCGAACGTGGACCAAGGTTCTACCTTTGAGGAGTAACATACCTCAGACACGGCAAACGGTTTCCCCGGTTCCTATGAATGGTCTTAACTGAGCATTTAAAGTGGTTGAATGTGCGATCAACGCTTCCTGCAAGGCGAATTAGTGTGCTGTCATTGTTATCAAAATCGACCCATATTTGTGTGATTGTTAAATAGCTCTCTCTATGACCCGAAAACCCACAGGTATGCACAATTCAGTCTGCACTGGCAGTCAATGGTTGCTTGCGAGCGGACGAAATTTGACTTGTCACCGACAAGCTCCACAAAACATGAACCTCAAAAACGCATAATGACTTCGAGTTTGTGTTGCAGTTTATGTATAGTGCCGCAGAGGTTAACACCAGTCAAACTCAACACTTCCTTCCTGTGTCGTTAACTAGTCGCAAAACTCCAGAAGAGACGCCTGCTCTCAAAGCATTGTGGAGGGGTTTCGAGTGCAAGTGATGGCTTAGTAGCTGAGCAAATTAGGGCAAACACTTCCTAAACAATTCGGAAAACGGCTATGGTGAGCGCAGGTAGGATATCGTCAAAGTATAGTCTACACTTCCTTATGGTAATTATTTACCATACTAGCGACATAGAAGTGTTAGCTAAAAGCCCAGACAGGCATATTTCATCGTTGCATTACATAGTCTTGTTCCTGATAATATGAACTCGGGTTCCATCCCGTTCTGTTTAATTTCCGAGAAATAAGAGTGCGAATTTGGGGAAAATCCATCGGAAGTAAATATTTTCAGGCTCGGTGAGAAGCATGATATTAATAGTTGTACTGAAATCCATCGGCTACCGTGCTATAACGGGGTAATTTTGACAAACTGCCAACAAGAATGCAGTAGTACATAGCATTAATTATTTTCCACACATTTGCTGTATATGCCCGCCAGTGCTGTCGGGACATTATGACATAATGCGCGTTTCAAGCGCCGGTGAAGGGTGCAGTTCAAGCTTTTCATAATTCTGACTGACTAGCCTTCACCCCTGGCCAGCGATGTCAGCCATCTCTTTACTCTGACTGGCTACCCTTCAGCCTCTTACGTCTAAGCTCCGCCATAAAGCCCTGCCTGTTAACATGAGTCGTCACTTAGGTTACTCCCCCGTCCTCAGTACACCTCCTGCCTACAGACAGCCCTCTGTTTTGCCTACAGGCAGCCTTCTGATTTACATACAGTATATTCGTCCTGCGTGCCAACCGCCTTTCTGTTTTCAATGCATTACCCTTTTAGTTAGTATCTGTGCTGATGGCATGGTAAGCAGATGCGCGGGCCCATGCCACAGTATTGTTTTTTGGCACTGAGTTGGCTCATCAGTTACCTATAAAACTCACGAGCGGAGACGACGCATCACTACATGACAAACGTTGCTGGCTACATCGAATATGGCTTCATTTTCAGTCTAACACAATCCTGAAGGCCGAGGTGAGGATAAGACCGACTGTCGTTCAGTCCAAGTAGTACAGAAAACCATCTGTCCACGAAGGCGCCTACCGCAAAAGCTTCCCGTCCAGAGATGACTTTGGTGAAGGACCACGGCCCGTGCGGTGTGTCTGACAAATACGCCTTACCATAAGGCCTGAAGATAGATACGGTAGTATTTCTACAGTTAGTCTGAAAACGGACTATGAAGATCATTTTATGCGGACCTCGAACATGTAGTTACTCGGAATAGCATAAACCCAAATTCACACTCCCTGTTGCGATCAAGAGAATATGAGTAGAGGTTGTTTAAAGTCCAAACTGCAGTTAAATAATGTAGTTAGCCTATAGGTAGTTTACAGACGGCAAGCGTTACAATATAAACCATGGTAGGATTTCTGTTATTACTTAATGATGGTTTATTTAACCCACAAGCTAACCATCTTACCTCATACAGATTGAGAGTGCATACTGACTTCTTAAAAAGCACACACAGGCTGTATTATAGTATACTACTGGCCTTAAAAAGTATGATTACTAGATTTAGCAATTTAGCATTGGCACGTACTTCTAGCAGTAGTAGCATAGTCCTCATAGCCTGAACCTAGTAGAAACGGACACAGTCTGATGGATAGAGTTGAGAGGGTAGAAACAAAGGTAAGCTTTGCCGTGCTCAGGGCCCCAAACGTGTAATTACTCGGAATAGTTTAAATCCACAGTCACACACCTGTTGAGATCAAGGCGGTATGAGCCCCAGCGTTGGCTTTAATCAGCGTCACCTCTGACAAATGTTAGCTTCAGTGTTAGTACCCGTACTATTAACGCGCAGCTACATTGCTACCTAGTAGGGGTAGAAATACGAGAAGCCGTATTCGTCTCGGTCCCCTTCAGCCTGTCTTGGTACCTACTGAAGGCGAGTAAGGATATACAGCACGGTAATACCCGCGCAAAGTCTACAGTCACTGAAGACTAAGCTATGCGGTGTTTCTGGCTTGCATTGGAGAAAGCCACCAACGCCGGATCCAATCTGGTCTTCTTGGCCCATGGTGAAGGTGAAGAGTGTGGTTGGCGCAAACTACGTCTGCTATCACTTTAAACTACCCCCCCCCTGTAATCAGTCACCGTCACTGTACCAAAGGACTTCATCGAAATCGATAGTCGCACAATCACCCTAAGGTTTGAAGAAACTAGGAGCTATCCGGTCTGTGGCCAAATAAAAACATAGTGAAAGAGGCAGAGGCCTAAACGATACCTGGGTGATCAGGCCTTCCAGGGTGGTGCGATACTTGTCGGTATGCTGAGTGGCCGCAAAGAGACGCTCACGTGCCTCACCAAGCAACTTTTCAATGAACTGTTCCCTGCTCTGCAACACCTTAAGACGTGCCTGGTGCATTAAGTTAGAGTCCTGGCTGAAAAAAGGGAGAGGGGTATAGTGTCAGGCGTGTTGAGAGGAGGAAGCCTACATTTTCTTGGATAGTTCCAGCTGCTTCTCCTTCTTTGCGTAAAAGTCCATTATTTTGAGGCGTTGATTTTGGACAAGGCGGGATTTTTCTAGTTGAAATTCCTCCTCAGCCTGGAGGAGAAAAGAATGACTAGTTTTTGACAAAGACTGCCTACCTTGGCATCAATTTCCTCAACCTTGGTGTTCGCCTCCTGGTCAATGAAGGCCACCAGCCGTTGGATCTACAGTCCAGCAATAAAAAAATAACAGTCCGCGCTTTTAACTTGATGCGGGAATGCGAATAAATTGCGGCTACAAAAAGTGTCCCAATAAATGAGACAATTCGGAGCTTGGAATGCTTTCACTGACGCATACAAAACCTAACTTAGAAACAGAATTTAAAATATGCCCTATGAGATATTTACATAGTGAAGCAGACCTGCAAACTCGAAACTGGGAGTGCAAGCAACATGATATTTCAGTCATCGGAAGCGGACATGGGGGAAAGACGATTAGAAATAGACGGATAGGTCCACTGAGGACTTTTCAGTTACGTTAAAGGACTGAGGCGAAAAGGGTCAGAAGAATTACCAGGTTCTATTCACTGGTCCTCAGCGCTGCATTTAACTCTGGACAGCTCTCAAAGGATATTTGAAAAGACGCCTCAGCTGTTATTCTCTCTTTTTTATGTGAAAAGTCAATACGAGTGGAAATGTTACCAGTAGTGATCAAGCAACACACTACTAACATGATACCTCTAAGTGTAAATGATTGAGTGACAATCTGGAGGTTGCCTGACAAAAGAAAAATGTCTTAAGAAACTTGCGCGAGAAGTGTGCAAAATTGTTTGCGAGATGCTTGAATTCCGATCAAGCCCAGTGGCAGCACAAAGACGGCAGTTTAACAGAGGTTTTACTAATGACCGTAAACTAATTCTAGCTAGAAAATCGCTTAAGAAAATGAGTTTACATTTTGGTGGTCGCAAAATGAAGGGGTGAACACGAAAAAATTTGCACCAACCACTTTGTGTTTAAGAAAATGCAAAACTAAGCGTAAAACGAGTTTCTGTCCAGCATAAATCTAAAGAATCCGCTGCCCAGTGAGAAAGACTTCAGAACATAAATTACTTAGCCATGACATTCAGTTGCTTATGAGCAAGAACAATAAAGTATTCATTTTCCATAGCTTTAGTAGTACTATGCTGGTAACGGGGAGGAATTATGATGGTAGAGATGAGAAAAATTAAATGAGTAAAACAAACCAGTCCCTATTAGTCGGATTACCAGAGTTGCGTACTTATAAAGTCATCATGTCAGGTATTTTTCCACAGGCCCCATTATCCATTCAAGGTGACCGGTGATTAGGCTGAAGGCCTTTCAATGAAACCCTGTCCACCTTTATTTCCTATATATCAGCTCTAGATCCAGAGACACCACCCCAGCAAAGTGTAGGTAGCCAGTGGCTCGATATCGTTCATCCTTGTGCGTTGCCAGAAGACTTGCAATGTTCTGAGCGACTGCCAATCAATTCGGCTAATCTGGTCTATAAATGGTCTTAAAACATCTGCTTTAGTGTGATGTTTGTGCAGGGCGATGGCGAAGTACTGAATAATACAACAAAAAGAGCATTTGGTAAGAGTGATCATAGTGTTGTATTCACCGACTTTCACGTCATCCGAGCGTTATTGATACAGTGGGTCGACGTGCGAGCATTTAAGCCACGAGGCGAAGACATGCCGATTACACTGATCAGCCAGGTTGCAACTGCTTAAGACTCTTTATACACGACACGTGTTTAGTGCCTATTACTGGTGTCAGCATGCCTAATCTAACCAGCGTCGGTGGTGTCGCGGTGGTGATGTGAAGAGTACGATACGGTCTCCTGAGTGGCCAAAAACCGAGATTTAAATAACAGCCATGCTGGAAGGTATCGGGGTGGATTTTTAGTCGAGTTTTTTGTATTCTTGGGCTAAAACGACAATGTATCGAGAACAGCAGCACCAACATTTTCAGATACACAGATACGCGGTTTATCATAGCTTAAAACTAACAGAACCTTAGTTAAATAAGATGAGCGAGTGGATAGGGGTGTGGGTTTTATGGATCAGAACTCGCCCGGCACATAACGATTATGTTTACAGACACGCCGTCTAGCTATATTATCCGTTACATGGATTCAATGAAGGGAATCAAACTTCACAGCGAATTCGACAAAATGGTGACGGCCGATGGCTGGCAGCCATGGCGAGTCTGAGCCCATTAGCCAAGCTGCAGGCTACCTGGCGCATCCACGGGTGGCGGATAATGGCGCGGCCTTCAGTGAAGGCTAGCTGTGAAATAAGCAGGCTCCCGGGTCTGGCGAATAAGCAGTCGCGGACGCAGCAGCGACAGTGTTAACAGGGCGCGGTGGGCTGAGGTCTGGCGCACCGACTGCCTTATAAAAGGCCACAAGGCCCAATGGCGAGCGTGAACCGCCATGAAATAGGTTTGATTGCCACCAACACCTCTGCCTTGTGGTTAGGTTCTTGAGCCAAAGTGCTAGAGGAGACAACCTCGAACAAAGAATCCGAGCGGCCGTTGGGGACCCGCCTGTATTCAAAATTCCCAAGAAACCTTATGATGTCTACTTACCTTACTATGACCAATGCTACGGCGTCCGCGGGAACCGACGCGCTTCGCAACCCTTGTCCGGTGGTGCGGGCGAATAATGTGCAAGCTGGACTGCTAAACAAAAAAAGGACTCTTGGTATTGGATGCTGGAATTTGCGAACCCTTCTGGAACCTGGTACTCAAAGTCTAACAGCGCACAGTCTCTATGAATATCACGTGGATGTTTGTTGCTTGTCAGAAGTCCGACTCCCCGACTCAGGCACCCGAAAAATAAAAATCCCGGGGGTCGATTCTCATTTCACTTTGTATCACAGCGGTCCGAGTGACTCATCTGGTAGACACGGTGTGGCTATTGCTCTCTCGGAAGAAACTAACCATGCACTACTAGCATGGGAACCAGTCGACGACCGAATAGCCTATGTTCGACTAAAAGGCCACTTTACGAACACCTCGGTCGTATCTGTGTATGCCCCGACGTCGGCGGCTGAAAAGCAAGAGAAAGATAATTTCCCCTCGCAGCTGCAGGAGCTAGCCGAACGACTACCTCGCTGAGATCTGCTAATTGTTGTCGGGGACCGGAATGGCCGGACTGGGCTCGGTGACCCGACAAACAGCCACCTTCTTGGTCGTTTTGGGCTTGGCTCTCGAACGGACAGTTGTGAGAGGATGCTGCAGTTTGCCGAACAGAACCGACTGTTTGTTACCAACACATGCTTTCAGCATCGTCACAAACATCTACTGACTTGGTATTCGAACGATGGCCGTACCGCCATTTAGATCGATTACATTCTAGTTGGTTCACGGTTTCGCAGCTGGGTCCACGATAGCAGGCCGATGCGAGGTGCCGAAACTGGTAACGTCCACGGGTCTGACCATGCTCTCGTTCGCACGCGCCTGAAGGTTCACCTCTCATCTGTGCCCAAACTGCCACGTGCGAGACGCCTTGATGTCGCAAAGCTCCGGCAGACCAACACTACCAAGACTCTAAGCACAGAAATCCAGTCCCGTCTTATGACCCAGGCTGACAACGAGGGCAGTAGCAAGTGGCCATCACTGAAGACATCCATGTATAGGGCAGCTGAGAAGATTCTTGGATTCACTCAGCGGCGCCGCAGTAACTGGATCAGCGGAAGAACCCTGCAGCTATCGGCCGAGACGACTCGAGCCAGGTCCCGAAACGATGCCTCCTTCCGCAAACTTCGAAAGCTGACAGAAAAGTCGGCAAGAGAAGACCGGCAGAAGTATTGGTCCAAAACGGTGACTTCTATGAAGCAGGCTTCTAATGTTGGTGACACCCGAAAATTGTACCTAATCATACGCCAGGTTAGTGGTAAGCCCCCGACGTTCTGTGATTCTGTTCGCGATGTGAATGGAGGATTTATTGCCGACAACTAGGCCAAGGTCGATCGCTGGCGTGAACACTTCGAGCACCTACTCAACATTGACGAACAACCCATCACACCCTCCCTCTCCTCTACAGCGGAGTTTCAATCCTCTCCTGCCTACGCAGTGTCGTGTGACCTCCCTTCCGAAGACGAAGTTACCGATGTAATGCAGAGGCTACGCAACAACAAGGCGTGCGGAGAGGACGGTATTCCTGCAAAAATCTACAAGTCCTGTGTCGACACCCTGGCTCTTCGGCTGCATGAGGTGATTGCACAGGCGTGGCGAGGAGAGACCGTTCCCGATGACTGGGGCTCAGGTATCCTTGTACCTGTCCACAAGACGGGAGATAATACAAGATGCGAGAACAACCGTGGCATGTCTTATCGATGTTGCTGCAAAGATCTTCGCTGTTGTTCTTCTCAAGCGCTTCCAGTCTGTACGTGACTCCAGGACACGACAAAACCAAGCCGGATTCCGAGCTGGGCGTGGGTGTGCGGATCAAATATTCACACTGAGGACCACTCTAGAATTCCGCCATAGCTACCAGCAACCGACGGTCGTTTGCTTCTTCGACTTTGCCACCGCATTCGATTCCATCCATCGTGAGTCCCTGTGGCGAATAATGGAACTGGATGGAGTGCCGACCAAACTCATTGCGATGATTAAGGCCTACTATCGGTCTACCACAGCGTGAGTCCTGGTCCACAACAATCTCTCTCAGTCGTTCGATATCCGGTCTGGTGTCCGACAGGGCTGCGTTCTTTCGCCCATTCTGTTTAACGTCATTGACTGGATTCTCGGCAAAGCCCTACATGAATAGGACGGTGGTGAACTTCCACCCGGACGCCGACTAACTGATCTTGACTACGCCGATGATAGTGCGCTGTTAACCTCAAACTTTGATGGTCTACAGTCAGTAGTCGCTGTTAAATGAGATCGCTATATCGGTAGGCATGTCCATAAATTCAGGAAAGACGAAAAGGCAGCCCTGAGGATTAATGGCCATCAACTTGAAGAAGTAGACAGCTTTAAATACCTCGGGGCGAGGCTGCTACCGAATGGGCAGAGCAAGGACGACATTGTCTCCCGTATCGATGCTGCTCGATGGGTCTACTCAATCCTTCGAAAGCGCCTATGGATCCGACGTGACACCTCCATCGCCACGACGATTCGTGTACACCATGCATCCATCCGGCCAGTCCTCCTCTATGGATGTGAATTTTGGGCTGTGCGCGCTGAAGATGAGCGAAGACTGGAGTTTTTTGACCACCGGTGCCTATGGACGATCCTGCGAGTTAAGTATAGCGATTTCACCTCAAACGAGACAGTCTGCATCCGCTGCGATCGTATCCCAAGGATATCTCAGGCCATTTAAGAAAGGCGACTGAGGTGGTTTGGACACGTTCTCCGTCGTTCGCCCGACGAGCTTACCTATGCTGCCCTCGACCATCACCGCAGCTCACCTGGAAACGTCGAAGAGGAAGGCAACTGAAGACTTGGCTAGAATTCGTCCGTCAAGACATGGAAGCAGTTCTTGGACCTTCTATCTTCGGCCTACGTCGCTGGAGAAGGGACTGGGTGGAGCTTTCGAGATCCGCTGCCGCCAATCGCCACGCATGGAGAGGTACTGTTCGTGACATCATTGAGGCCGGCTAGATCAGGAATGATCACAGCCGTAACAAGTACAAGTAAGTGAGATGCCATCGGGGAAACAAATTTGGGGGGATAGAGCGCAACACTTATCCACCGAATACTTCTAGGTGATGTACATCTTCTTAGTGCATGCACGATGTCATGAGGGAGGCCATTATATCCGAAGTCTAGCCCTTAGACTCGCGCTGATCCCAGACTGAATGTTTTCACAAGTCCTCTTGGTAGAATGCAAACTTGCATTGTCTAGAAGTGATATGCTTACGAGGTACTAATGCATGGGACAGATTGGGCTGTGTATTTATAACCATCAAATACTTGTCTATACTTTATGTTTGTTTCACCTTTACTTTATGAGTCAGGTGAGCCAAATGAAGCACGAGCATGTTCAAGTAGTGTTGTCTATGAATAGGCAAAAAATTTTGTCGCTATTATTCATTGGCCAGGTCTTTTTCCGACGTTCGATTGTGCCTAATTCAATTACTGTTTCCGCCCCAATAGTAAATTATGTTCTTATGTCATGCTATTGATGCATTTGGTGTTTCTATGACAATATTTTTCGGACCAGCTATGTGTTAAGTCCTCCGATGTTTTACTTCCCATTCTACTTCTGGCCTCTTTCCCCAAAGTCATTGATAAGCAATCTATAATGGGGGATTTTTGGTCTAATACTCATAGATATCCCGGCAAAAAGTGAATACCCTGGTGGCAATGTTCAAAGGATCTACTGGTCCTAGGTCGGACCAAATGGTCTAGGAGAATAGACCCCCAGACCCTTTGGTACGAGTGCGGTGTGAATGCATATCTGGGCGGTATTCCGTGCGTTGACTGGAGAGGTTCCAAACCTTAATAGAAATCGATGATCGAACACACACACAAACACACACAAGCCCCCTCCATCGATTTTGATGAAGGTCTTTAACATCCCCCAGTCAACGGAAGGAATACCGCCCAGATATGCATTCACGCCGCACTCGTACCAAACGGTCTAGGGTCTATTATCCTAGACTCTTTGGTCAGACCTAGGACCAGTAGATCCTTTGCACTTAGAACATAGCCATCGGGGACTTTGACAATTAATTAATCTCATGTCTCTCAATGTCCGTTGTATTTGTATAGTTTTAAGTCCCTGTGCGTACAATTCACTCTCAAAAAGACTTTGCAGGTGTATTTCCCCAATAAAATTCAAAATTTTCGTCTACAATCCCCTCAATTTAATGGTACTAATATCTTGCATAATATTCTTTTGTTAAAAGTCCGTAATCGGCGAGTATGCTATACAATTACATTTTTATTAGAGTATTAATATTCTCATTAAGGCTCAGACTTCTGGGCCTTGTCTTATCTCAGAGGAAAAACGCTGAATGATTTCATCAAGCCGATGTATTACGCTTTGTTTGTCACGATGGTGCCTTCCTACTAAGGAGGAGAAAGAATCTCTCATGCAAATTTGTTAACGCGCGTCTTAGTAGGCAGAATATGAGTAGACAGACCACCTAGGTATAATAAAGTCCTCCTTTTTTCGAAAAATGCATGAGGAAAGCAAGAATTATTAAGCTCAAGACGCAAATCCGGATATCGGAAACAGTGAACATTCTGCAGCGCGAGAAAAAGCCTATTAAGTTCTTACAACTACAAAAATATCCATATGAACGCGAAGTATGAAAAAGAAACAACTGTAATTAAAAAAATATCAAAAGGTGAGGACAACCTGCTTTTGAACATCGGTATCATTCAGTGACATCACAATAGCAAAGTTGACAGAAGCAAACAGTCAACGGGGTACTTTGATTTTAGTGAAGTAAAAGAACAGTCATCTCGGTTGCGGTAACGAGTTCATAAATGCCTTGATATATATTTCAGTACTATGCCCTCTCATTCGACGTCAAGGAGTAGAGCCCAATGATATTTCTTTCATAGTGAAATGTAATAACATTACACAAAAGATATGAACTGTTTTTCTCCTAAGAAACACAAATGACATACCATTTTGAATTATGAGCCAGCCTTAGGAGTTTTTTCACTGTCTGCTCTTCTTCCTCAGTTACACTGCTGGCTCGTGTAAACTGAGTGTGAGTTTTTTACTTGAAACAAGCGAGTAGTCGTCTGAAATAGTGTCAACGGCTTCTTTGGATGTTTGGCTATGCCGATGCATTTCTCAAATCCTATGTACCAAGAGGGAGTTCAAAAGCGTTTGCCTATATTTCCTTTAATAAATTTGACTTGACTTGACTTGACTTGACACGACGAGTGAAGCAAAATGGAGGTCTTCCGGACTGGCAGAAAGCGGAACATATTGAAAATACCCATAAGGTTGAAAAAATTAATCATAATAAATAAAACTGTAGCAGGCGAATTATTTCAATTGCAAAGAAGGCAGCAAAAAAATTCATTGTAAATAGTAGTAGCCACAGATTTAACTTGCTCTGTTTGTCAGTACCTGCGTGACTTAATAACCTACTGACGAATGCTTGTAACTTGTGGGCTCTTGGCTCAACTTGTGCGTGTTTAAACTTATCAATAACCAATTTTGTTTAAACTCAAATATAACGCACAAGCACACTTTCGATTTTGACGCGTGCCAGCAACTGTCTTGCGAACCACTCTTCACAGCTCAATTCTCTCCTCACCTGCCGCTGTTCATTTTGCCCTTCAACGACGCCACTCTGGTGATCATTCTCGGGCTCAGGAGAATCCAGCAACAATTTGCAAACGAGATTTTCCTCAATTTTCATAAGCGCGCCCCAAAGAACTTGGATCCCGATCTTCACAGAGTCATCCTTTGGCAAATCGATTGCTTGACTACTGCCGGCTAGGACCGTGAAGGATCTAAATGAGTTGTATAATTTCGAATCTGCATCGCCATCCTCATATACCGGTTTTGACCATTTTTTTCATTAGAATAGTCTATTAAATTACCAAATAGCAGTTAACTTACCTAAGAAAGTTTTCCACTGCGTATTTTTCAAGACTTTTTGTATATACGCAATGATATAGCCTCTACAAATTTGGTGACCCCGTTTCTATTGTCATCCACGCATTATTATTTATTCCATTCACTTGTTTTTCCCGTTTGAATCTGCCGTTTATACTTTTTTTCAACATGGTTGACGAATACCACCAATTTCACGATTGCGACGAAGATGATGCTGGTTTTAACAACTCGTGTGTACCACCTGATCAGGACGAGCCTCAGGCTTTTGAGATATCCATTAAGCGTCCCCCGTACGAAATGCGTGACCCGACGGTCTGGTTCAAACAGATCGAGGCTGTTTTTGCCTCACGTCTGATGACTGGCGAGCGTACACGTTAAGCGTTCGTCGTGCAGTACTTACCGTTCGACATCGCTTTCGCCGTTCACGATCTCCTTGATCCTATCCCCAAATTAAAACCTTACTGTAGCCTAAAAAAGACTATTCTCGAGCGTACGGCACAGTCTGCCAACAGCAAGCTTCACCAACTCCTCAACAACGTCGAGCTTGGCAACCAAACCCCCTCGGCTCTAATGTGCCGCATGCGTCACCTGCTTGTTGGTCGCACCTTAGATGATTCTATTTTCCGTCGCATTTGGAAGGATAAATTACCCCATTCAATGCAGCAGGTACTCGCCCTGCTTGACGACGACGTTCCGCTGACCAAACTCGCGTATCACGCAGACCGCATCCATCAATGTTACCCCGGAACTAGTTCGTACGCTGTAAATCAAGCCTTGACCTCAGTACCTCAGCTCGCCGTCTCCGTTGTTTCGGCCTCACGAGCCGACCGTACACCTGACAGCCATAAACAGCAAAAGTCCACTAAATCACTTGATACCTCATCCCCGCGGTCAACTTCACCCTCTCAACCGATTCGACACTTAATACACAACAGAGATGACGACCTGCCGGATCTTAAAGATACTATCAGGTTATTGCGCTCTCAAGGGAGTACGATGTGTTCCACACTCAACCGGCTTCATACCAGTCGTCCCTCTGCAAGCCGCAATCGTTCTAACTCAAAAGAGTGTACAGACGACGAGGTCTGCTGTTACCACCGAACATTCGGTCCGGATGCTATTAAATACGTCCCGCCTTGTGCTTATACTAGACGTTCACATCCGGGAAGCGGCAACAGCCAGAAATAACAACTGGTGCTGGCCACTCGCGACACAGTCACCTGTTTTACATGACCATCAAGTCCACCGGGTTCCGTTTCTTGATCGATACAGGCGCAGAGGTTAGCGTTTTACCGTCGTGATCATCTCCAGCCATCGCAGTTTACACTGCAGGCTGCGAACAACACTTCTATTGCCACGTTCGGTCACCGGTCCATGATGTTAGACCTCGGGCTTCGGCGCCATTTGCAATGGGTCTTCATCCAGGCCGACGTCCAGTCACCTATCATTTGAGCGGATTATCTGTCACACTTTGGCCTTACAGTTGACCTTAAACATGAGAAGTTGCTAGATCCTACCACTCAGCTGTTTACTGTCGGGGTAGTTTCACGTGAGTCTTCCGCTGGCATCCACTTGGCCGTGCCAAGCCTGCCATTTTCTGACATCGTGAGGGATTACCCTTCCCTTTCTAGGCCCTGTCAGTTCACGGAGCAGGTTCAACACGTCGTTCGCCACCATATCACTACCACCGGCAGATCAGTGCATGTTCATCCGCGTAGGCTTCATCCTGAAAAGCTACAAATCGCGAAGAATGAGTTCGAGCACAGTTTGAATTTGGGGATTTTCCGTCCTTGGTACAGTCCATGGGCTTCACCACTGCACATGGTTCCCAAAAATTCATCCGATGATTGGTGGAGATGCGGTGATTATCGCGCTCTCAATCGAGCTACAGTCTCGGACAGGTATTAGATTCCCCATATTCATGACTTTTCCAACATGTTGGCTGGAAAGACGATTTTTTCCAAGCTTGACCTCGTGCGAGAATGTCACCAAATACCGGTCGCGGAGTAGGATATCCCTAAAACCGCCGTCACGACCCCATTCGGCCTGTTTGAATTCCTTCGCATGCCTTTCGGTTTGCGGAACGCGGCCCGAACGTTTCTGCGTTTTGTCGATGACATTTTACGCGGTCTCTCCTTCAAGTTCGTGTGCATCGACGACATCCTCCTCGCAAGCTCGTCACCCGAGGAACAGGTTGAACACTTATGCCAAGTTTTCGATCATTTTCAGCAAAATGGTCTACAGCTTAACGTTGATAAGTGTCTTTTTGGCGTCACTTCTCTGGATTTTCTTGGCCATCATCTTGACCAACATGGGATCGCACCCCTCCCAGAGAAAGTGCAAAGCGTGCTGTCTTTCCCAGCCCCGAAGTCCATAACTCAGCTCCACCGTTTTATCAGCCTAATCAACTACTACAGGCGTTTCATACCAAATTGCGCCGCCACCCTGGCACCTTTGACGGATATTTTGAAGTCAAAGACCAAGTCACTTCAACTCTCACCCAGTGCTCTTGAAGAATTCGATGCAGCCGAGAAAGCACTCACGGATATCACCCTGCTTCATCATCTGAGCACTGATGCTGATACACAGCTTATTCTGACCACCGATGCCTCAAACATGGCCGTCGACGCAGTTCTACAGCAACAGGTCCACGGACAGTTGCAGCCGCTAGCCTTCTTCTCTCAGAAGCTTCAGCCGGCGCAGACTCGCTCTAGTACTTTCTCGCATGACCTTCTCGCCATTTACCTGGCCATCCGACATTTTCGCCACCTGCTCGAGGGAAAGATTTTCAGGTCCACATGAATCACAAACCTCTCACTTACGCCCTCAAAGCTAAGCCGGATCGATATTCGCCGCGTGAAGTACGTCACCTTAACTACATTTTTCAATTCACCTCAGACATACGCTTTGTCTGCGGTAATGAGAATGTCATTGCTGATGCCTTGTCCCGTCCAGAGGTCAACGCTCTTATCACCACGTTAGACCTGGCGAAGCTTGCGGAAGCGCATGCGCTTGATGACTCCATCATTGAAATTCTTGCGTCTTCTGTGCTTCAGCTGCGTGAGGCTCCCCACCCGTAGCACCAGGCTCTATCGTGTGTGATTTTTCTACAGGTGCTACTTGTCCTCTAGTACCCCAATCCTACCGGAAGGTTGTTTTCGACCACTTCCATTCGCTATCCCACCCTGGTGTTCGTGCCGGCCGCAAACTCATCGCAGCCCGTTTCGTCTGGCCAAAGATGAATACCGACATTGCTATCTGGACCAGGCAGTGTTTAGCCTGTCAAAAGAATAAGGTCCAACGACACACCGTTTCACCTCCCAGCACGTTCGCGATTCCCGACGCCCGTTTTCAACACGTCCACATGGATTTAGTCAGACCATTACCCCCACCTCAGGTTTTTACGCACGTTCTGACCGCTAAGAAAAAGAATACTCGATCGCTGGAACAATATGTTTATTCGCCTGCTACTAATATCTCTGATGACTAATCCGCGACGGATATCGAAAGGTCAGGCGAATAAACATATTGTCCCAGCGATCGAGTCTTCTTCTTATTCTTCTTCTCAATTGCTTCCTGGGGCACGGATGTTTGCTTGTATTGGCGAATTCTGACCGCTGTTGATTGTATCACACGATGGCCCATCGCTGTTCCTATCTGGGATACCTCGGCAAAGAATCTTTCCATGGTTTTCCTTACGCACTGGATAGCCAACTTCGGTGTTCCAGCTACATTCTGCGTGGAGCCCCACATGGTAGATGGAGTTCTCGCCTTCTAAGTGCCATTTCCTGTGTTTTGGGCCTAAAAGGCTGCCACAGCCTATTATTTTTCAAGGTTGCCCCATTATTGAATGTTCTAACATAAAGGACTTATGTTTAAGTTACACCAATAAATTAGATCTTTCACCTCACGCTGATGGAATCACACCATTTTATAGCTTAGCCTGTGATATTTTGTCTAAGTAACAGGTTTCGTTGGGGCAGTATTGAACAATGTGCCACATGTTGGCGTTATCTTTTTAGTGTATATTTGGCGGCCAGATAACAATGCTGTCCGACTTTCTTGTTCAGTGCCCGTTGCCTCACTGACAAAAAAATAACAGCCAGCTATTTCTGACCCACAGACCTGAAGTGTCTTGAGTGACTTCTCCGTGCGCATAGACGCACTTCCAAATAGTCATGGCTGACCAAGGGCACTGAATACAGCACCCCTCGGCCGATGCAGCATGGGCCTTTTTACGTGACACCGCCTTGGGCAATGCACATCTCTTAAACTTGCTTCACAATCATATTAAAGCAGCTGCCACCTACCACTCCCTCACATACAACAGTTTGCTCGTCGTTCTTAAAGATGTCCACCATGAGCTTCAGAAACCTGAAGGCAGACGCGGTAACTATAGCTGGATTCTAGGGAAAGTAGAATCGCCGGATCTACACTTCTCTCGCACCACTCCCACGCCTGTATCTGATGTCAAGACAAAACTTTAAGATACCAGAGATAGGGGAGGGTGCAAATGGCTGGCGCAGCAAACACTCCTGTACGCGTACCAACAGCAAGCCTTGCTGTATAGAAGTCATTGCAACCGGATTCTTAGCCCGCTAGTCAACCACTCTCACCAACAAGAAACACACCGGACTTAAAGCGCGGCCCGAGTTATCCCGTCAGTTTGCAACTCTCCAAGCGATGGCTTTTAGCGTAACATGATTTATTTGAGCGCGTCAGATGAATTTTAGTGAGAATGGAAAGGCACTGAGGATTGAGCTGACTCTCTCCCCCGTCACCAGCAATAATCCATGGCCTAGGTGATCGGTCAGATGCTGATCTAGGAGATGGCGAGTCGATGATCGGTCTAACAGTGCATCGGTTAAGTCAGATAAAGCTTATGAGGTTGATCGTTTTCATGTATAGGTGACTTTCAATTAACGTATTGACAGCGCATTGTATATGATGTGGATTTATGCTGACGAGAGCATGGTGGATAAGGGTGCTAATGAGTAGTGGCATAATTATACAGTATAGTCAGCGGCATTCTACTGTGGGTTTTCGTGTATGCGCATTTGACCTTAATAGGCCCATATGATGAAAAACTGCGCAAGCTTGGTGTAATAATGAAGTCGGTGGTCTCTGCAATGTTTTGGATATCCATGCACTTGTTCTACGGTGTCTCAGCGAAAGATTCGCAAGTGACTGACCGGACCTATGTGTGAGTTAAACATACAGCTGTAGTGAGGACAAAGTAGCCTCGAGTGCCTCGTGCTGGTAGAGGAATCAGAAGTGGCGGTGAGGATGGTGGCGTGAGGTAATGCGTCAGAGGGGGCGGAGAGAGTAAGGGGTGTGGTGCCCGTGGTTGCCTTTGTTGTGGACAGTGAGGGGGGCAATAGGGAGGGGGATGTCTTTGGGTGAATGCAGCGGGCATCAGGTAGTTGAGCTTCCGCTGTGAGGGTGGGCGTTGACAACATGGAAGGGGATGCCGTAAGAGGGATGGAACATTGTGTCCGGAGATGACCGACCAAGACGATGCGTGCACGGAATGTTTGTTGACAGCGCGGGCAGGTTGGATGAGTTTGGACATTGACAACGTTTGCCCGCTGGGTTGTGAATTTGCGAGCCATCCTTTTCAACAAGGCGGCGGCGATCCGACTGGTATCCTTAATAGCTGTGCCAATTTTTACCGTTCTTCGCCAAGTTGATCTGTCCTATGCGAGTACCCCGAAGTCGCCTTGTGGATTTGAAGATTTGTAGCGTCTCTTTTATCCTTCTTTGCGGAAAGTACTCACAGCGACATCCCTGTAAAACAGTCACTTATGTAGTCAGTGGTCGTCCATCCATACCATCCGCTGGTCTCAATCTCTCTAACACTTGCGTGCCCTGGATTCTGTCCTGCCATCTCAGTTTCAGTATTCGGAGGCAAACGCTGAGCTGGGAATGGTTTAGCTTCATAGCTTGGTTGGCGTATATGGTCCGATTATCTGCTCTACAGAAAAGTGTCATGGCAACGATGGCCTTGTAAGTCTTCACTTTCGGGGACAGCTGAAGGCTATCACTATTCTACACGGAGGCTTGAAGCCGGCCGAAGGTCTAATAAGTTTTGCAGATCCGGTAAGCAAACACGTCATCAACTCTGGCGTTGCGAGAAAGCGTGCTACCAACATGGCTCTAGACTGTTTTCGTACGGTTTCGCACTGTTTAGCAAAATTCATTGAAATGTGTGTCATATTACCACATCTTGCTGCAACTTAACATTGCCTGCAACAATGATATGGTTTACTTTAAATTTGTAGCGTCTTCAGGGGTGGTTCTTGCATTTAACCCTTAAAATATACGTATACACAAAAAAGACGACGTTTTCCACGTTTTTGAGATCGGTGCCATTGACGTTGACGCGTCGAGCATTTTAATCAGTACCTGATGATAGTTATTGCATGACCACTGTTTTATAGTTGTTGATGGTAAGTGTTACGGAGGCAAGAGCCACCATGGCAGTCGGCAAAAAGGAAAAAGCAGCTGAATCATGCCCACAGTGAAGCCCACAGTGTAGTCGCCCGTGGTACGTCACGCCAGTATACCAGCCGCCCACGACGTGCACCGAGTAAACGAGACAATCACCCATATAGGGGGCAGTGGTCGTAGTCGAGATGACTCTTGAATGCCGATGCGCACACTATACGTAAGGAATATTCAAACAATACCAAAACCATATGCGTGTGCCGGAGTGGACAAGCTAAAGGACCTTACAAGCCCCATTGTCTTTGTGTGCTGCTGAACAAAGCCACTACCTACCAGATCCCCTCTGTTGCCTTCTTCTGCCTATTTGTTAAGTCATAACAAACTGGGCTTTAACAGTAAGACCGAACCGGCGCAACTGGCAGCCATGAATTCCATCGTCATTTATGTATCTGCTTCTGTTGTGTTGTTGTGAGCGAAATCGTCCGCGAACAGCAGGTCATGAACTGTGGTCGCGTGCGGGCCTGTAAATATCGGATGTCGAGGTGTCCGTCCGTTCTGTAGTTGATGCAGATCCCGTGATGCTACTCAGGATAGGCATCCATCAGCATGGCAAAGAACATAAGAGAGGGTAGGTGCGAGAACCCAGTCCTGCTTCACTCCATTGGTCAGTGTGAAGGCTTCGAAAAACGTCCCACTGTGTGTGACGCGCGCCATCATCCCGTCGTAGAACTCACGTACCATGTAAATAAAGCACTCTGGGCAGCCGAATTTCTGCATAACTTTCCAAATTCCAACGCGATTCACCGTGTCGAATGCTTTCGTCCGGTCCAAGAAGGCAGGGTACATGTTGTGTGTGTGCATCTCCTGACACTTTTCTTGTAGCTGTCGTGCGGCAATAATCATATCGGTGGTGCCACGATGACGATGATAATCACACTGGCTTTCTGGCAGGACTCCTTATTCCAGGTGATTGTTGAGGTGGTTAAGGAGCGAAGATTTTGCCAGCGATAGTTAGCACCTAAATTCCGCGAGGATTTTCACAGAGTTGGCAGTTCTCCTTTTGCTTTAAGAAGTGGACAACAGTGACATCCTTGAAGGCTTGGGGGACCTGGCTTTATCACCACATTTCCTGAAAGAGCACGATGAGGTGGGAAATCAGTTGGTGGGAACTGTATTAATAAATCTCTACAGGTCTCGCTTCAGATCAGGACGCTTTTCTACTGGAAAGTTGCTGCACCACCTCGATGGCTTCCTATGGGGTATGTGGGAGTTCAAGGTTAACGGCGTTGGAGATGTTGGGCGGATGATTGAGTGCGCTTTGGGAGTGCTCAGTCCGGCTTTTCAGAATTTGTGACTTCTCAGTGAGTTGGGGAGTAAACTCAGCGTCGAGAAGAGAATTTGTGCCTTTGACTATTGCATCGTACACAGCCTTGATCGCAGCAAAAACTTTTTCATCAATTTCGGTCCGTGTAACCTTGGATATCCTCGAAATTGCAAGCCATTCAAGTATCCTGAATTTCTGGAGGCTGCTGTTGCTCAAGAGGGCGACTTTGGTAGAAGGAATTGGTACGGCGGTCAACGTAGGTTTTGTGAAGGTGGTTCTTCTTGGCGAGCAGCTCACTGATGATTGCATCATTATCGTCAAACCATTCGTGGTGTGAACGGCGAGCGCGGCCAAAGAAACGTTGGGCGGTAGATTGAACAGTCGCTCGTAGTTGGCACCATCTGTTCCTCACGGAGGCCTTCTCCGCTGCGAATGAAAGATTGTTATTTGTTGAGCCAGCTCGTTGTTGAAGCGCAAATGTTCAGTAGCTAACATTAGTAAATCTGCTAGTCAGCAGCTAAGGAGGTCTCCCATATGAAGGTCATTTAGATAGGCTCAATCTTTTTCCTCTCTTTTATAGGCAATATATAGGAGATATGATCAGGGTGTTTAAACTCGTCAGGAGAGTAAACTGCGCTCTTCAGATGGCTGTGTTCTTTGAATTCACACAAACGATACATTCACGCGGTCATTCATACAAACTGAAAAAACACCACGCATACTAGAAGTGAGGGCCAACTTCTTCTACCACGGGTCATTGAAGACTGGAAAAAAACTTCCTTACTCAGTTGTTCTCGTTGAAAGCGTCGACGAATTTAAAAGAAGGCAAGACCTTACTTTACTTGCTGGTTCCAGATCTGATATTAAAAACTATCACGGTGTTCATAAAACACCTTCTCTAGCTAAACTGTTTGAAAAATAAATCGCCAATTAAATTACAGATTTTTGCATAAGCAATCAAATATTAAATATATCTCAGCATGGTTTTTTACCGGACCGATCTTGTGAAACATGTCATATGTCTTTTCTCAATCTCCTCACTTCTCTTCGTAACGATCATTTATCTGTGGTGGTCATCTATTTTGATCTCAGTAAGACATTTTATAAAATACCTCATAGGAGACTACTAGCCAAAATAGAGGCTATAACATTTTGTAGTCCTCTTATTGACTTTATTAGATCATATCTTTTTAATCGAAAACAACAGGTCTTCGTGGGGTCCTCATACTCTACCCCTTCCGCTATTTTAAGCGGTGTCCTTCAATATACCGTTCTGGGCCCCCTGTTGTTCTTGCTTTACATAAATAATAGTTCAACAATATTCAAACACTCTCAATCGTATATATACGCGGATGACTTGAAATGTGTAAACTTCTTCTCTAATTCTACGGCTGAGCGATGCTTAGAACGTACTCATTTGGATTTGGACGCTCTATCTGCGTGGAGCTCCACGTGGAGCTCCACGTGGCAGATGGAGTTCTCGCCTTCTAATTGCCAGTTCATGTGTTTTGGGCCTGAAAGGCTGCCACAGTCCATCATTTTTCAAGGTTGCCCCATGACTGAATGTTCTAACATTAAGGACTTAGGTTTAAGTTACACCAATAAATTAGACCTTTCACCTCACGCTGATAGAATTACAGCAAAAGCTGCTCAGATATGCGGCTTCATCTCTTATAATTTCTACCTTCCCGAAATGAAGCTAAGACTTTATCGTATGTATGTGCTTCCTATTCTTGAAAACTATTGTCCATTTTTCGGTCTAATGAAGGAATCTAGCCGTTAAAAAATTGAAATTGTCTAAAGAAGATTAACTAAAAGGGTCCTCTATCCGGCATTTTCAGATACTTCCTAATCAGATAGATGTGAGATAACGAAACTGAAATGTCTTTGGGTCAGGAGACTGGAAGCAGGGTTTTTTCTTCTGTTTCGCCTCAATAATAGTTCAAATCTCCCCAAGATTTCGGCCTTTACTCCCGTTACTCGCCCTTACAACCTAAGAAATTAAACGTTGATTATACCTCCTCCTGCTTCTTCCACTTCTAAACGATCTCAATTTTTTGCTTCTAGGTATAGCTATCTTTGGAATAATTTGCCGATTGATATTCGGGCGTTGACTACTGATATCAGTCTTCAGCCTGACATCAGTATTCAGCCTGATCTGACTGCCGAGCAAATAGATTTGTCTGCAATGAAAAATTGCAGCGAGTTTATGTTGAAATTTGGGTCAGTTCTCTCAATCCTTGGGACCCTATTTGATGGGAATATCGCTGCAGTTTCCTCTCAGGAATGCAAACGTTTAGATAGTCTCGTTAATTTGGTCGCAAGCGAGTCACAGGATAGACAAAAAAGGTCGTACAATTTTATTCTGAAAAACGTTCCGAAATCAATTAGGCCAATGGACGTTGCAATGCATTTCCTCTGCTCCTGTGGATTTAACTGTAAAATAGGAGAGGCTATAAGACTGTCATCTCGCAGTAAAAACCCACCCATTTTAGTCAAGCTATTTTCACCCATTGAAATAGACGCAATTTTTAAACATCAAGAGCTTGTTTCCAAATATCTGAGAAATGCAATGTATTTCCTCTGTCATGATCTCACTCCAATGGAGCGAAGAATAGCGTCAAGTTCTTCGAATAAAATAGTAATTTCACCGCAACCGGCTCAAGTTCCTGGTCGTAGCCCTAGGAAGCCTAGTGAGCCATGTACTTTTATTCCTGCCAAACCTAGATTACTGCTCCCCAGTACAGCAACTGTCTCATCCCCCTCAAGTCACCAGACATCCCCGTCTACTTCCAACTTTAATGCTTTTCCAGTTGCCATAGCTAGTAATTCTGGTAGCCCTCCTAGAAATTTCGAAAAGCCTTCTACGTCAGGTAGACCAGCAGCTTCGATACTCGATCAGAGTCCTCCCAAACCTTCTATTAAAGCACCCAATTCAGGTCGTCGAAAGGGTGGGATCCGGAACTCAACCGCGAGCATGCAGCCTTCCCAAACACTAACTAAGCCTTTACAACAGGAAGCTAACAAACATATAAGTTACCCTACTTATCACAAGTATCATACTGGGCCAGGCTTTCCACCGCTTAATCCTCATAGTTACCTTACCTCGCCCTCCAGCCTCTCTTTCCCGTCTTGGTTTTCCCAATTTCCCGGTAACTATCAGCAAACTCACCACGGCACGTATCCCTATGGCCCATCGATCTCACAGAGCTGTCTACCTGCAGCTTTCAGCTATCCCCCTCAGCTTTCTTATGTTAATTGTCCTGCTCCAGTCGATGGCTATTCTCCAAACTTCCAACCAAATTACCCACCTCCAAATTTTTATTACTAAATAAAGATAACCCTAGTTCGATTACTCAAGCTTCACTAGATATCATCCTGCTTAATGCAAGATCTGTTTTAAATAAGATGGCTCAGCTTAGAGCTATTGCGTTCGAGCTGAAGCCAGATGTTATATGCATTACAGAGTCGTGGACCCATCCAGTAATTTCTGATGCTTTACTCATAATAGACGAGTATGATTTCTACCGTCAAGACCGCCCTAGTAAACGTGGTGGCGGTTGTCTTCTCGATATTAAAGCTATTTTTAAGCATTTCCCCTTCAACCTAGATGCTGAGTCATTCTCGGGCAATTACTGCTTTGCATCCATTATCCTGTCTCCCCGTCAAAAGGCGATTATTGGATGCATTTATAGTCCACCTAACTCATCATCGGAAGATGATGAAAAGCTTTGCGAAATATTTAGGCTGATTTCGGAGTCCGCCTTTGATGCTAAAGTTATCGCAGGGGATTTCAACTTTCCCGAAATTGATTGGTCATTGAACTGTTGTCCATCCAGATTTCAGCCCTTACTAGATACCATCAATTTTTCAAACTGGTCTCAGTTGGTCTGTTCCCCAACAAGGGATCAGCATATTTTAGATTTAATTTTCACTAATGACATTTTCCCCCTTTTTGTTGACTACAATCAGAACCTCTTCCCAAGTGACCATACTTTGATCCATTGTTGCCTTCCGCTTGCTTCTACGAAAAAGGCTAGCACCACTCGTACCTACCGTGCGTTTGACCTAGCTGATATTAATTTAATTAACAACTTTATGGACTCACTAGACTGGCAGGAGCTTTCCTCCACGAACAGTGTAACAATTCTCGGTGACTTAATGACGGCAATTTCAAAAAGCATTTTGGAATTTGTGCCGATCAAAATTGTTAAGCCTTATACTTCGGACCCCACCGTTCCTCATTTTCTTATGTCTAGACTGAAGAAATTGCAAAGACAGTTGAAAGACCAGTCTACTAGTTCATTATCGGTGCACCTACGAATCGCAGAGATTTTCGAATTAGCGTCTAAGATTCGTCTTACACGTGACAAACATAGGGAATCTTGCGCACTCAGCGAGTTAAACTCTGCAAAATCGATTGCCAAACTGTTCCGCCGTCGGTCCTCCGCTAAACGAGGTCACGAAATCCCCCCCTTACTGAATGAAAATAAAAACTTTGTGCAAGATGAGTCTGAGAAGGCTGAACTATTCAATGCGTTCTTTGCAAAACACCTTACGACGGAATCTGAACCGGTCCCGTCTTTTCAGCCATGCTCATTCAATACTATCAGTACCATAGATTTCTCCATAAAAAGTAATTTGTAAGCACATTATCCGTCTAAAAAACTCGCACTCCTCGGGAACTGACGGCCTTCCAAATTCACTTATCAAGAGAGTATTCAGCTTCCCCCGATTGCTAAGTTATCTATTCTCAGCTTATCTTCTAAACGGTTTCTTTCCTGACTCATGGAAGACATCTATTATTCTTCCAGTCTTCAAGTCAGGATCTCGTTCGGACGTAAATAACTACCGAGGTGTTCATAAAACCCCGGCCCCAGCCAAACTTCTCGAAAAGATCATTTTTAATCAACTTCTCGATTTTTGTGTAGAAAATTAACTATTAAGTGCCTCACAGCATGGATTTCTACCTGGAAGATCATGCGAAACCTGCCACTTAGCATTCCTTAACCTGGTTACTTCACTTCGTAATGAACAGCAATCAGTCATCGTGATTTACTTTGACCTTAGTAAAGCTTTTGACAAGGTGCCTCATAGGCGCCTTTTAGTGAAACTGGAAGCCCTAGGCATCAGGCCTCCCCTCCTCGATTTCATTGCCTCCTACCTGTCTAACCGCAGCCAGAAGGTCTTAGTAGGCAATAGCTACTCGATGCCTCAGCCGATAACGAGTGGTGTATTACAAGGCACGGTTTTAGGTCCCCTCCTTTTCATTCTTTACATAAATGAAATTTCAACAGTGCTAAATAATTCGGAAAATTTCATTTATGCTGATGACCTTAAGTGTATTTACTCATTTTCTAAGGACACGGCCAGTAGTTGTGTTGATAAAGTTAACGCAGACTTGCGTACTCTCTCAAGTTGGAGCGCAACATGGCAGATGGAGTTTTCTCCATCAAAATGTAGTTTCTTGAGTTTTGTTCCCGCAAGGCTTCCTGGACCCATTATCTTCCAAAATAGTCCACTGTTAGAAAGATCTACGATAAAGGATTTGGGTCTTACTTACACGAATAAGCTTGCATTATCACCTCATGCAGATCGAATTTCTGCCAAGGCCGCACAGATATGTGGGTTTATGTCGCATAACTTTTTCCTTCCAGAAATGAAGTTAAAACTATACCGCATGTTTGTTCTTCCTATACTAGAATACTGCTGCCCGCTTTTTGGCCTCATGACCCAGCATGACCGTAGTAAGATTGAAAAGGTTCAGCGAGTTTTCACTCGTAAAATATTTTCTGTTTCTGGGTCTGGTATGTGTTATACAGATAGATGTCAATTAGCAAACATGAAATTTCTTTGGATAAGAAGACTCGAAGCTGGTCTATGCTTTCTGTTTCGCGTTAACAATAGTCCTTATCTCCCACAAATTAACGCTCTCCTTCCAGTTGACCGACCTTACGCCACTCGTAACTATTCCATGATAATTTTACCACCCCATAGCTCCACATCTAACCGTTCTCGCTTTTTACCGCCAAATATGCTTTTATTTGGAACAACCTTCCTCTCGATATTAGACTGTCTTCTACACTGTCGATTTTTAAAGGCAAATTATATAAGCCTTTAAATTTAGAGGAAATAAAGTCGTTACTGTCTGTTTCCTTTCCAAACACGCAAGTTGTAGATTTTGAAAAGGGTCCTCCTGGCATTTGAAGCTCTTCCCAGGATACTAAAATGGTTTCTAAATATGTTAGCATTTCCCTCTGCAGAGTCAAGCATCACTTCCAAGGGCTGCGAATTCTTCTCCGTTTTTGCAACCTTCGTTGTGGTCTTCGCGATTGGCTCTGGAATCTGGTGGGTCGCAACTCGATGACGTTGCCTTGACTTCTACTGCCTTCTCCTGCCTTCCGGATGACCCCTTCCTAACTCAACGATATATTATTTTTTCCCATGACCATAAACGTCCCGAACCCTCAACATCAGGTCCCAAACTAACCACATCAAACCCTTTTACCTATTAAGGCAGTTTTTTCTCCTAAAGTTTTTTTGAACTCGGTGGCCCGCTGAACTCATCCACCGATCTAGGAGTTTTTTTACTGCCGATGACAATTATTTATAAGAGTTCACTGCTTATCATTATTATTTTTATTTTCACGATAGCACTAAGTTTGTAACGACAGGGCCCCTTGGGCCTTAAATATACAAATTATTATTATTATTATGTGCATTCAAGCGAAGACTGCACATTTATCTTACACTGAATCTATTAACCTTTTTGTTTTTCTCATCATTTCTGGGCAGCTTTCTCCACGATCCCGAGAAAGGACCATCGGGAATTTAGGATCCCTTCTTGAAACTACCTTCCTCTGACTCGTGTCCCCGGGAATCATTTCGCAGTCTTGACGGCTCTCGTTTCGCTGGTCATCAACCATCATCAGGGTTTTATATTTGGTCACATCTCAGACATCCCCAACGATGGTCTTGTAGATTTGACGGACTTTTGGATCTCATACGGTGGTGCCCATCACGATCCTAAACTGGTGGGTTCCCTATGTTCTATTATGCCGCACCGGTTTGGGAACCCGAGTGTAGTCCCAGGAACCCGTCTATACCAGTAATGTTTCGTTAATACCTATTGTTCTGCCCCACGCTCAGCTTCGACTGAGTTTGCTTCCAAGCCCCCTACTAACAGAGGCAGTGGGTATCAGAACACAGTCAGAATATAGATAACGATGTGGCTCATCTGTGTGTGCCGTTCAATTTCACCTTCTACATGACACTGCTATGTTCATTTTTTTGAATCTAACAAATTCGCTTCTAAACAGTTATACTCCTCTTACAGCTATAGATTACGGATACTGTTTGTAAAACCAATTATTTCTAGTACTTCGTGTTATCAAATTTTTGGTTTATTGATGATGCCCACTGGGCCTTAAATATACAACTTATCATAATTATACTTTTGGTAGACAGCAACGATTTATGTAATGTACATATGGCTTTGAACCATATGCATGATCTGACAGAATCTATCTGTTAATAGGGTTTTGAAAGGCTTCACCTTGGTTTTTTCCGGTCTTCGAGGTGTTGGAAGGCACCCAAGAGGTGCATTACCAACTCTTTACAATTGCCTGTAAACTGGCATAATAAACATATAATTATTATCTCTCGCAGTAGCAACCCACAAATTTAGTCAAGCTATTTTCACACATTGAAATAGACTCCATTTTTAAACAAATTTCTACTTGACCTGTATAACTACAGGGACAGTTCAGGCATTGGATGCGATATACTTCTCCAGATTGTTCATTCTGCGTAAGCCAGTCTTTTATTTTCATCACTCTGCTGCGCATGCTAGGATCATGTATACGTGAACACAAGCAGGCCGTTGGACTAGGCGACGAATCATCACAAGTTGCAACTCACACCTACAAAACAGGCCATGAGTTCAACTTCACTGCCGTCAAGGTACTCGCCCACGCAGGAAACAAGACTAGCAGAGAATTTATCGAAGCCTGGTCCACGGATGAGAATTCGGTCAACAGATATGTCGAATTGGTGCCGGCGTACAGAGCATTACGCTATTGCAAACGATCACATTCAGACGCCCACCGCAATCAATTGACGCAAGATCCTCCATAACCATCCCGTTTTCGATGCTGACGTGGCCATTTGGCGCCCAAGCCTACATAATCCTTCTTTTTTCATCTTCCTTCCCTTCTCTTTTGACTTTTTTAATTACCCCTCCCTCCCACCATAACTATTACTTTTTTTGTTGACGATTCTATTTCTGTGAATATTATCATCCAACTTGTCGATCTTGCCTACTGGCACAGGCTAGCACAGCCCTCAGTGGCAATTTGGCAGCACACACACACAATTATTGATTTTCTGCACGCTCAAAATTTTAGTTAGTGTACATACGTCCCAAGCAGTTTCAACATTTGTTACTAATTCTCCACCTCTGACGATGGGCTTTTACAAGAGCTCGAGAGCTCAGAAAAAAAAAAATTTTGTTCCAGTTATCGGCCATATGTTTCCTTTACCAACAAAATATTTTCTTTGTCATGATCTCACCCCAATGGAGTCATTTACTCTTACTCCTGGCAAACCTGGGTTACTGGTCCCCAGTAATGCAACTGACTCTTCCCCCTCAAGTCACCAGACATCCCCATCTACTTCCAACTTAGATGCTTCCCCAGTTGCTATAGATATCCCCCTCAGCCTTTTAATACCAATTGTCCTGATCCAGTTGGTAACTTTTCTCCAAACTTGCAATTCAACTACCCACCCCCAAATTTTTATTACTAAATAAAGATAACCCTAGTACGATTACTCGATCTACATTAGATTGCATCTTGTTTAATGCAAGATCTGATATAAATAAGATGGCTTAACATGAAGCCATTGCATTCGAGCTGAAGCCAGATGTTAAATGCATGACAGAGTCGTGGACCCATCCACTAATTTCTGATGCTTTACTCAAAGTAGACGAGTATGATTTATACCTTCAAGACCGCACTAGTAAGCGTGGTGGCGGTTTTCTTCTCTATATAAAAGCTATTTTTAAGCATTTCCTGTTCGAACTAGATGCTGAGTCATTCCCGGGCGATTACTGCTTTGCATCCATTATCCTGTCTCCCCGTCAAAAGGCGATTATCGGATGCATTTATAATCCTCCTTACTCATCATTCGAAGATGAGGAAAAGCTTTGCGGTATATTTAGGCTGATTTCGGGGTTCGCCTTTGACGCTAAAGTTATCGCTGGAGATTTCAACTTTCCCGAAATTAATTGGTCACTGAACTGTTGTCCATCCAGATTTCAGCCCTTAATATGTACCGTCAATTTTTCAAACTGGTCTCAGTTGGTCTGTTCCCTAACGAGGGATCAGCATATTTTAGATTTAATTCTCACGAAGGACATTTACCCCTTTTCATTGACTACGATCAGAACCTCTTCCAAAGTGACCATGCTTTAATCCGTTGTTGTCTTCCGCTTGCTTCTACGAAAATGGCTAGCGCCGTTCGTACCTATCATGCTTTTGACCTAGCTGATATTAATTTAATTAACAACGTTATGGACTCACTAGATTGGCAGGAGCTTTCCTCCGCGAAAGTGTAACAATTCTCGGTGACTGAATGACTGCAATTTCAAATAGCATTTTAGAATTTGTGCCTATTATAAATGTTAAGCATTATACTTCGGACCCCACCGTTCCTCACTTTCTTTTACCTAGACTACAGAAATTGGAAAGACAGTTGGAAGATCATTCTACTAGTTCATTATCTGTGCACCTAAGAATCGCAGAGATATTCGAATTAGCGTCTAAGATTCGGCTTGCACGTGACAGAGGGAATCCTGCGCATTCAGCGAGTTCAGCTCTGCAAAATCTATTGCCCAGCTGTTCCGTCGTCGGTCCTTCGGTAAACGAGGTCACGAAAACCTCCCTTTACTGAATGAAAATAAAAACTTTGTGCTAGATGAGTCTGACAAGGCTGAACTGTTTAATGCATTCTTTGCAAAGCATCTTACGACGGAATCCGATTCGGTCCCGTCGTTTTAACCATGCTCAGTCAATTTAGAATTTATATTTTCAGCGCCGGTACGGCACAATCTGTACAAATTTAATTTCACGAAAATAAAAATCAAAAAAGAATTCGACGATATATGCAAGTAGACGTAGAAAGTCGTAATAATGTCAGCAGAAATTGTGTTTTGGGGCAACATTTAGCAATGTTTTGCAGCTAATTTTGAACTAAAAACGAAACTCGTGGCAGTTAAAAAAACTCTTACAGTGAAAACGGAGACACTGTTCAACGAGCCTCCATGTTCAAAAAGTGTGTAAGAGAAAAAAACTCCTAAGGAAGATAGTATTAGGAACATAGTAGAAGAGCAGAAATAGGTGTAGGTGGTCTGAAGAAGGTGAGTAGTCAACGAAACTGCAGCATTTTAGACTGAGTACTTCTGCGTGACTTCGTTTGATTCAGCGGTGGTTAATGGAAACATCTAGGTTCTCAAGGGACACGAGGCAGAAAGAATAATTGCAAGCGGATCTCCTAAATTCCCGATGCTCCTTTCTCGGAGTCATCAAGAAAGCTATAAGTACTATCAGTACCATAGATTTCTCCATCGAAGTAATTCATAAGCACATTATCCGTCTGAAAAACTCGCACTCCTCGGGAACGGACGGTATTCCAAACTAACTTATCAAGAGAATTTTGAGCTTCCCCCGATTGCTTAATAATCTATTCTCAGCTTACCTTCTAAACGGTTACTTTCCTGACTCAGGGAAGACATCTATTATTCTTCCAGTTTTCAAGTCAGGATCTCGTTCGGACGTTAATAACTACCAAGGTATTCAGATAAACCCGGTCCTAACCAAACTTCTGGAAAATATCATTTTTAATCAAATTCTCGATTTTCGTCTAGAAAATAAACTATAAAGTGCCTCACATAATGGATTTCTACCTGGAAGATCATGCGAAACCTGTCACTTGGCATTTCTTAACCTGGTTACTTCACTTCGTAATGAGCAGCAATCAGTCATTGTGATTTACTTTGACCTTAGTAAAGCTTTCGAAAAGGTGCCACACAGGCGCCTTCTTGTGAAACAAGAAGTCCTAGGCATCAGGCCTCCTCATTTCAATTTCATTGCTTCCTAACTGTCTAACCACAGCCAGAAGGTCCTAGTAGACAATTGCTACTCGATGCCTCATCTGATCACGAGTGGCGTTTTTCAAGGCACGGTTTTAGGTCTCCTCCTTTTCATTCTTTACATAAATAAAATTTTAACAGTGCTAAACAACTCGGAACATTTCATTCATGCTGATGACCTTAAGTGTATTGACTCATTTTCCAAGGACACGGCCAGTAGTCGCGTTGATCAAGTTAACGCAGACTTGCTTACCCTCTCAAGTTGGAGCGTCACTTGGCAGATGGAGTTTTCTCCATCCAAATGTAGTTTCATGTGTTTGGTCCCGCAAAGCTTCCTGGACCCATTATCTTCCAAAACAATCCACTGTTAGATCAATCTACGATAAAGGATTGAGGTCTTACTTACACAAATAAGCTTGCATTATCGCCTCATGCACATCAAATTTCTGCCAAAGCCGCAAAGATCTGTGGGTTTATATCGCATATTTTTTCCTTCCAGAAATGAAGTTAAAACTATACCACATGTTTGTTCTCCCTATACTAGAATACTTCTGTCCGCTTTTTGGTCTCATGACCCAGAATGACCGTAGTAAGATTGAAAAGGTTCAGCGATTTTTCACTCGTAAAATATTTTCTGCTTCTGGGTCTGGTATGTGTTATACAGATAGATATCAGTTAGCAGACATTAAATTTCTTTGGGTAAGAAGACTCGAAGCTGCTATATGATTTCTGTTTCGCGTTAAGAATAGCCTTATCTCCCACAAATTAACGCTATCACTCAGGTAAACCAACGTTACGCCACTCGTTAATCCTCTATGATAATTTTACCACCCTGTAGCGCCACATCTAATAATTCTTGTTTTGTTACCTCCAAATATGCTTTTATTTGGAACAATCTTCCCCTCGAAATTAGGTTGTCTACCACATTATCGATTTTCTAAGGCAAGTCAAGTAAACATTTAAATTTGAAGGAAATAAACTCTTTACTGTCTGTTTCCTTTCCAAACACGCAATTTTTAGATTTCGAAAAGGGTCCTCCTGGCATTTGAAGCTGTCTCCAGGATACGATGACCTTCGAGGTTATTGCTTGGCCGCCAACTTATCGGTACACTCTGGAGTCTGGTGTGTCACATCTGAGTGATGTTGCCTTGAATTCCACTGCCCTCTTCTGTTGTTCCAGATGACCATTTCTCAACTCACCGCTATATTATTTTTTCCCATGACAATAAGCGTCCCGAAACCTCAACAATAGGATCCCATTTAAGTGTACCATGCAACCTCTCAAGGAAGTTTTTTCGCCTACATTTTGTTGGAAATCAGTGGCTCGCTAAACTCATCCACCGATGAAGGAGTTTTTTACTGCCCAGCTAATTATTTCATAAGAGTTCGTTGTTAATCTGAAATATTTTTTTATTTTTTCCTATTTTCACGATAGCACTGAGTTTGTAATGAAAGGCCCCTTGGGCCTTAAATATACAATTTATTGATTTATATTGAATTAATTTGCATGAAGGTTGCTAACCTTCATGTTTTCTTTGTGGTTGAAGGCCGATCCTCGTCTTGGAGATGACGATAGGATGATCTGTTCATCTGTTGGCATCCCGTTTCGCCTTTGTCATCAGCACGTCCTGCTGTTCACGCCGCTGAATGTAGGTATAATCCAGAAGATGCCACTGCCAGGACCGGAGATGCATTTAAATAGCATTGTGCTGCTGTGGAAGGCAAAAGTATGCATTGGTTGCAGGAGGAACAGTCCATTGTTATTGAGTCCATGGATGACGTGGGGACCCGGCACTCCTCTCTACACAATGTGGTCTGTGCCGAAATAAACTTTGAATTCACCGAGAACGATTAAAATGTCCGCCAGTACGGCGTGCAAATCCGCGTAGAGCTGGTTCTTGGTCTCTTCGGAACTGGTCATCGGTTTAGTGGAAGAGCGACTCTATGGCTCGAGCCGCCTACGTGATTGCATGTCGCTCTCGCTGTATAATTTTTTCGACCGTGTGGGGAAAATATTTGGGAGGGGGGAAGGAACAGCAGTATTTATCTGAGTAGCAGCGGCAAAGCCGTATTTCGAAAAAGTACAGCAACCAATTCGAGTACTAGGGCGACTTATAGTATTACTGCTGTGATTCGCACTTTCACTATTGTTGCTAGAGATACTACGTCTGCTCAACTGATAGTACTAGGAATGGCAGTGTTATTTCAATTTATACTGGTAATCGAAGACTGCAGGTACCAAAGTCATAGGAAGGATAATGACAATAATGTGGTATGATAAACAGAAAACGGTGCTTAATCCAATAATGCAGCACCAAAATTTGAAAAAGCTAGTAAAGGCGAGGGCACAACGACAAAATATCAGACAGATTTACTAAGACAATAGAAGAATTAAATCGGAAATACAGGAATATCATATTACTAGTGATGGTAGTAATAGTAGCGCTTATAAGCTCTTACTAATAACATTGTTAATAGTAAAAGTGATAACAGTAAAACCAATATTACAGGCATTATTGAGGATAAAGGATAAATACTGCAAAAGAAATCCTACTGCTGGCACTTCTACTGTGGATCCTGGTATTACGGTGATGATTATGTGAATTGGAAACTATTTCTAATGTTGTTACGGTGTCGAAGAAATACAGCAGCTACGTACCTTCCGCCTACCGCGTCCACTATGATAATTACTACTGCTAGTCGGGACATACAGATTTTAGAAGAAGACACACACCGAAGACCCACAATTGATTCCGCCCGTCGATCGATGCGGCTACCAGAGGAAGGGGAGGCCGCTAGGCAGAGTCTAACTACGGCCAGCCACAAGTGCGAGCCGAGTGCTAGCTAGGGAAGCTAGAGGTGGCCACCACCTAAACTAGGAAGATGGCGTGGCCTGCAGCGACCTACACGTTGCTCCCCTTACAGCACACCGCCTACCACCGACGAGTATGCACACACTCAAACACGACTTAATCCAGTGAAAATAACCATCGCTTCGTTAGCGACCATTTCTGCTTCAAACGGCAATGCAGGGTTCGGTGCAATAGAAGAACTTCATTGTGGTGACCTCAGCTCTTTTCTAACAACGCGGGATTAAAAATGGTGATTCTGTTCCTTGAAAGACGACTTCTGAGACGCTGCATATGCGTTCCATGACTGGTATTCGCCAAAGAGTAACTTCGCAGTAACCGTAGCCAACAGAGCAGGCTTGATACATTCAACGAAAGTCAGACGTGGTCCATGGAGTTTGTACAACGGTCTCTTTTCGCTTTATGATTACCGTGTCCATGTCCAACAGTGCATGTGATCTGTAGACCTTTATTTGAGCCCTCGTATTCCAGAAAAGGTAGACCGTCTTTAGAGGTTCCATTTATTTTTGACTTATAATATTAAACTTCTTTTACATTTTCAATAACCCGATTATCCTTTTTTCTTCAAAATCCGTAGATGCAAGGTCGAATTTCCATCCAGAGGCATCAGCTTCCTAATCAACGAGAGTTTATGTCGATGTTGTTGATAATATTAAGATCATTAAAAAAATTTTAGGTGGCTTTAATGGAATATTATCTGATCACTTTCAACACAAGTAAATATTCATTTACACTCGTTAACCAAGAATTAGACGTTTATCCACCAATTCGGTAAGACAGTTGGGTGGGGGAATAGATAGTTAGGCGGCCCTACAATACAGTTTGCCCCAGAAAGAAATTCTTAATGACTCACCTCCTTCTGTTTTAAAGAAACCTTGACAAATATATGTTGGAAAATAATTCAAGGCAATGAGAGTTATAAATTACCCTTGAAACTGTCTTCCAAATTTTCATAGACTCATTAGAAATTTGCTCAGGACTGACTTTAGATGTTATATTTACCTTAAACTTATAACAGTAAGCCACCTATGCATTTTCAGGAGCTCGATGGTTCCCTTTGCGTTAAATTCCACCAAATAAGGTCGAATGTCAATCAATAAGCATCAGTTGCCTCAGCAACAGGAGATTATATTGATGGACTTGATTGCATTTAGCTTAACGAAGCAGTTATAAATGGGTTGAATTTAATATTATGTGATCACGTTGCACGTAATAAAATATTCATTTACACTCTTTAACCAATAAATATATGTTTAACCACCAATTGAAAAAGACAGTTTGCGGAGGAAATAGTTATTTAGGCGGCCGTACAAGATAGTTTTGCCTCGCAGATGAGACATGCTTAATCGGCCATTTGCGAAAGAATGACTCTAAAACTTAATCATTATCGAGACAGCAAACATGCCAGTTGCTACTTCACTCAGGACTCACTCGAAGTTTGTGTCAGTGTGCCTCAGAACTGGTGGCTCTCCATAGCTTATAATCGTCAGAAAATATGACGCACGGACAACCCATAGTCGCTAATGTCACTGTATGACAATGCTTATTGTCCTTAATCTTCTTCACGAAGCATAAAAATAAAACGTTTTATTTGTAAAGCACGTCTTCGGCGCCGTCAAAAAAGAAATAAGAGTCCTGGATATGCCGAGGATCGAACTCGCGGCCTCTCGAATGCGAAGCGAGCGCTCTACCACTGAGCTACATCCCCGAAGAGACTTATAAATGTTGCAGCAAGCTCAGTAGGACAAAAGAAGCTTATGTCGGCCCACTCATATAAACCCATTGTCCCAGAATTTTGGCCTACAAAAACTGTGGTCATAGAGTTTTGGAGGGTCGAAAAAAGGATAGGCAGAACAGGTAATTTTTCGAAGTAAGTCTAGAGTGAAAAAACCTTATAACCACCGTTTTCGGAGGAAAAAATGCACGGAGAAGGGATTAATGAGTGGGCTTACATAAGCTACTGTTGCGCTCAGGAGCAAAACATGTTGTTGTGCTTTTCGCTTAAACCTGCTAAGCTAAGTTTCACTACAAGTTTTGCCAAATCTTGACCAACACTGATTTTCAGATAGGCCACAATAGTGAGCTTTTTAAATGGTACGAACTGCTTCATTACTATGATTCACATACTGGGGACTTGGTGCTTAATTGCAATATTGCGTATTTTTTGCATGGTGTAACTATCACGTGCTGTACGTTCATTAGAATTGTTTTACTGGGCTAAAATCTTGGCAAACCGCTCAGAGGGAGTCAAGGTCTGTTAGTTTGGTTATCTAACTTTGCTGCAGATGCTCTCCAGGCTTTTCAAGCCTTTTTCGGGATACCTCCAGACAGGTGTCTCTCGAGCATTTCCTTTTAAATCCTTGCGGAGTGAACAATTGAGTGTTAGTCGTTCGTCCTACAGGCTTTTGTCAACTGAATCGCAGCCTTCTTCGTCGCCGAAGGTTGTCTTTACTTACATTCTTAATATGTTGTTTTAGCCGCAGAACACATATACGTTTGACGGACATATTCCTCTTGGTTGGTTTATATTTAATATTTAATTTTAAGAGGAAATTGAGATCTCATACTCCAATTCCAGTGGCCCAGGTGGCCAGCACGTAAATAAAGGTATGTGGTCTTTAAAAATCTACCATTACAGCAAAGACAAAGGTAGAAATAAGATTTCATGTTGCCTCTGCCTCTTGGATTCCTGATGTTCTTAAACCCGTTATTTTGGAAAAAGAATCGAACCGAATTTCTAAGGACGGATTTCTTATCATGCAATCCGATAAAACGAGACAACAGCTGCTCAATCAAGCCGATTGTCTGGAGCGGATACGACGAATGGTTAGAACTTATCTAGCTCAAATAAACAAGCCAGAACCCTCGGCTGATACAGTGGAGCGGCATCAAAAGGCGTAAGTATGGCGGCTAATCCCGTTTCTTTTCATTATAAATGCTGTCCTTGTTTTACTGACATTCCTAAGAAAGACATAGGCTTATACGACGTCAACACTACAGAACGATGATAAGCAAAGGATAAGATCATTCCGTGCTTTCTAAAGTACATTAAAACATTTAGTTCTCATGGCAAACGCTTGCTTGTCGCTGTAGTGTATGTTTTTATAGTGCATTCATGGTCGGTCATTCGCAAGTCCCCCTTGCTAGTTGTAAAAAATGGATGCTTTTCCGCTCAATGAATACTTAATGGCGGACACTAGGCGACAATCCTGTCAGAGCCAAAAGTAATGCATATATGTAGGTAGTAAAATGTCCGTACCTACATTCCAGGTACGTGCAACGGTATGGTGCTGTTATAATCGATATGCTTTGTGGCTATTAATTATGCCAAGGCTTTATTTTCTTTTATTAATCCGGCGTCGTCTGGACCTGTTTGATTAAACCACTGAAGAAGCTTGATCTCTAGGTTCCCGTTCACGCGCATAGGGCCACTATTGATCGCACGAGAAAATGTGTTAGAACTTGAAGAAGTGGATCCGACAGAGCAAAGGAAGACTGGAATGGCCATTTCTGGCTTATTAGCCGTCATCAGCCAGTCATACCCAATCTTGAGCGTTGGCACCCCCGAGATTTGAACCCGGGACTAAGAACTTATTATAAAACTGTTCGACTAGAATATGTTTATCGTCACCCTTCCCAATTTTTCCCTATATTTCAATTTTAAAACCCTTGTTCAAATTTAGCATCTTTTACTGATTGCCCGCATTGATATAGATTTTTTAAATCTGACTTCTTGATTGCACGAATTTGCGAATATGATCTAGTGGCCACATTCCACCTCTTAGTAATGTGTCTTAGCGCCTTTTGATTCCATCGAACGTTGTCTAACTGGGTTTTGCTGTCGCACAGTAAAACACCATTATATCCGACGTTTTAACCAGTATAATCGTGCCTTATAAGTCGCTTTTGTTACGCATACAACCATCTGTCCTGTGTGTCTCCTGGCTTCGCGTGACCTAATTGAAATGTCCTCCCTTTTGGACGTTCATCTTTAACCCTAAGTTTTTACCTATTGCGGTTAGAAGGGTAGATTGAGGGGTTGCAAAACCTGGGGTTGTATATGGCTGTCTGTTGATGGCTAATACATCAGAAATGGCCTCAGTCTCCCTGGTCTATTTCGGTAATATGATTCTGAGCTGACTGATAGTATGACAGACACACCTGCCCAAACACTAGCTTGTAAAAGTTCTTCGGCACGAACTACCGTCCATGACATCAGATCAACTCGCCATCTTCAGTTAGTTCTCAATCATTTTTGTTTGTTGCCTTCGGTCATTCATGCTGCTGGTTCCCAAAGTTGCAAAACTTTCAGCATCTCTGAGGCGGTCTTGGAATGTAATTTTATCACCTTAGCTATGCGCATGGACCTTGTACTTACTTGCTTCCTGTTAAACCTAACTTAAATATGTTACTCCTCTTGTCAGCTGGCCTGCACTTTGTTTTTATGGGCACCGTAAGAACACATAATTACGTGCTTCGCAGACGGTCGTGGTGGTTGTCCAAAAATAATTCCACAACTTCGTTGGTTAAGCCATAATTTCCGAATATGGCCGCTGCCTGTGCAGGTTGATCCTCGTTTTGAAGAAAACCGGGATGACACGACAAAACTCACGTCTGGAGTCAGTAGAACACATCGTGGTGCAAATAGGATTGCTGAGAAGTTTTTTCGTTGTTACTAGTATCTTCGTGACATTTTAAAGTTCTAGGTTGTGTGAGAAGCAGGCTTCGGATCACCATTTTCTCAAATTCTTCCGTATCTTTTTCTGTCTGTTTATTGAGTGGCATCGGCTTTTTACTGAAGTTGGTCATCTCACAGATTATAACTCGGGAATTTCACTAGTGCTTTTCGAAAAAGAGTCTTGTTTTCCATTTCAGTAATTGTTTTCCCTGGCTTAGGGTGGCCACATTTCTTGTGTTATTCTTGCAGATTCTGAGTTTCTCTTCAAAACACACACACACTTCCATTGAGAGTGACTTTTGCAGAATGTACTTTTTAATATTTGATGATCATCGCTGACCACTTTGATGCCGAATTAGTAAAAGCAGAGCCTAGAATATTTCTTACCCTACGTCAGATGACTTGCATAAACTTATCACTTTCTTAATTGTGCAAAGACAGCGGTCGGAATGACAGTAGATGTAAAATAAAGATGACTGGAAAATTACTCATGCAGAATTTGATAACTTTGCAACTGACACAACAGGACACAATAGTTCGATTAAGCCACAACTCATATTTGTACATATCCGCGCAGTATCTAAAACAATATTATATTCGTTTAGGTCGGACATATAGAAGTCGTAATTTCGTTTTATGCATGGCTGTTTATATCCTTAAATATCCAAAATTATTTCTTCTTTTAAGTCTACTCCGTGAAAACGAAAAGCGCCTACAAATGAAGAAAACAATCTCAATGACAAAGGCCTACAGACAGAAACCCTCTGTCTATGATCTGTAGCCGCAGCTGGATTCAAAGCCATTTTTTTATCTTGCTGACCCCCCTTGCATGTATAAAGACATCTGTTTAGGAAAAAATATTCTCTTTTTGGGCAATTATGTTTTTTCTTCCTAGTTCCTTTTTACACATTTAAAGGAGCCTATTTTAATTCTGACTGCTTGAACCTGTATACTTGAATACTTTTGGCTTTTACTTACACCATTCTAGTAGACTTAATTGATTGTAATCCTCGTGTGTGTATGTGTGCTTTCCTTATGTACTCAAGACAGTTGAGATTTCTGAAAAGTTTGTTTTAGTAATTTTGTTCAACTTATTAATGGGGTATTTATATATTCATTCCTTCGCTTATCCTGATCCACCGCTTTCACGCAATTTTTACCGTAACCCATCTTAAAAATTGCCTGCTCTTAGGTTTAGTTACTTACCAAGCTGCAACACAAAGAGCATAGTAGTTATGTCTGTGGTAGACAACAACACAAAATTGGATCTCGAAAGCCCTACTTTAGTTGCCCTGTTGACTGCAGAATTACCAAAAATGTTTTAGAAACCGTATACCATAAGGTCAGAACCGAGTTCGGGGCCCACTCTTACCTCGTTCCCTCTCCCTCTTTAATTGACTGCCTAGACGCTCTCACTGGGGCTAGAGAGAAGGCGATAACATCCTTATTGGCTTTGCATTCATGTTGGTGCAGGACTCGCTGGAGCTATCTGAGTCTGTGTGCTGCCGTTGGTCAGTCAATCGGCTCTTTTCCTAAACTAAGACATCTTCGCGCTTTGGAAATTTTTTTGTGGAAACGATTTAGGATATTCGAGCACAGTCGAACAGTCCCGGATATTGTATATCTGTGCGAACAGATCATGTCTCAAGTTTATTCAAGTCCTTCACGACGGAAACTTCATTGGCCGCTTAGACTGGCCTCAGGAGGGTTTCAGGAGATTAAGCAGAGTTACACAAGAACTCTAAGTATCTTGTGAATTTCACTTGCTTTATTGAATCTTTGCCTAGCTCACATAATTTAGTTAGAAGAAGCTATCCACTAATTAAAAACGGAAACACCGAAACAGTTTTGTGTTGTCTATTAACTTTATCATGGACATTCGGTGCTTATTCCAATTTAAACGAATCAATAAATTGATTAATTTAGCGCGTTTTTCAGAAATTAGATCATGGTCGGCGTCACGAAATATTACTGCAGAGGGTAGACGTTTTCGCATATGCGCCTATGTAAGGGCTTGAGAATCGAACTCTTGGGTTGAATGGAGTCACTGCCGTGTGATTTTGTAACAGCCAGACTATCAGCAGCTCAAAAGGCGTCCAGTGGGCAGCCTTGTTTCCAACACAATTTATTTCACGACTGTGCTGAGTTATTCGTGTATCTGATGATGTCTCCCGTGCGGAGCATGAATACGTAACGTCAGGTGAATGGAGTTCTTGTCCCAGAGACGACACCCCTTCTCAATTCATGTAAGTGCTTGGCCACACACTCATCTGTAGAGCTGAAGCTGACGATGCCTTCTTGTCTCACTTGTTCATTCGCGCGGATATGACTTCTCATATCTGAATAGTGTTCAAAAGCCCACCCGTCGGGCGTTAGAACAGTTTACTATAGCGGAAACCCTCAGAAAGCGGCGAAGGATTATTATTCGCCTGAGTGCTCCGTGGACAAGAAGAATTCTGGAATTCATTCGAAATACCCAATTGGAGGTAAAATCCGGTGGCTATTTAGCTATTTACAGTGGTAAAAAATCCCATGATATATAAGCCAAAGTTCTTAAGTCTGTTTTCGATTAAGGAGGATTACTTAAGTCGATTTGTGATACTGCTTATCGTGCAACATAATCCCGACATATTCCAGTCACGTCAGTATGCCGGCTTTCGAATACACAGATGTCTTTCGACGAGGAGGCAGTTGATAAAGGGCGAAATGTTTCCGTTTTGAACTACTTTATCTTGAATTTCGTAACTCAGATGGTAGAAGTACTTAATGCTACAGTTACACGTCGGACGTTGACTTGAACCCCGGCGGGCCCCAATCGCCTGGAGTTAATGACGCGTTTTGCGATGTTCTACGAATACATAGCACAGCTGCAAAGAACTCTGCTCCTCAATCCTATAGTACTACACTCGTGAGATCCCAGTAATTACTTCAGCCATCAGATCATGCTTGACAAAGATGGATTAAAGTGTGTACGACACGACTTTTAGGTTATTAACTTTGACTTGACTTGACTTGACCCTGTGGAGCTGTCAGACAGTAGTCAGCCGCCAATGCTTTTCGATGGACGAGAATTACGTTCTGACAATATAACTAAAAGTTTCTTCTTTTCAATATTGAAAAGAAGATTGTTTCTATAATAACATGGGGCAGGCACGTAGCAGTCCGAAGATGTAAAATAGTTAACCAAAACTCTTAATTATTACGAGTAGTATTTTCGACAACGAGAAAACGCAATCATACCTAGTCTATCAGTGGACCAAGCCGACTGCAGGATGCACGCATGAAACCAGCTAACCAGTCAGTGTTCGCTACATCATCGGGTAAGCCTGGCGCCTTTGCTCAGGCTTGCAGTCATATAAATTTCTGGCCAAATTTTCAAGACTTTTGCCGTCAACAGTTAATCTGTGACCAGCACGTCAGAGTCTAGAGTGTTCTTAAACCCCATCTGCCAAGGCGACATCTGAACTTATTCCATAATACGCATGTCATCCCCATAACAGCAGGCCTCTTATCTGCATCTAACGCTCGACCTGCATGGTAATCGCTGTAATGGTGGGAGAAATGGCGTGAATTTAGCCCAGTACATTTGGTATGGTGAGGCAGTTCGGCCGCCCATTTTGACTATGTAATCCGCATGCTCCACAGTGTGATATGGGGACGATGAATTGCGCATGATAGTAGACTTGTGGAGCATCTGCCTCACACAATCTTCCCTCACCCTTTTAGGACCAGTGGCAAGACAGAGTCAAAAAGATCGGAGGGGGGATCGGGCGCAGATGGCTGGCGCGGCCGAAACCGCCTCCATGCGTCCCATTCCGCCCCTCTTCCCCATGTTCGGCGCAACCCAAATGAAGCTCGCCGTACCCTGATCTGGCTCGTATGTTAGTCCAATGAATCTATCACGCAGCCAGTTTAGGGAACACGATGTGATATGGACTAGCTCCTTTATGACACACGTAGATAGGTTGTTTAGCTCAACCAGGTATTACGCTCAATGGCATCATTGGTGGACAGAGAAGTTTGGTCAGTCAACTGGTGCATGAGAGAGAGAGAAAAAGTAAAATCGACAGCGCAATTCAGCGCCCTTCGTCCCGTAATAATTCTGACGTGCTTTTATCTTTGATGACACGTTATCAGTCATGGCCTGCGGGGAGTAACCAATGGGTGGATCAGTTCGTTCTGAGTCAAACTGCAACGCCTCCCTTTTAGTTATCGCACTCTCATGCATGAGAGATTCAAACCGGCTTAACAGGGGACCGGTAAATGCTGTGACACGAATAGACACGTTGTTCTCCCCTATCGGCCAGCTCACCCGCGTCTGGTCGTCCTGAATTCGCGTTGAAATTGGAAGAGAGGTGGTGGCAGTGTGAATTAAGTGTTGCGTAAATTGGCAGACGTGTGGATGCACTCTTGCGGCAGACTCTGTGAGTGTAGTCACCACAGTTTGGGTTAGATGTGCAAGACTTAGCTAGGGATGACTAGTATGGCCGCCCAGCGTATTTGATCTTCTATAATACCCTACTTTCGGTTAATAAGTAGGTGGGTTTGTATTACGCTTACTTTCCTTTTTGCCTTTGAGATCTGCGTAGGCGCTGGTTGCGATACGGCTGTGTGCGTTGCGACCATAGGTCTTCCGGTCCCTACAGTTTGCTGTAATAGGGTTTGTTGGTGCTGTTAAGCCTTGCAGCCACTGTTTCCGCAGTTAGCGGTGCGGCACTCGGTGTCTAAATTTTCCTATCTACGTTTAGGTCTGAGTCTGCGTTCAGGGTTAGGTTTGCTTTCGGGTAGGAGTGGAAGTCAGTTTTTTGTGGTAGGTTTATGTTTAGGGTTAGATTTAACTTAAGGGTTAGGGATAGGATTAAATTTAACTTTTTTGTTGGCGTTCGGATTAGTTTAGCGTTAGGACTTCGCCTGAGGTTACGCACAGTCCGTTCATCTTCAAAAGGGATGGCTTTTTCAAGGCCACGGTTGGGACGCAGCTCGTGGAACCTTACGCCGCTTCTTACCAAATGTAAGTCGAACATTGTGGAAAATTAAATCGGCTAGGCGGCCATAAAAGCTATCCTCATCAAAACTTCTGCCGCTTAGAATTTTATTATCGAATACAAAACTGATTAAAAAAGTAGAAATATAAGGGCCTAGAAGTCGCGCCGCACCTTCACCTAATGCGAGAATGGAAGCTGCATGCCTTTTTCCTCGTCTACCCGTTGGGGCAGAACAAAGCCCCGAGAAAAATACTTACATACCGAAGTTTTCCTAGGTGTTTGCACTTTCCCCGGACCGTGGCCCGATATGTCTTGAACTTCCACTGATGCATTGTTCCCTTCTCTTCCCATTCTCTTCTATTATGGACAGACATTTCAGAATTTAATGGCTTTAGTTGTCGTAACTAGTTCTTAGTAATCCAATGCGTGTACGTTCTTCTCTTTATCCGTAAACTGAACATGACGTTTGAGGTAGAAAATATATATAATAAGTAACATATAATTGCTTCTTACAATAACTGAGTAGTTATTTACGGTGGTGATTTTCTCTTCTACCCATCAAGTTTGGATGCCAGAGGCACCGCCAGAGCAGGAACTGACCAAGGCCCGCCTAGGTAGCCTTGCACCGCGGTGTAACGAACTGAAGGACGCCTATGAGAGGTGTTTCTTTGATTTCTTCCCACGTTTCCTGAGCGGAGAGCGCTTCCAGCAGGACCCTTGCTCTGAACAACTGGCCGCCTACAGAGATTGCCTGCGCGGTCACCTCGCAGGCATGGGCTACAACCTGAAGACCCTGGATGAGCACAGACTGTCTGCCGTGGAGTTAGCCGAGGCCATGAGCGCCGCTTCAACGGAAAAGCCAAATTCCACTGGGAAGTCCTAGCCGGATACTTTCCTCCTCACTGCTGCCGCCTTTGTATTCATAACACCATCTCCCCTTGTCCTGTCTGTATGCATATATTCTCTCCTATTCAGCGAAATTTTTTAAATGTAGTCAGTTATTTTCCGTTTTTCTATGAGAAAGAAGACTCCAAATCAAACCTTAAGAATGTGGTCCTTGTGAATGACCTACTATGATAAGTAGGTTCCATTGCCCAAAACAATTTTCTATATAATTTTTAAGAGAAGGATAAGCGAACGATTTTGAACTACTTATTTGTTACAGAAAAGGGCTGAAAACTTCCAAGAGTACATGAAAACAATTTAGAAGGAGACTGTTTGTATAATTGTATGCGACAAGCAAGTAGCAGTTCGAATACGTAAAGATAAGATAAACGTCTTCTACTTAATTATTGCAAGTAGCCTTCCAACATTTGATTGCAGTTTACCGTTGTATAAGCGGGTATGTGTGGCTGGCACATGAATAGAGTGTTATCTGTCGAGTTCGAAATTAAGTGGACCTACAGTTGGGAATAAGGCTTGTGTGTCTAAGATGCGCGCATTAAAATCGTCCCGGGAACGCGTTTCGAGGTCTTTTCTCAATCGGCTGTAGTAGTAGTTATCATTTTAGTGTTTGTAAATAGACCTTCAGATTATATTACGTTAGCTGTCGTTGCCGAAAATTCACCCTCCACTGCGTAGAGGTACATTTGTCCAGTTGCACACTGAACGCGAGGGTTGAGGCAAATCAGAAGAATGAAATAACGCCGAATCACTACTCATTATAATCGAGTAGTTGTTTACATTACCTTTTGTACATCGGTGGCTGCTCGCCAATAGGGAGCGCAACGGCATCCGTTTCTCTTCCTTATAGCAAAGCTGAAATAAAACGCTAATCAGCACAGAGGTTCGGCTGAAATGCTCGTCATTACTATTCATTTGTAGTCGAGCACCAGGCAGTTGGTAGGTGGCGTACCTCTGGAAATTTTAACTGGTATTCTGACGTGTGGTCTCCGTCAAAAAAACTTGCTAAGGTAATGTTCGTATTGTGTACCACGCAGATGTTTCAGTTCCGCCATGACGTGCAAAAGCCTATTCGATAAACAAGTGACTATATATGTAGCATGAATGTTTCACGTAAAGGTAAATATCGCATACTCTGTTGTGCACAATGACTTTGGCTTACGTAATAAAATACAAAATTACATTTAAAGCAGAGCTTCCCACGTGCAAATTTTTAAATTGCAAGAACAGCAATCGGTTTGACTTTTTCGGACTCCAAGGGATTTAGTCGTTTCGGGATTTCACACCTCTGGACACTCTCGCGGACTCCAGATATTAAGCATTGGATACTATTCAACAATATCGTCATCGTGGAATTTTTGTTGTGTCGAAATTCATCAGAAGACGGAGTCAAAGTGGAATTTGTTTCTCAAGTCGTTGAACTGAACTCGCAACCTACAAAAAACAAGCGAAAACAGCCTAAAAAGACCAAGGTGCAAGCATCTCAAGCTTTCTCGAAGAAAACAGTTATTCAGGACCTCGAAGATCTACAAACGGCTGAGTCGTTCCTGAATATCCTGCATATAGTTTATACATATTTGAAAATGCTTCTAAGCAATTAGGCGTATTGTCTACTCAGTCTGCTTCAAATATTTGCAATACTCTACACACCGTCGGAAGATTTTCGTTATTTTGAATATCAGTCAACACACTACGTCACAGTCACAAGGGCAAATTAAGCATTTTGAATTTAATCGTTTTGTTTACAACTAAAATGGAAGTAGAAACTATTGCTCTCGATAATTCTACAAAGATGCTAGCGGGGCCGGGAAGCGAACCGCGGATACCTCGGGTTGAAGTCGAATGGCTAACCGATGGAGCTATAGAAGCGTATAGCCGTAAGGATCAAATTCAGTCATCAAATACAAAAGATCGGTCACGAAGCTTATTGAAAAGTCCTCCTTCCAAGCGAACTAAAAGTCTTAAATGTTTAAGGGATGCAACTCATAAAGATGAAGCCTGCATATCATATTTTACCCTTGTTAACAAATTTACGAAACTATTTCTCCCTCAAGAGGAGAAACTGGTGATGCGTGAACTTGAGGGAGAGGACCTAACGTACGCAGCAGCAGCATCTCTCGCCGAAGCATCTACGCACAAAAATGATCAGGCAAGTAACATAAATGGTCAAGTTGTCCTCGACGAGGAGCACCGTGATCAAGATTCTACAGAAACATCTCTAACGGTCTGCGGGACTACTACTCTGCGCCCAATTTCAGCACATGAGGAACTTTCCGAATTAAAAACCCCACTAATTATAGGCTCATTTTCCGGACCGAAAGTGCAAAATGTACCCAGCACATCAACCACTCCTAGTGGGTATGCTAAGGCTGCATACAAATCACAGAAGGAAACCACAAATGTAGAAGGGGGTAGCACGAAGCCAGACCTGATCAGTGCCATCCCAGACTCCAAAAGAGGCCTATCTCTGGTGATGGTAGCGGAAACACAAAGTCAAAAACTATTCCTAACAACATCTCGGGGTCTTCCGATAGCAGTAAGACTGGAAATATATCACGGGTTTCCCTTGACCGAAAAAACTGCATAGTTGTTCCAGACGAGTCAAACGGAACTACAGGTAAGGTATTACAGAAGTCGTCCATAAATCGGAAAAACAACATTATCATACAAGGTGCTCCTGAGTCCACGTTTGACAGTACAACGGAATGAGTTGCACACGACTATGATCGAATACACGAATACGTCAGCGCTGTCCTAAAGAATGGGGAAACCTATACCGTAAATAAAGCCTTCCGTCTGGGTAAAGCAGACCTAGGCCGCGACCTAAAAACAAAACCAAGGCCACTCAAAGTTATCCTCGATAACGAAGGCTTGGCATCAAAACTGCTAAAAGGAAAAACGGCCTTACGAAATTCGCACAAGCAAGTGTTTTTTCAGCCAGAATACGAGCCGAGGGAGCGGATGAAAATGAGGCAACTAAGGATAGAATTGAGAGAGGGGACCGAAAGCGGGGCAAAGGGCCTGAAAATAAAAGATGGGCAAATAATACAAGTCAAGGAGCCCTTCCTCTGGCCAAAACCTGTCACGATGAGGGTTGTGCCTCACGGAGTAAAATATCACTAAAGATCCTAACCGCAAATGTACAAAGCTTGTTTAACAAGCTGGACGAACTAAAGAACTTGGTCGATGAGGTGAAACCAGACATCATGGCTTTAACTGAAACCTGGCTTTCAAAAGATATCGCTGATTCTGAATTATCAATCAGAGGATATCAGCTTTTCATGAAAGACAGAACAACTAGGGGAGAAGGGCTTATAGTCTATGTCACTTGCAAGCTGACAGCCACGGTTGAAGTACCGGTCCCAGCACGAGATGTGGAAATGCTAAATATTACTATATCTGCTAAGTACGCCAGGCCACTGACGCTTTCGGTGACATACCGCCCGGCAAACCATACTCCTGACCAAGATACCATCCTCATAGCAGAATTGCTTAGGGTTAGTGAAAAAAAGGGCATCCTCCTCGTTGGGGACTTTAACGCTCCTGGTGTTGACTGGCAGACATGGACTGCACAGGGTCTTCAAGACAACTTCAATCACAAATTTCTACAATGGGCCGCAGCCAAACTGCTCTGCCAAACCGTCGCGTTTGGAACGCGGGCTAGGGAAGGACAACAGTCGAACTGTCTCGACCTTATCTTCACCTGAGAGGAGAAAACTGTGATTGACCTGCAGGATCGACCCCCATTAGGGTCAAGCGACCATATTATGCTGTATTTCGAGTAATCGCTGTTCGCCAAACCCTACTCATCCGACACGTGGGAAAGTAACATTTGGAAGGGCGACTACCCACTTATGAGTAGAGAAATGTCAGAAGTATAATGGGAAACAGATCTCCAAGGTGGGACAAATGAACAGTGGATGACCTTTAGCTCGACGTTGAAAAGGACTCTTTGTCTCAACTGTCCCTTCAGAAGAAAGACAAGTACGTATCCCCCGAAGTGGATGAACTCAAACTTGCAGGCCACTTTCAAAAAAAAAAGAAACCGCTTCTGGAGACGCTACAGATTAACCGGCTCCTGTAAACACTTACGGGAGTATAAGCAACAACGTAACATTTGTAAAAGAGAAGCTACTAAACTGCGCAAGAAATACGGGTTGAACATATAACACAAGTCATTGGAACACCCCAAGATCTTGAACGGTTACATACGAAGCACGAAGAGATCTCAGGAACTGATCCCTGCCCTTAGATCGGCCGATGGACAACTGGTGACCGAAGACCAGATAAAAGCCTCCCTCCTCTCCGATTTCTTTGAATCCATCTAACCCGAGAACCTACAACTTTTGCTGACGGTCCGTCCGCTCATCGACCGATAACTGCACCCTTACCCTCCTCCTTATTGCCCAAAATAGAGGACCTATAGTTTTCCCACAACACTGTTAGGGCCGAATTACTCCAACTTAAGCCTGCCAAATCACCTGGGCCGGATAAAATGCCTGCACTAGCACTAAGAGAATTAGCTAACGAACTATGCAATCCCCTGGCCACCATCTTCCACAAATCTTTTGACGAAGGCGAACTCCCAGAAGAATGGAAGTGGGCAAACGTCACCCCGATCTATAAGGGAGGTTCGCGACTTGATTGCGCAAATTACCGTCCTGTCAGTCTAACTTGCATCGCGGGCAAAGTAATGGAGCGCATTATTAAGAAACATTTAATGTATTTCCTCGAAAGCAACAAAATACTATGTGATGGACAGCACGGCTTTCGCCCAGGATGCTCTTGCCTCACGAGTGCTCTTTACTCACAGGAGAAGTGGACAAAGGCCGCTCATAAAGGCTATCCAATTGATGTTATATTCTTCGACTTCAAAGAGGCCTTCGATAGTGTACCGCACAGGCTTCTTCTGCAGAAGATTTGGGACGTGGGAATCCAAGAAAAAATGTAAAAATGGATCAGTAGTTTCTTGTCCCTCAGAGAACAGAGGGTCATTGTCGGGAACTCAACCTCAGAATGGACAATGGTCGAGAGTGGTGTACCACAAGGCTCAGTTTTGGGTCCGCTGCTATTCCTGATTTACGTAAACGACTGTCTCAATGAGCTTGATTACGCAGTTGTCATGTTTGCGGATGACATAAAAATATGGGCTGAAATTAGGTGCGCTGACGACGCAAAGAGACTACAGTCGAACATCGATAAACTGGTTATCTGGTCGTCCACGTGGCTTCTTAGTTTTACTGTATCCAAGTGTCTTGTTCTACACATAAGCCCGGGGCGAAAAGTGCCACCGAAACACAGTTATTTTATCAATGGTACCGCATTAAACGAGGTTGAGATACGCAAAGATCTGGGTATATGGACAACCGCGAACTTGATGCAAACAGAGCACTGTAAAACATCCGTTCAGAAGGCAACTAGTCCTCTGCACTGGATCAGACGAGCATTCAAAATCTTTCCACCTGAACTCTTCGGAAAAATATTTGGCACCTTTGTGAGACCACATCTTGAATACGGAATGCCAGTTTGGACACCGTGGTTGAAGAAAGATGTGGAGCTTCTTAAACAAGTGCAATGCAGGGCGACAAAGATGGTCGATGGTCTCAGGGACTTACCATATCAGGAGAGATTGATAAAACTTGACCTTTTTCCTTTGTCTTACAGGAACGTTCAGGACAGCCTGCTCTGGACATTCCGGATAATCCGGGGCCATATTTCCTCCCTAAAATTGAAGGATTTCTTCCAATTAGCCGCCACTACTCACCTGCGTGGCCATCCTTACAAGGTCACAAACGAACGCACCCGATTAGACCTCCGAAAATATTTCTTCAGTCAACGCGTGGCCCGGCCTTGGAGCTTGCTACCAAGCGAGACGGTTTCCGCTGACACAATTGCGGAATTTAAAAGAAGACTTGGTGTGATTTTATTTGACAAAAGGCGACTTTTACAACACGATTTCCTACTGCCAGCACTGTGAACAATTTTCCTGGCGTTAGACCGTTTTCATTCTTTTCCGTGAAAATTCACTCGAAATTCGGTTATGATATCATATGTGCTCCCCCGACTGCACATTAAATGTAAGAATAACCTTGTTTGCGTTACATTAATAGGGTCTCAAGGGCATTTCTTGCCTGTTACCCTTAAAGTATGTATATGTATAATTTCAGGAGC
>JAYGXS010000006.1:32530219-32556667 GCA_036362985.1 Ligula intestinalis
CTTTCGGCGCGGAAACCTGATGTAGTTGCCATAACGGAAACATGGCTAAAAGCAGAAATCGCGGTTTCGGAGATTTCGATTCCAGCATACCAGCTTTTCCGCAAAGACCGCCAAAACCGACAAGGAGGTGGGGTTGTCGTTTATGTCAGAACTGAAATCTCTGTTGTAGAAAGAGAACACACTCTAGCCCTGGAGTATGAGTCCATCTGGTTAAAGATCAAGAAGGCGAATTCACAGAACCTTGAATTCCTGGGCCTTTACCGGCCACCAAACATTTTGAGTGGAGCCGACGACTCGCTCCTTTGTCTGGTGAAAGAAGCTGCTAGCCACCAGGAGGTCTCATTGTTGGTGACTTCAACGCCCCTGCAATTGAATGGAACAACCTGACAGTTGAGGCGGCGTCAAATTCCTTTAGTTCCAAATTAATGGATCTCACGCTTGACCTGTCTCTAGTTCAGAACGTTAAGGGCATAAAAAGATTTCGAGAAAACCAGCGGGCTACTTGTTTGGATCTCATTTTCACGAAGGATTCGTCCTACATAGATGAAGTTTATTCAAGTGCTCCGCTCGGTAAGAGTGATCATACGACGCTAATGTGGGATTACTGACTCCATACTCAACGGCTGAGGAAAACGGAGGACCAGCCAAACATATGGAAGGCAGATTTCAATTCAATGAAGAATGCACTATCGACCGTGAATTGGGACTGCCTACTCAAGGATGATCCGGAGAAGGATTGGAGATCACTCAAGAGGGTTGCATTAGATCTGTTTAAGCGCTTTTGTCCGGTCAAGGTACACAAGACGACTAGTCGTCCTGCCTGGTTGACGAGAGACCTTAACAGGCAACTGAAGAAGAAGAATAGGAAATGGAAGTTATTCAGGAACACTGGGTCGCCAGTACACCTCGAGGAATTCCGACGCCAAAGAAATGCAGTAAAAAATCAAATCGCCAGGCCAGGAAAAACTATGAATCAAGAATCCTCCAATAGGCCGAAGAAAAGCCCAAAATTCTATTCCGCTATATTAACAGTAGATTAAAAACAAGGATTCTCTCGCAGTACTTAAGAATGATGATGGCGGAGAAGTCGTTGAGAATGACGAGAAAGGCGAGTACTGTAGCCGGTTCTTTGCCTCCGTATTCACTAGGGAAACCGAGCTTCATTTTGATAATGCCAACAGTGCTGTTGTTAACGCCGGTCCAGTACTTCATTCTCTACTATTTCCACCATCTGTAGTTGAAAGGGAGCTGCAGAGCCTCAAAGAAGCAAAGTCATCCGGTCCAGACAATATACCAGCCAAGTTCTTGAAAGAATTGGCAAGCGAACTCTCAGAGCCCCTAGCACATATCTTTCGTTCTTCATTTGAAGTAGGAAAACTGCCATCTGAATGGAAAATGGCAAATATTTACCCGATATACAAGGGCGGAGCCCGAACGAAGGTTAACAATTACCGGCCCGTCAGCCTAACTTGCATTTGCTGTAAGGTGATGGAACCGATAATTAAGATGATGACAATGGAGTTCTTGGAGGAGAACAACCTACTGTCAGGGCTCCAACACGGCTTCAGAAAGAACCATTCTTGCCTTTCCAGCCTTCTACTCTCCACTGAGCATTAAACTCTCGCACTAGATGAAGATGATAAGGTTGACGTCATCTATACGGACTTCAAGAAGGCATTCGACAGCGTCCCACATAAGCGTCTAATATATAAATTGTCAGAAATTGGCATAAGAGGAAACCTGCTGGCATGGATCACAGATTTTCTCACAGGGCGATCGCAAACTGTGTGCATCGGTGACTCAAAGTCAAACGCTTCCTCTGTTCTGAGTGGCGTCCCCCAAGGCTCTGTCTTAGGGCCACTGCTCTTCCTTATCTATATCAACGACTGTGTCAACGACCTGGGTTGCAGTGCAATCATGTTTGCCGACGACGTCAAACTCTGGAGAGCCATCAGGTCTGACGCCGATAGGAAAGCGCTTCAAGAGAGTCTCAATCGACTTAGCTGCTGGTCTGCTCGTTGGCTCTTAAACTTCAACATTAGATAGTGTGTGGTTTTAAGACTCCGTACTAGAAGGACTGATGAGGAAAACGATTTCTTCCAATACCTCCTCGATGGGCACCCGCTTTCAAATGTGAACGAACAAAAGGATCTCGTTGTTCTAATAAATTCCCCACTTCAACAATCTACGCAGTGTGTAAAGGCAGCTAAACGCGCGACACAGGTGCTGTTTGCGATTAGCTGGGGATTCGTAAACATTGACAAGGAACTCTTCAGGAAAACCTACGGAGCGTTTGTTCAGTCCCACTTGGAGTATGCTGTCCAGGCCTGGCGTCCGTGATTCAAGAAGGATTACCTGCAGCTGGAACGAGTGCAGGTGAGGGCTACGAAGATGGTCAAGAATCTTGGTCATCTGCCTTATGAAGACAGACTGACCGAACTTGATCTTTTCCCTCTCAATTATAGGCAACTCCACGGGAACCTCATACAAACCTACCGAATTGTTAGAGGCCAAGACTGCGCCCTAGAATTTGATGATTTCTTCGAATTGGCTCGGACTGACCATCTGCAAGGTCATCCTTTTAAACTACAGAGGAAACCGGCCCGTATCGACTTTCGACGAAACGCCTTCTCGCAGAGGGACATTGGAGCGCGGAACGGACTCCCGGAAGATGTGGTCCTCTCAGATACTGTTGACATTTTTAAACACAAACTTGATTCTCATTTGCTGAGAAACTGTGGCAGATATAATGAACAAAGTGTCAGTAGCAGCACCTCGCAACTGGCTCACACTTATCGCTGATGTTAAGCCTACATTTGTACATTTTTATTTTGCACTTTTGTTACGGTGGACCTACTATGCGATTTTGGTTATGAATAGGGAGCTCAAGGGCCAAAGCCTTTTTCCCTTAATAAAGTGACTTAAAGTGACTTATGATAAGTTTCATTGGAAGGAGCAATTTTCCGAGGAAAACAGGATTCATTCAGACTATAAAAGAGCATTTGTTTCCGATTAAAGTAATGTACAAAAAAAGGCCATGCATGTTGTGCATATTTTTACCAGAAACGGCATAGGAAATTGATTGGCAACTTTGGAAACCTAATATAGACATAGCTTCTGAATGTATTTTAGTCGACGTTTTGTCGCTCTTAAAACAGAACTCTTTCGCATGAATGGCTTAGGCACGACCTTCCTTTTTCGGCTCTCGCATGCCTCCTGTTGGGATGCCAACAATGCGGCTACACTCTACCATTAATACAACCGTTTACTTTATGTGGCCATACCTTCTTGTCGTTAGCCCTGCGTCGAGGGCTTCGGGTGTGTCACAGTTGGTGGCTTTCAGTGGATCGGTTAGTATCTGTCCGCTATCCGCAGTGAAGTTCCGCCCTGCGTTGACACTGCGGAATGTCTTTTACACTATGGGGTTTGTCAACCATTCCACACTTTCGCTTGACTTCGTTATGCGACTGTCTGCTGCTCCGCCCGCTTTTCGCTTACCTCCGGAGAAATGCCTTTAGGTCTGCGCGCTGCATGGAAACCTTAAGACTGGCGTCCTAGATACATACTAATCCGTGGCAATCTATCGCATCCTTTGCATTGGAAGTCTTCGTAAACCGCGAAAACGTATGTTTACTTAAAGCGATAGGTACAAAGGGGCTCGGGTAACGAGATATAGTTCTATCTCAGGGGGTTCAGTAGGTTAGTTGCTGTCGATTGTAATCTTCCGACTATGGTTCCTTAAGAGAAAAGAGGTCTTGGGAAGGCCAGAATCCTCAAAGTTACCTTACCTCGCCCTCCAGCCTCTCTTTCCCGTCTTTCTCGTCTTGGTTTTACCAATTTCCCGGTAACTTTCAGCAAACTCACCACGGCACTAATCCCTATGGCCCATCGATCTCACAGAGCTATCTACCTGCAGCTTTCAGCTATCCCGCTCAGCTTTCTTATGTTAATTGTCCTGCTCCAGTCGATGGCTATTTTCCAAACTTCCAACCAAATTACCCACCTCCAAATTTTTATTACTAAATAAAGATAACCCTAGTTCGATTACTCAAGCTTTACATGATACCATCTTGCTTAATGCAAGATCTGTTTTAAATAAGATGGCTCAACGTAGAGCTATTGCGTTCGAGCTGAAGCCAGATGTTATATGCATTACAGAGTCGTGGACCCATCCACTAATTTCTGATGCTTTACTCATAATAGACGAGTATGGTTTCTACCGTCAAGACCACCATACTAAGCGTGGTGGCTGTTGTATTCTCTATAGTAAAGCTATTTTTAAGCATTAACCGTTCGACCTAGATGCTGAGTCATTCTCGGGCAATTACTGCTTTGCATCCATTATCCTGTCTCCCCGTCAAAAGGCGATTATTGGATGCATTTATAGTCGACCTAACTCATCATCGGAAGATGATGAAAAGCTTTTCGAAATATTAAGGCTGATTTCGGAGTCCGCCTTTGATGCTAAAGTTATCGCTATCGATTTCAACTTTCCTGAAATTGATTGGTCATTGAACTGTTTTTACATCCAGATTTCAGCCCTTCCTAGATACCATCAATTTTTCATACTGGTCTCAGTTGGTCTGTTCCCCAACAAGGGATCAGCATATTTTAGATTTAATTTTCACGAATGACATTTCCCCCCTTTTCGTTGATTACAACCAGAACCTCTTCCAAAGTGGCCACCCTTTAATCCATTGTTGCCTTCCGCTTGCTTCTACGAAAAAGACTAGCACCACTCGTACCTACCATGCGTTCGACCTAGCTGATATTAATTTAATTAACAACTTTATGGACTCACTAGACTGGCAGGAGCTTTCCTCCACGAACAGTGTAACAATTCTTGGTGACTCAATGACGGCAATTTCAAAAAGCATTTTGGAATTTGTGCCGATCAAAATTGCTAAGCCTTATACTTCGGACCCCACCGTTTCTCATTTTCTTATGTCTAGACTGAAGAAATTGCAAAGGCAGTTGAAAGACCAGTCTACTAGTTCATTATCTTGGCAACTTAGAATCGCAGAGAATTTCGAATTAGCGTTTAAGATTCGTCTTGCACGTGACAAACAGAGGGAATTTTGCGTACTCAGCGAGTTAAACTCTGCAAAATCTATTGCCAAACTGTTCCGTCATCGGTCCTCCGCTAAACGAGGTCACGAAATCCCCCCTTTACGGAATGAAAATAAAAACTTTGTGCTAGATGACTCTGAGAAGGCTGAACTGTTCAATGTGTTCTTTGCAAAACACCTTACGACGGAATCTGAACCGGTTCCGTCGTTTCAGCCATGCTCAGTCAATAGTATCACTACCATAGATTTCTCCATAGAAGTAATTCGTAAGCACATTATCCGTCTAAAAAACTCGCACTCCTCGGGAACTGACAGCCTTCCAAATTCACTCATCAAGAGAGTATTCAACTTCTCCCGATTGCTTAGTTATTTATTCTCAGCTTATCTTCTAGACGGTTTCTTTCCTGAGTCATGGAAGACATCTATTATTCTTCCAGTCTTCAAGTCAGGATCTCGTTCGGACGTAAATATCTACCGAGGTGTTCATAAAACCCCGGCCCTAGCCAAACTTCTGGAAAAGATCATTTTTAATCAAATTCTCGATTTTTGTGTAGAAAATAAACTATTAAGTGCCTCACAGCATGGATTTCTACCTGGAAGATCATGCGAAACCTGCCACTTGGCATTCCTTAACCTGGTTACTTCACTTCGTAATGAACAGCAATCAGTCATCGTGATTTACTTTGACCTTAGTAAAGCTTTTGACAAGGTGCCTCATAGGCGCCTTTTAGTGAAACTGGAAGCCCTAGGCATCAGGCCTCCCCTCCTTGATTTCATTGACTCCTACCTGTCTAACCGCAGCCAGAAGGTCTTAGTAGGCAATAGGTACTCGATGCTTTAGCCGATCACGAGTGGTGTATTGTAAGGCACGGTTTTAGGTCCCCTCCTTTTCATTCTTTACATAAATGAAATTTCAACAGTGCTAAATAATTTGGAAAATTTCATTTATGCTGATGACCTTAAGTGTATTTACTCATTTTCTAAGGACACGGCCAGTACTTGTGTTGATAAAGTTAACGCAGACTTACGTACTCTCTCAAGTTGGAGCGCTACATGGCAGATGGAGTTTTCTCCATCAAAATGTAGTTTCTTGAGTTTTGGTCCCGCAAAGCTTCCTGGACCCATTATCTTCCAAAATAGTCCACTGTTAGAAAGATCTACGATAAAGGATTTGGGTCTTACTTACACGAATAAGCTTGCATTTTCACCTCATGCGGATCGAATTTCTGCCAAGGCCGCACACATATGTGGGTTTATATCGCATAACTTTTTCCTTCCCGAAATGAAGTTAAAACTATGCTGCATGTTTGTTCTTCCTATGCTAGAATACTGCTGCCCGATTTTTGGCCTCATGACCCAGCATGACCGTAGAAAGATTGAAAAGGTTCAGCGAGTTTTCACTCGTAAAATATTTTCTGTTTCTGGGTCTGGTATGTGTTATACAGATAGATGTCAATTAGCAAACATGAAATTTCTTTGGATAAGAAGACTCGAAGCTGGTCTATGCTTTCTGTTTCGCGTTAACAATAGCCCTTATCTCCCACAAATTAACGCTCTCCTTCCAGTAGACCGACCTTACGCCACTCGTAACTCTTCCATGATAATTTTACCACCTCGTAGCTCCACATCTAACCGTTCTCGCTTTTTTACCGCCAAATATGCTTTTATTTGGACCAACCTTCCTCTCGATATTAGACTGTCTTCTACACTGTCGATTTTTAAAGGCAAATTATATAAGAATTTAAATTTAGAGGAAATAAAGTCGTTACTGTCTGTTTCCTTTCCAAACACCCAAGTTGTAGATTTTGAAAAGGGTACTCCTGGCATTTGAAGCTCTTCCCAGGATAATAAAATGGTTTCTAAATATGTTAGCATTTCCCTCTGCAGAGTCAAGCATCACTTCCAAAGGCTGCGAATTCTTCTCCGTTTTTGCAACCTTCGCTGTGGTCTTCGAGATTGGCTCTGGAATCTGGTGGGTCGCAACTCGATGATGTTGCCTTGACTTCTACTGCCTTCTCCTGCCTTCCGGATGACCCCTTCTTAACTCAACGATATATTATTTTTTTTCCCATGGCCATAAACGTCCCGAACCCTCAACATCAGGTCCCAAACTAACCACATCAAACCCTTTACCTATTTAGGCAGTTTTTTCTCCTAAAGTTTTTTTGAACTCGGTGGCCCGCTGAACTCACCCACCGATCTAGGAGTTTTTTACTGCCGATGACAATTATTTTATAAGAGTTCACTGCTTATCATCATTATTTTTATTTTCACGATAGCACTAAGTTTGTAACGACAGAGCCCCTTGGGCCTTAACTATACAAATTATAATATTATTATATAATAGAAGGAATAGTTTATTATGTATGCAGAGGAATGGGGAATAAGCAGAAGAATTTTGGCTATGGAGAACACTTCCTTCTGCGGGAGCGACATGGTCCTAGCGGCAAGTGGTCATTGACAGGATCTGCCTACGCGTGCAGGCGTGTGATTCATTGCCGGGCCAAGGGCCAGCTTTGCGGCATCTGTGATTGGCTGTTTCCCGAAATCAAGAACAGCGGCCGTGAGCATATGGCGAAGTTTGCTTCGATGTGAGCTAGTCAAGACATGAGCGCGCAGGCCAAAGGCGCCACGCGTCAGCGTGGCAAAATTGGTACTGAGTTGCGAGTGGTTGGATTATATTTAAGGATATGATTCCAAGTTCATTCTATTTACACGCATTTTGTTTTGGCCTTAACCTTCTCCGTTCCTATTGGTTTGTAGTATAATTTCTCCTTCATCTCGTTCTGCTAATGGCACTCGGTTCCCACATTTGAATGGCGCGGGATCCTACCAATTAATTATTCATTTACTTAAACAAGTCATGCTGTCAACCTTTGCATTCTACTTTTACACGATGGTCATGGATTTAGTCGATGCTTCATATAATGTTCCATATGGCGATGTGAGCATATGTATGACTTGCCAACGTTTATACGTAAGAATTGTATGTTTGTATATTTTGAGAATTACGGGCATTAACCATTGCCGACCCTTTTAATGCACGGTATAGTTACAAATAGTACAACCATGTTTGGCATTCATAATAGGGCCATCCAGTGGAAAAGGTCTCCCAGCCCACGCGTCTTACGGAATTCGTGGTTAGGGGTGTAATCCTTGATTAATGCGTGCTCAATGGGCGTTGACTGCATGATGGGTGCACAGTAGAAAGTAACTTAAAGACACTTGTATTTGTTTTAATGAAATAAAAACGTAAGTGGAAAGGTTGCATAAGGAACAAAAAGGCTGAAAAGAATGACCATAGATCACGCTAACTTTTAGAATAACTATTGACTAGCATACTGACAGAAGTGTTTTGATATGCGACAATTCGACCTACTTAAAATTCTCAAGTAGTTTTCATAGTTAATACCATCCTCAGGCGGCCCAACTACGAAACTGTGTCGTAATGATGTACGCAGAGTATGAAATATAGTCATGTATAGTTTTACCGGATCATTGTTACAGAAAGTATATTTTGGTGCGATCCATAGGAGTTGAAATCGTGAAATAAATATAATGGCTGGTCAGAGTTAGTTCTGTAACGAGAGTCGTCAGTTATCAAAAATAATGTAATCTACCTGCCGTTTGAACACAGCTCTAGTATCAGACGTCACTTTTAGCTTGGCTGGGAGTTTCCCGGTTGAACCACACGCTGACTGATGGAAAACGAACGTGGATCCAGGTGTGTGCATTCACGTTTTTCCTTGAACGGTCCCATAGAAGATAAGAAGATGTGGGAGTCTGACCCAGTGATTCACACTGGCTTTGTTGCCAAAAGCTGCGCAGGTTCAGTGTCTGCAGGCGTCAGGTCAACGCCTACGCACTTTTTTCTGTCAACAGCTGCGAGAGGCCCCATGATGTCCTACTTGTCCTATGCTACCCCACTTGTCGTGGCTCAGTGCGCACGTTAGCTTATAACTGGTGACCCCAATCGTGAGATTAACACGCAACTAAACTTCTGATGTGGTCGAGCTCAATAATCGTCAGACCTCCCTCGCCTTCAACTGAATTTCTCCTCTGTCATTTCATTTGGCCACGAAATGGAGAATTTCTTACCGACACCCTTCGTGAAACATGAGGTAGATGATCAATCACTCACAGCCCATGGACCTTAGACTCTGGCTCCTTCCCCATCCAACGGATCAGTTTCCTGCTATGATTGCCAATATCCAGACCTCTTTTCCAAACTCTGATCCTATTTCTACTGTCAACGGTGCCCTTTCCTCCTGTCAGCGAACAATAACACGGCATACTGATTTGCCGTCAAAGTTCAATGCAGCCAACCAACCTCCGTCCCAAGCAGTCGAGGTGATAAATCTCTTACAAGATGCTGATGCACGCGTAGTTGAGAACATATTTCCTACCGCAGACCCAGTTGCCCACGCGGACGCGAGATGACCTTTTCTCCTCCCAAGCGGCACTGGCGGCACTACCCGCCTCTCGCATGCCAACCACAGAAGCTCATGCAGGCCACAACCGTCCCTTCAACCTGGCTCTCGCAAGCCAACCACACGAACACCAGCTGTTTGAACCCTGCCGTTGGTACGTATTTCCTTCTCTTTCCTTTACTAATCCTCCTTCGTTCCATTTCGTTCATCAATGGACTTCAGTCTTTGAGAGGAGCACTTGTTGCGCACCTTACTGCCACTGCTGCCAGACGAAACTGACGCGGAACTGAGGCGCACCCAAACGTTCGCACAATGCCTCCTCCATTCTGGCCTCAACTCACAGTGGCTTAATCTCAATGGATCTGGACAAAGCTCTTGGCCGATGCTACCGCCAGACGCTCTGACGCACTTACTAAGGCGTCCATGCCGGTTAACCCACCCATGGTCCAATCAATTACCTTCACACTTGCAGCCAAAGCTGGCGGCTTGAATGTCTGCTCCCTAGACAGGACTTCGGACCTGGCCCGCCTCGCGGCCGGACGTGTGCTCCGATAGTCAACTCTCTCACAACCTATTCTTCTGTTCTTCTGCGGAATAAACTATTCCTAACAATCTGGCCTTCCCAAGACTTCTCCTATCGCCTAAGGAACCAGGATCTGGAAGATTGTAGGTGTTAGGGTTAACCGTCTCAGCCTTAACCCCTATAAGCTCCAGCCAATAGATGTGCGCATGTCCACCTGACTGGGTACACGGCCCAGCCGTCTCGGCTCCACAGCACCGAACAAACAATTTGGCGTACTGACTCGATGTGCATAACTCCCCCATGCACTCTTTATTTTCCGGCAGCAAAATTTCTGTCCTCCTACACCATCTTGCTTGACTTGTGATTTGGGGGAACCTTCTGTTTGTCGACATCACCACTTGCGCCAAAGAAGTGATGGCAGCTGACAGTCGGAGGAGTGTGCGACCCGTCAGGGGGCTGCGTCCGAAGTGTGTGTGCCCGACGTTCGTCTTTGTGAGGTCCACCTTGAAGGTGTTTTGCCAGGCTGAATAGTCAGAAATAAGTGCTTGCGCAACTGCACACGGACTTGGAGTTGAGTCACTACTGGATGAAATCATCGAATCCGAATGTAGTAATAAAAGTTAAATTTGAGTCAGACAGGTTGAAACGCTGGCTGAAGGAAGCCGGTGGTTGAATTGTACGTCGACAGAGAACTGGTGTGGCTTGTCGGCCTTGGTTAACTGGAGTGAGAAACGATACGGCTGGCAATAGAGGTAAGAGCACATTTTCGGATGGAGGTCTGCGTGCTGATGCTCATAAAAGGACGGCTCTGTCGAATTGGGAAGCAGCTATGGCCTGGGCTCAATGGGTTCAGCATAGTTGATGATTATACAGCTAATCTTTGTCTAAAATTTGACAGTTCAGCTGATGCTATGATCACCAAAGACGCAGTTGATTAAGTTAATAGGTATAACTCCATGCTGCTGCAACCTTCATTCCTGATTCCACTGAAGAAGACAAGAAATGAGACGCCAAATAGGCGAAGAAATGTAGTTTACAGTACTGCAAGTCCTGCAAACAACTGAAATGACGAAATTTAACTTGGTAGTTTGGCATATAGTTGGACAGGTTATTTTGATCAACCGGGTGGATTTGCTAAGTAGAAATGCTTTAGTTTGGAAAACCACCGTCTTAGTTAAAGTAATGGAGCGTGTAGATGCTTTATCACTTCAAATATACAAAACGTCTAAGCTAAAACGCAACAAAAACTGTCTAGTGTAAGCTAACCACTAGTGAGTAATTTACCAGGCTATCCTAGCGGAGCATGTGTAAAAACGGCATACGAGGATAACAACGAAGATTAGGAAATAATACAATGATACGACGAACACGTGATACTTGTTCAATAATTCATGAGTACAACTCGATTTTCCGAAGATCTTCTTTCTTTTCATGATGCAACTCACTTAGATCCTTTACGATCCTTGCCAGTAATAGCCAAGAAATTGACTTGCTCAAAAGATGACTTCGTGAAGACCAGGATCCAAGTTCGTTCGGTCGCAATCGTGAGATTTGAGAGAAATGTCGTTTTTAAATTGCTGTTGGATTCTCCTGAGCCCGGGAATGATCACCAGAGAAAGGTGTCGTTGAAGGGCGAAGGAAACAGTGGCAGATGAGGAGAAAAATTGACCTGTGGAGCATTGTTAGCAACATAGTTGCTAGCGAAGAGCACGCGGTCGGAAACGGAAGTGCTGTATTTTCGTTAAAACAAAATTTTGAAAAGTGATAAATTTAAATAACGCATAAGTTGAGCTAAGAGACAACAAGCAAAATAGGTGTCAACTTTGGCTTAATCGTGAGTAAGTTTATACAGAATAAATTTTTTATACTATAAGATGTGACAGAACCAAAGTTTTGCTGTTTAATAATTCCGGAGTAAGTAAAAATGTGGAATAATACTCCCTTCCAGAACTGGAAAATTTTGTGCGCAGTTGGTAATTTGAAGTGAGGCCAACTTTAAGGAATCGCATTTAGTTTCAATAATAAGGACAGATTTGAGTATTGAAAATCATTATTTGCTAGTATGCGAAGTTTTACGCCATAAAAGCAAGTTTTATAAATTTGTATAGTAAATTTGTTTGATGGTACCGAAATTTATGAGCATCAACTTGATATATAAGGGAAACCCACGATTTGCTTTCATGTTTCTGTATCCTGTCATGGTGTTCAGATGTCAAAACATTTCCTGACTTACGCGGACTTCGTGCGCATACGAAAATTGGCAGGTGAAGGGCTGCCGCGTTTGTCGTTAGCCAATATGTTCGATATTAATAAGGCCACAAGTTCCAGAACAATTACCTAAAGGACAGTTTCTAGACGTAAAATTCATGTGCAAAAATGGTCTACAACGAAGGAAGATGACGATTTTATTCGTCGAATAGAAAAAGATACCATTAAATGTTCGTTAGCGCTATTCAAATTGAACATTTTTCAACGTTTTCTTGGTACCTTGCACGTAAGCGGTCTTCGTCAGCAGAAAAAAACGATGAAGCCATATTTAAGTAGAAAACTAATTAAGGAACGCTTTTAGTTTCTAAGCGATATATAAGTCGCAGGCTTTCATATTAAAAGAGTATTTACTACTGCGATGAAGTCCAGTTTTAGCGAAGCCGCCGAAGTCGACACAAATGGGAAAATGCGGAAAGAACTTTCTAAAGAGGTACACAGCCAAATTTCAAAAACTGTCGCCGCCTAATGGTTTGGATGGCTATCAAGTTCTGGAAGCGACCGATTTGGCGGTCAACAAAGGGCATCATAAACAGCCATACCCTCGTGGAAAAAGTAAAGGATGCCCTCGGATACAACAACATTAAAAGACGTCAGATGGACACGGTTATGCTACAAGATAACGCCCCTGCTCACCGATCAAAGGAGGCATGATAATCCTTACCCTTAAGAATAAAATTGAATTGTTTTAGACGACAGCCTGCCTTCCTGCCTGTGGCCTGCAGAGCATTTTTATTCCTCCCAACTCTCCGGAAATTAATCCGATTGAAAATCTATTTGCTTTAATTAAGAGGAACTAGGAGAAACTGGCCTCCTTCGGCATAGGTAGCAAGCCTCTGAACTTCATATCTTCCTATTTTGATGCTCACACACAACGAGTAAAAATTTCGAATGTTATCTCCAACACCACGCATGTGAGGAGTGGAGTTATACAGGGTAGTGTACTGGGTCCGCTCCTATTTTGCCTAGTTGTCAACGACGTTTCAGATTGTTTTCAGTATGGCAGACCCTTCATGTACGCTGATGATCTAAAAGTCGCTTATCGATATAAACCGGCAGATCGCAACATCGTGCTCGAGCTGATAAAAAAGGATCTTCAGGCCTTCGCCCAGTGGTGTTGCACATGGCGCCTCACCCTTTCATGGCACAAATGTTCCGTTATGGTTGTTGGCGACGATCATCAACCGGAATTAAGCACTGACGGCCACGAACTAAATGTCCCAGGAGTTATCAAGGATTTGGGCATATCCTACTCTAATAGTCTCAATTTTTCAGAGCACTGTGCCCTGATAGTCTCGAAAGCACGCCGAACCATCGGATTTATCCTTAGAAATTTTAAGACTATAAAGGTTAGAACTAGCGTTTATAATATGTACGTGAGACCTAGTCTTGAATACTGCTCACCCTTATTCAGTCTTCTGCGCACTAGTGAACGGAAGAAAATAGAATCGGTGCAGCACTTCTTCACTAGAAGAGTTTTCACTGCAGAACACCGTAACTTAACCTACCAATAAAGGTGCGAACTTATAAAGCTGGATCCCCTATGGCTTCGTCGATTGCAGAAGGGTCTATTTTTACTGTTTAAACTTTTGAATGGTCAAACCTTTAATCCTCTTAGTACAATAAGGCAGCTTGAGCACTCTCGACGCGCCAGTCATCGAGACGTATTTTTATTTCTTCCTATGGCACGTACAGTTAAGTACCGGCAATTCTTTTCAGTAAATGCCATATCAATCTGGAATAAGCTGTCCAAAAGTATAAAAACCCAGCAAAACTACTCTATGTTTAAGAGAGCTATAACTAGTTTTCTACATTCAGGACAACTTTCACGAATTTTGGGTGCTGACTCGGTGGAATCTCTCTTTCACTCTGATGGCGTTCGTGGACTTTGAACCCCGCCAGGCTTCACTGCTGAAGATAATGCGGCTGAAGCAGCAGCCCGCAGTCTGCTAACCTTTCAGCCGATAGCGCGCAACTTTTGCCGACAACCATTGAAGGAAGACTGAGAACACTGTGTTCTTGTGCCGACCCTCTCCGTCTGGAACTAATGTTTTTAAACGATATGAAACAGTTCTCCTGCTGATGAGTCAACTCAGCTTACAACTGTACATTTATTCCGTTTGTATCATACCTTTGAAGGCAGGTTTTTTTCCCTTGAAACAAACTCCCTATCTCGCCCAGTATTGACAAAACAAAAAACCTGAAACAAAACCAATACTGGCTGCAACATAGGGAGTTTGTTTTAGGTTTTTTCCGGTCTTCGAGGTGTTGGAAGGCGCCCAAGAGGTGCATTACCAACTCTTTACAATTGCCTGTAAACTGGCATAATAAACATATTATTATACAGCTAGACATCTATCGATGGAACAGAAGTTGGAATTTGTACTTAATAATTGTATAAAGCAAACAACTATTGATAACATGGTTCTCTAAAAAAACGTCATAGCACGTGACCTCTACCGTTCCCTCATCCTTTCGACCCTAATGTCCGTGAGGACGTCCTCCGTTCTCACCTCCCTGGTGGTTTATCATGAAGCCAGTCGGGTGGTGTTACAGTGGTGAACGACAGCCTCTGCTGCTATGTGATTTCTCCAATCGACAAGCAGCATTTCCAACCCTCTTACGTTCTCAACAACAATCCTATCTCATTACACCAAAATCAATCCGATCAACCAACCTCCCTAATTTAGCAGAGGCAGTATTTTTCTCCTACGTTTTTTTTAAGTGAAGGTCTGCTTCACTCCACCTCCGCATTAATGCTAGGGGTTTTTTCACTGCTTCCCCCTTAGTTCATCATGCCTTTTATAGAGCGTTGACTATCATTTTAAAATAATGATACGTAGGGGAGTATGAATATATTTGCTTACGATACTAAACACACCTGCTGCCTTTAATAAATAATAATAATAAATAAATTTAACATTTTAGGCCCGAAGGGCCTCGTCATTGCAAACTAAGTACTGTGGAAAAATAAATACAAAGTTGATAAATGCTGCTCTCCGTGAACAACCACATAGGCAGCGGGAGCGATTAGTACTGTTGGCAGATAACATTAATACCCACCCACATATTGTCGTTTTAAAATAGTAGTCAACACTCTCTGAAACGCATGGTGAACTAAGAAGAAAACAGTGAAAAAACTCCTACCATTAAAACTGGGGCAGAGTTCAGCGGACCCCCACTTAAAAAGCAAACAAAAAGTGGGAGAAAAAAACTGCTTCTGCAAAATTAGGGAGGTTGGTTGATCGGATTGATTTTGGTGCAATGAGACAGGACTGTTGATGAGAACGTTTGGGGGTTGAAAATGCTGCTTGTCAATTGGAGAAATCATATAGCAGCAGAGGCTGTCGTTCACCACTGTAACACCGCCCGACTGGCTTCATGATCAACCATCAAGGAGGTGAGAACGAATGAGGCCATCACGGACAACAGGGTCGACAAGATGAGGGAACGGCAGACGTCACGTGCTCATCACCGAAACGCCAGAGATGCAACCTTGTGGACTGCAGAGTCCAGCGACGAGCTGGCAAAAATAGCAGAACCGCCGTGAACACGATTAGAGACCAGGAAGCCCATCATCAGGGTTAAAAACGCGAAACGGAGAACGGCAATGATGACTGGACAGAGATGGGGACGAAACATCGTTGCAAATATGACTCTAGCGAGGAAGAAATAGACATATATGGAAAACAATGTGATATAGATCTTACCACCTCAAATACCAGGAGTACCTTTTTCAAAGTCCAAAAGTTGTGTGTTTGGGAAGGAGACGGATAACAAGGACTTTAGATCGTCCAAAATTAATTTTTTACGTGATTTGACTTTGAAAACGACAAAGTTAGATGACAGCCTAATTTCGAGGGGAATATCATTCCAGAGGAAGGCATATTTGGAGACAAAGAAGCGAGAATGGATCGATGTGGAGCTTATTGGGGGGTGGGCAATAATGCTTGAGTAATTACGAGTGGCAGAAAGTCTATCTGCGGGAATAAGAGCGTCGATTCCTGGGAGGTTAGGGGAAGAGTTAACGCAAAAAAGGAAGCAAAGGCCCACTTCGAGTCTTCTGACCCAAAGAAATGTCATGTTCGCTAACTGACATCTCTCCGTATAAGGAATAGTGGATCGAGGAAGAGCGAATATTTCGCGAGTAAGCATCCTCTGTACATTTTCAACCTTACCGCGGTCAGAAGCATTCACTAGACCAAAGAGAGGACAGCAGTATCCTAGGATGGGTAGAACGTACATGCGATAAAGTTTTAACTTGGTTTCCAGCAGGGAGAAATTGTGTTATATAAAACCACACATCTGTGCAGCCTTCGCAGATATTCGATCAAAATTAGGTGAGAATGCTAGTTTATGTGTGAAGCTTAGGCCTCAGTCTTTTATGGTAGGTCGTTCTAAAAGTGGAGTATTGTGAAAGACTAGTGGACGAGGAAGCATGGCGAGACCGAAACAGATGAAACTACACTTGGATGGAGAGAACTCTATCTGCCAGGTAGCACCCCAAAAAGAGAGTATAAGCAGGTCCGCGTTTATTTTATCAACGCATATATTGACTGTGTCGTTAGAAAATGAGTGTGTGCATTTGAGGTCATCTGCATATATGAAATTGTGTGAATTTTTCAGAACAGGCAACATTTCATGGATATATAGAATGAAGATTAAAGGACCTGTTACAGTGCCTTGAAAAACGCCACTCGTGATCAGCTGAGCAGTGGAGAAACTATTACCTACTGAGACCTTTTGGCTGCGGTTGGACAAGTAGGAAACGATGAAGTCGAGGAGAAGGGGACGGATGCCAATGGCTTCCAATTTTATCAGAAGCCGTCTGTGTGCTACCTTGTCAAAGGCTTTGCTCAGGTCAAAGTATATAACAACCATGGATTGCCGCTCGTTATGGAGGGAAGTGACGTGGTTTAGAAAAGCTAAGTGACACGTCCCACATGATCTTCCGGGTAGAAAACCATACTGCAAGTCGCTTGAAAGCTTATTTTTTAGGCAAAAATCGAGAATTTGATTGAAAATTATCTTCTTCAGAAGTTTAGCTAGGGCCGGGGTTTTATGAACACCGCGGTAGTTATTTATGTCCGAAAGAGATCCTGATATAAAGACTGGAAGAATAATGGACGTCTTACAAGTGTCAGGAAAGAAACCATTTGAGCGATAGACTGAAATTATATGGCTAAATAATGTGGGAAGGGTTGACACTCTTTTAATAACTGAGTTGGGAATCCCGTCATTTCCCGAAAAGTGAGAGTTTTTAGTCGAAGTATATGCTTTCGAATAAATTGTATGGAGAAATCAATGTTCCCGAGAGTATTGTCTGAATATGGTTGAAATGACGGGACAGGTTCGGATTCTGTCGGTAAATGCTTTGCATAGAAAGCGGTTAACAATTCAGCCTTGTCAGACTCCTTGAGTACAATTTTTTCATTTTCATTTAGCACTGGGGGTATTTCAATTCCGCGTTTTGCGGAGAACCTATGACGAAACAGTTGTGCAACCGATTTCGCAGAGTTTGACTCGCTCAGGGCGCAAATTTCCCTGTGCTGGTCACGCGCAAGACGAATCTTGGACGCTAATTCGAAGATCTCGGCGATACTTAGATGGACAGACAGCAAACTACTGGATCAATCTTTCAGCTGCTACCTCAATTTGTTTAGTCAGGGTAAAAGAAAATGAGAGAACGTCGATTCTGGTGCGTAGGGTTTCACAATTTTAGTGGGCACAAATTCCAGCATTTTATTGGAAACGACCGACATGAGTTCAGAAATATACGCAGCGTCGTTAATGGAGGAGGGGCTCTGCCAATCTAATGAGTCAAGCAAATTGTTGATTGAGATAATGTCTGCGAGGTCATAAGCATGATAGGTGCGAACAGCACTAGCCTTTTCCGTATAAAGAAGCGGAAAAAACAGTAAATTAATGTGTATTCACTTTGGAAGATGTCCTGCTGCAATTCAAAGAAGAGGGGTGCAATAGCCTTTGTGAAAATCAGATCTAGGATATGATTCTGTCTTGTTGGGGAACGAACCAGTTTAGACCAGCTAGAAAAATTAATTGTATCTAGGAAAGGCTGCAATCTAGGTGGACAACAGTTTAAAAGCCAGTCGTTTTAGGAAAATTAAAATCTCCAGCAATAATTTTAACTTCAATAGTGGTTTCTGAAATAAATTTCAATAGTACAAAAAAATTTGCATTGTCTTTAAATGAATAGTAAAGAAGATTATATACACATCCGATAATCACCTTTTGCCGGGGTGACAGGATAATGGAAGGGAAATAGTAATTTCCAGAGAAGGACGTGCTATTTAGATAAACAGGAAAGTGCCTAAATGGTGTTCTTATATAGAAAAAGCAACCACAACCACGCTTTTTATGCGATCATGACTATAGAGATCATACTTTTCTATGATAAGGGAGGAGTCAAAAAGGATTAGATGGGTCCAACATTTTGCCATGCATATAACATCGGGCATCATCTCGGAAGCCATAGCTTGAAGCTGAGCCAGTTTATTTATAACGGACCTGGCATTAAGCACTATGACATCTAGTGTGTTTCGAGTGGCAGGATTATGGCTATCGTTATTCATAAAAAATAATTTGAGGGTGGGTAGGTAAACTGTAGGCCATTATCATTTGTGGAATAAGTACTGACGGGTATGGAGCTGTTAGCATACGGGTAGCCAATAATGGATGGCTAATAAGGTCTGATATACGCAGGGACATCAATTTATGGCATGGGAAAATGAGGAGAGGATAGACCAAATTAAGCTTCTGGGCCATGTAGAAGAAATGAAGGGTGGCTAGAAGGCATGTAGAAGTTTGCTGGTGTGAGTGGATGAGGGTGAGTTAAAGGAACTGATAGGGAAAAATGGTGATATAAATTTGTGTTGGGGCCGTTTGCGTAAGGACTAGTGGTTCTTATCAGTGAATCTCCTGTTCGGCAACTCCGATTTGATTGAAAACTATGCCAGTTCGGGTTACTACCGTGGTTCAGGCCCGACGTGTTCGATAACGCATTATACGGGGAAATAACATGATTCGGACGGTCAAGGGAGGACCAAGGTTGTGGTGGGGGAGCGGTCTGCGTAAACGCTTTCGACGGTGTGGGCGACATAATTGATTAGCTTGTTGCAGAGTTAAAGGCAACGGAATTAATCGATCGTTTGACAGAGAATGTATTCAGACTAGTTGTAATCGCAGTATATGGTGGAGTGGTGGGGCTTGCAGGTGCCGGCATCGAAAAAGATAGGCTAACTGGTGCACTGATGTTTATGGGCATATGACTAGACATTCGGGAGGCAGGGATAGCAGGTTTACTGACGGTTACGGGATAACGGGTGGCAAGGATAACGGGTAAACTGACGTTAGCGGGCGTATTACCAGATATCCGGGGTGGAGGATTAGTGTGTGCATCGACCCTATGGAAACTTTGACCAGACGTTTCAACAGTAGGTAGAGAAGTCATTGGTTTATTTGACTGGTAAGCCACATTTCTTCGATCCATTGGTGTGAGATCTTGGCAGAGGAAACTTTTAGTCATTTCGGAATATCGAGAAATGTGACCTCATTGTGTCAAGATTGAGTCCACCTCGATCGGTGAAATCAATTTGACTAATATGGGCGGATACTTGCTACGCGATTGGAGGCGATTGACAGCAAGAAACAATATACCGTCACGCATTTTTCTGGTGCGGAATACCAGACCCGTAACGCTTAAGGGAAACTGAAAACAATTTGTTCATTTGCAAATCCTTCGCCGTCCAGCACTTCAACATGCTGCCGTTTTTTGTTGCCTTCAACACTAGAGAGAATAACGATGAATCTTCCTCACTGTCAGATTGATCCTTTACCGTATGTATCAGTTGACCATCCCGGTAAACCGGCAACAATTGAAATTAAATTACGCCTTTTCCTGGGTACGTCCGAAAACCCGTTGAGTCATGGAATAACACAGCTCCAAGTTCAGGAGTTTATTGCTTATGATCATATACGTCAACGTGCCCATGTCTGCGTAAGATCGCCTTCATTCTTTTTAACCAAACTAGTTCATTATTTTCGCAGTAACGTACCGTTTGCTACCATTAAGGGAGTTTCATCGCCTCCTCTATCTACCTTGATATTTACTTGATATTCTTTTTCATACGCCGTCTAAATGCCTGCTTAGATTTGTGCTAAACACGGTTGAGATAAGAATCAACGTTTAAATAGGATATAGTATATAGATATCAAACAAGGTATAGAGCACTGGACACCAATGGCAGCACGCTACATGCACGTAACAATGGCGGCGTGGGTGAATGTGTGTCATTGGTGTGCGAAAAGTTGAACAGCCAATGTTTTAGCGAGGGGCTCGATCGATTCAACCAGTCACACTGCAGAAATTCTCTATCGCGAAGTTTCGGGCTAATCCACTACATAATCCGCCGTGGTCACTGTGACTCTGATACCACGATCATTAACTGAGCGAATGCTCGTCAATCGACACAAATTTTCTGCATACGGTTCGTTCGTTATCGGGAATTCTCGAAGGTGGGGCTGCTTGTTAGTCAAGGCTCTACTATGTTCTAACACACATATTCATACCTGACATACAGGGTGTCCCAAAAATGTATACACATTGGAAACAATTGTAACTTTGAGGTTGATTGTTTTCCACTACATTTTTACTTTATTTTAAATAATCGAGAAAGAGAGAAACACTTAAACATGAATGCACCCAAATAAGAATGGAATTGTTTTGTGGTGTGTGCGATACCATTGCTTAGCATCGTCAGCAGTCCCTGGATCAGATGGACAGCCGTTTGAGAACATGTGGTGAAAAAAACAATAAAATGATACTTGTTAATATTTTTGCATTTTTGAAATGAAAAAATTACAATGAATAACAAGTTAACAATTACATAAAATGTGTATACATTTTTTTGGAACACCCTGTATTTCTCGATGGCATTTACTCCTGTCGTTTCTCATTACGCCATATCTTTCTTTGCCTGCACTTAAAAATGTAATTTACTGACAATGGCAGTCTACAATCACTGAATTATCCAATGCTAAACCACGTCATTTAGACAACTGCTTAACTTTTAATTCACAGTTCATCTGTACCAACCCAATGGCAACAATTTAAATTTACTTGATGTAGAATTGGTCAGGTGGGCCGTGGCCGTACTGGCTCTGGCTCATCGAATACAAGATGACTGCGACTGGGAGCAATGTAATTGACACCTATCTTTAATTTTTTTTAGGTTCCCTCTGAATTGCTTGATGAAACCTTTGGTATGCCTGTGCGAAATATATGAAACATTCATCCTAAATGTTTTAGCTTTCGAGCTTTTTCAGTCTGAAAGTTTATGGGACCTTGACTGTTCCAAGGTTTGGGTACCGTTTAACTCTTACTTTTTTAGCTGCCTGTTGACTTGGATGCGGGTAATTTTCCATCCTGCCTACATATAATCGGTAGATGATTTTGATGAACACGGGAGTTTGTTTTCCCCATTACCGTTTTGTGAAGTTGGGCAAAGTGATTCTACGTCCCCATATACGTCGGAAGAAACAACTTTCTATGGATCTGCCTTGGTCAGAAGGTTTGTTGATGTATAGCGGATGCTTCATGTTTTGCTAGCTATTTGGATGAGTACTATGAGTCAACGAGCATGCACGCTCGTTGCTAAGATCGTCCTTTTTACATCCTTGCGCCGCTCTTAAATTATTGTAAGTTTCTGAGCAAACCAATGCAGCCTCGTCCAGTTAATAAAGATAATGTGTCACTGGCTCAGAAGTGTTTTTTGGTAGCTGGCAAAATACATTTGTTTTGGTAATTGATGGGGTTTATACTGCTACTGACTTTAAATTTCTTCGTGTATTTCCGTTGGTGTTCCAGGAGAGCTTACTTTAGTCTTTCGCAATTTTGAATCATCTTTATATGCTGCTTGCTTCTAATTGTTTGAACCACCATTATTCCTCCATCTTTTGCTCCGTGTGAAAGTAATTTTCTGCCTCACATCCGGATGCATAGAGCTAGGACCAGCATTTTCGGGTGTTTTTTTGTGTTTGTCCTTTAATTTTTCAGCGCAAAATATTGACCCGAGCCCCATCAAATTTGACGCACACGTTTTATGGACGATATCGAAAAAATATTTTCTTTGAGAGGATATTCAGTTGATTAGTGATTCTCGTAGAAAATGACTTATTGGATGCCGTTGATTTCATTTTTCAGCCTAAATAATATTACTATGCACCAACATGCTAGTTCCCCTAGTTTGCGGTAATTTATTTACGGAAGTCGATACTTATTTTTAGAGCCAACATATGTGTGGCACAGTATTTAGTAAACACAGATCGTTCTGAATGGGCGTTTGATTGCTATAGTTAAACATAACTCTTAACCCTCTTCCCGCTTGAACCGATGGCAAGAAGAAAGTCAAGATAACCGAACAGGAATCGAGCGTAAGCGGCTTTCACCAACGCAGGCTAGAACACTGCCTACTCAGATTCGAGTGTCAGTAGTCTTGCGCTGGTACTACCGCATTATTTCTCCTCACTCACCTTAAGTATGTGTCAGCAGACTCAAGGAAACCGAGTGTTATGGCTACTGCTGCTTCTGCCATTTCTAATGCTACTAACGAAAGGTGTAGACGAGTGATAGCATTGCTGGTACTATTTCTAGTTGTATTATTAATAACGCTGATTAACCTTGGTACTGGGATCATATCCCCTCAATTTCAACAAGAAGTGTAGTCGTACTGGTGCCAAAACTGACGCTACCACTTGTCAGGGGTGACGCTGATTAAATTCAATGCTGGGGGTTACACCTCTTTGATCTCAACAAGGAATATGGCTCTGGGTTTAAACTATTTCGAGTAAGTTCATATTTGGGGCCCTGTGCACAGGAGATCTTACCTCGGTTTACAACCTCTCAACTCATCATGCTGTGTCCGTACTTACTAAGTTCAGACTACGATACTGCTGCTAGAAGTACATGCCTATGCCTGAGTGCTAATTTTAGTAATCATACTTACTAGGGCTAGTAAATATTATACTATGATACGGCCTGTGTGTGCTTTTTAAGAAATCGTAACCCAGTATACACTTCCAATTTGTAACAGGTAAAGTGATTAACTCATGGATTAAATAAAGCGTTACTAAATAATAGCACAAGTTCTTCCAAGTTCTTCCTCGATCTCAACAGCGAGTGTGAATCTAGATTTATGCTATTCAGGGTAAATACATAGTTAAGGCCCTCTCACCTCTGTACACCAAAAGCAATTTCACATTTTACTAAGTTTGGGTTAGGATACTGCTGTTAGAGGTAATATGCCACTGCGAAGAGTGCTATTTCTATTCATTATACTTACTAAGACTAGCGGATAGTATATTCTAGTAATATATCCCTATAATTGTATCAATAGCTGGCATACATCCCATTTTTGCAACAAGCATAACAGATGGTGATATGAGCTTGCGCGCGTCCTAAACGTCATCCGGTCTGATTTGTATGACACCGGGCTTGCGTTCACGTCCGGTAGCCAAGTAGAGCTGTCTGTATGTACGATGTTACTCATGGCAGTTTTAAACATCTGTAATTCAAACGACCCAGAACTCTGCTTAGTTTTTGTCTCCAATCGACTTCAATTCCTCTACCTTTCTAGACCACACGCCATTAACCTCTGCCATTAGCCGTAGACTTTGTAGAGCTCGACAGTCCAATGACCTTCTATTAAATTCGGTGTCCTTTGACTCATAATTTCGCCGATTCTGGTCTACCTATTATCTGGTTTTCTGCCTATGAAAACTTTTTTCACCTCTCCAGTCCGAACTTGCTAATTTCAAATAATTTTTGGTTCCATATCGGCATTTAAATAAATTTTAGACAATCAGCTCGCATCCAAGATCTGGTTCGTCAAAAGCTCGTTGAAGAAATTCAGAAAAGAAACGAGATGCTGGATAGAGGTGAGTAGTCCCATCAATTATACGCATGTAAACGATTTATGCAGTCTCCCCTCTTCTTGCGACATCGAGCATTGTGTCCCATTTCAAATCTAGTAGGTTCGGAAATTCAAGAGAATGAACCTTCTTCGAAACCTTGTCCAAAGCAGGGTCATCGAAAAAAACCTACCGGCAAAACTCCTCAGGTAAGGGGCAATCGACGGTCAAGCAAAAAACACTCGCCTGATCTCGGAGATCTTCTGAAGGAACCGTCCGCTCAAGGCCTATCCTCAGACTGGCAACGCCACCTGGTTGAATGTGGATACACTGATGAGGACCCAACAAAGCTCTGGTGTATCTGTCGCCAGCCACATTCTGGAAGGTAGTACATTGCCCAATCCATTAAACCTATTTTATTGACTTTTTTTGAACTTAATGCATACCTCAGCCGTGGCCGTTTTTGCTGTTGTTCAGATTTATGATTTGCTGTGATCGATGCGATGAATGGTATCATGGTGACTGTGTCGGGGTCGATCCACAACAAGGTGCTCAAATGGAGGAGTTCATTTGCTCTGGCTGCCGTCGAGTAGACTCTTCTCCTTCTTCGACTACTGCGCCCGCAGCGGAGGTATTTTTTATTTTCCACTCTATAGATTGTCCTTGTCAAGTCTTTCTGCGACTTATAAGCATGCGTACAAAGTAGCAGTGGAAAGGAAATACTTTTCTCATTTCACACCTTTCATGCCTATCTACGTCTTAGTGTCCTTTTGACAAACTTACACCGCCGAACAGAGGATTCTAGTCATCCTATTTCCCAGTAGTTGGACAGGGCTGCCCTTACTCTTGGATCAACTAATTGCTCGACCATCTTATTTTTTTTTCTAGTTAACTTATTTTGCGACTAAGTTGATATCAAAGTGGTGGAATTTTGACGCTTATAAATGTGCCTAGTAAGTGAATGTTGTCAGCACATTTTACCTAGACGAAGCTCCTTATAATCCGTAAATAAATAAATAAAATAGTCATTGCTTGTTGAATATTGCGGACCGCATCCGAAAAAAACGTGGTTTTGCCCCGAACGTCATTTAGGATTTGGGCATTTTTACTAACCCCTTAACGGGCGTGGTGCTGGCTCACACCTCAACTCTCCTCTAGGCAGGCGGCAGGGGTGCTGCGGCAACCAGAGCCATGTCCTCCGTTCCGGCGTGTATTCGCCACCTGGCACTTGACTAAAAAGACAGCGGTATGACGGACGGTATGAAGCTGATCACATTTTAGTGGGGTTTGATTTTCAAGTAGGGCCATCGAAAGGTCCTGATTTATTATAGTGAACTACTTTAATGTTTTAAGTAGGTTGAATTACCCATAATCTTCCAGTTTTCTACACGTCATCCGTCGATCCAGCAGGGATTTGATAATGGCATTGAACTGCAGAGCGGTCCTTCGAAGGTCCCCGCATACCATAACCGCTTAAGTGAGTACATTAAGCGAAATTAGCCTTTTAAATTAACCGCGGAATGACCGCTTACTTACACATTTTAAGTAGGATGATTTCCACAGTCTTCCCACTTTTGTACGTCGTTAACCTTTTTCTCTAGTTGGTGTTGATGGTTCCACTAGAAAATGTACCCCAATGACCTCGCCCGAGGTAAGGGCACACTCCCCCTGCATACACGCGTTCGCCGTTGGTCGGGCGGGGGTTAGTGATGATATTAAAGCCTATTTCAGTGTCCTCCCAAGATTTGAGTACGCGACCCAACGTGCCCCCGCAACTTTTTGTCATTTTGCAGAAATATTGCGATCTTATTTGTTCCCTGACATGCCCCGCCCGTCGTCTTACCTAAAATCAGGTGCCCGTGAGCCTGAGGGGTGCGCGTCACACGTTCCCCAGGCGGCCCCACAAGGAATCCCTACATTTATTTGGATAAAGTCCTTGAAAAAGAAAAAATCAAAACCTTTTTTATCCTTTTGCTTTTGCGCAACGGACAAAGCGTTCAGGAGGGCGACGTCTGCTGCATACCCACATAGAACTCAAGCTATTAAACTCTTGTTTTGCAGGAGCATGGCCTGTCAAGGACAGATGTCTCCGCGACCTCGAAGTCGCCCAGACCAGGCAGCCAGGAAGGCAGCATGCCCATATCAGCAGCAGCAACAGCAATAACAACTATGCCCACCCCAGCCCAGGGGAGCACTTCTAAGTGAGTTTTTAGACTGTTTTAGTGTTGACTTA